>VXAV01009180.1:136472-148757 GCA_013399715.1 Alectura lathami | reverse complement strand
AAAAAATAAGCAAAAAAAAAAAAAAAGGAAAAAAAAGAAAATAAAAAGAAAATAAAGCTAACCGCAAAACAAAACAGAAAGGTTTGGAAATAGCTTTGTACGGTGTCTTCCAGCGTGCACCCTCCTGCTTCTGGAGGCTCCGTGCGCATGTTTGCATCGTTCCTGCCCCCAACAAAAGTGCACGTTGTCACGGGCCGCATCCCGGCTTTCGCCGCAAGCCGATTGCAAGGGTGCAGCCGCGCCGGCCTGGGCTCGGAGCAGAACCTCCGCGCTCGCGGGGCTTCGTGTGAGCGCACGAGAAGCGGCGGCGGTGACAGGGGCCGGCGTCCCCCCAGTGCCTCGTGCCTGCGGTGGCTCCGGGCTGGACCTTCCAGCGGGGTCCGGGGGTTGCTCGCCGAACCACGCATTTGCTCTGAGGTCTCTTTAGCAGCAGCGTGTTGACATTTTCTCTGCGGGGATAATGCGCGGCGCGCGCTGCGTTGTGCTGCTCGGAAAGCCCTGGGATCCTGTGCGAACGGAAGCAGCCCGGCCTGCGCCCATCCCTGCGCTGCGCGCGGTGGGCTCCGTGTTTACATCCGCGCCGGTTCTGAGCCGCAGCGAGCATTTGGAGTTGGTTGTTGAGGATGGGAACGTCCCTGCTCGTACTCGGCAGGGCTTCTTTGCGGCTGACAGCTGCAGCTTGGCTCGGGGAGCAGCAGCCGTTTGCGTTCGAGCTTTTCCAGGGAGCTGCCGAGGGCTCGGGGTGGGGTCCCGGTGGAGCAGCGAGCTGTCCCCGCTCGCAGCGCGTTGTCCTTCAGCCGGGCTGCAGGGAGGGCTTTGGGCAGCCGCCTTTGTTCTCCCGCCGAGCCCCCTCCGCATTCTTTCCTTGTGCCATTATCATTTTGGTTAAACAGAACGGCAAGTTGTGTACCATATGGATCATGTTAACAATTGCTTATCTGGGGCTGGTGTTTTCTCCTCCCTCCCTTTCCCCCGGCCTTTTTCTTCCCCCTGCCATCGGGGTCGGGGCTCGAACAGCGTCCTCGCTCTGGTGCCGGTTCGCTGCGGTCCCGTAACACAAAACGCTCCTGTGTCCTGCCGGAGTTTATTCCCAAGTTAAAACGTGGAACAAGCGCTGAGGAAGCTCCAAAGCGGGCTTCGCCAGATCTCCTGAAATAGGGAAAATTCGCCTTATCGGAGGAAACAGGAGGAATTTGTGTGTGTTCATAGATTCGTGCCTCTGATCAGCAGCGCGCTGCGCGGCCCAGGCTCTGTTTGCCTGAATTTGTGGATTGCCAGGAGATGATCCAGAGGATGCTCTCTGTGTTTGTACAGCCTGATCCAAGCAGGGGCCGCGATTTCCACAAATCCCTGCTCTGGGCTGCTCCCAGCTTTCAGCGTCTGATGCACGGGGCTGAAGGTTTTGGGCCCTCAGCCCGCCTCCGTCCTCTGCCGCTGTTCTGGGATGCGGCGGCCGCTGGAAGCCCGGCTGCAGCTTTGGGTGCCCAAATCCTGCTCCGAGGGCACAACCTCGGGCAGGGGCAGCGGCCGCGGGGTCGCCTCCTCCTCCTCTCCTGGAAAAGGTAAACACAAAGGGCTCGAGGAGCATCCCCGTCCGAAGGCAGCACCGGGTCCCACCGCAGCAAGGGGGGAAGCAGACAGTTCTGCTCGGCACAGCTTTGTGATCCCTGGTTAAAAAATCCCTGCGGAGAATCTGTGCCCTTCGCTCACAGCCCTTGTTGCTGTCCCCTCCTCGTCGAGGAGATTTTCCCAAGGGTCAAGTGCCAGCCACGGATTTTTCTGCAAATAGCCAAACGTGCTCCTTCCCTCCTTCCCTCCTCTCTCTGCTTGGGTTTTCTGCTCCGCTGCAGCTTCTCCCTGTGTGCAGGGGACGGGGATGCTCACGGCAGCGATGCGGGAACGCCGGATTGGCGCGAGGATTCCTGAAGGGAATTTCTGCGGGCTGACGTTAATGCGTCTGGAGAAGCGGTGGTGACCCTTGCGTGACGCTGACCCTTGCATTTATGCCATTGTAAACACTTTTCAGCTGTAGTTTTCGAGCTCCAGTGGCTCGAAGCAGAGCCTTTGTGGTCCTGGGGAGCTCTCAGGTCCGGCCGAACGTCAGCGCGGGGCTCGGAGCATCTTCTGCGCTCGGTGCGCTCCCTCTTCTCCCCCCATTGCAGAAAACAGCCCCAGCTCGGGTGCCAGCGAGGCAGGTCCTTCTCTTTCAGCTTTTTGATCTCAAAGAAAGATGTTTTTCTTCCTTTCGGGGCATGCTGGGCTCTGAGTGCTGTGCTTGTCACCACGTCCCTGTGCACGGAGGTTTCCTCCTGCCCACGCTGCCCGGGAGCTGGATTAATGCAGGTTCTTAGCACCGCTGTCATGCCCAGCCTCCAAAAACCTCCTTACTGCAGCTGCTTTGCTCAGGTTTGTGCCGCTGGGACCAAACCAGACTTCATCAGCATCAAGCAGGAAAATTCCCGTTGCTGGGTGAGAGAATTCCCACCTCCCCCCCCTCCAGCCCTGGCAATTCCCAGTCCAGAGGAATTTATCCTCGTGCAGCATCGCTGTCAGCACTGGGTCCACGGCTGGACACCGCTGGTTTCCCTTTAGGTTCTGCTTCTTCTCGTGCCAGGGGAGGGCGAGAGGGGCTGCACCCCTTTTCTGGCCACCTGGGTGATGCTTTTCCTCCCACCTTCGTTAGCAGAGGACGATGCTGGGGGTTCCCCCCCAACAGCAGCAAGAGCCTCGGGCCAGCGCCGGCTCCCGCAGCAAGGTTTCTTTTGCGGCGTAAGGAGGCTGCTGTGAAGCCTTTCCCCCGGCCTTGTGGCCTGTCATCAGCTGGAGTTAACGTTGGTTAAATTGTACAGATCGCCAGCACCGTCCTTCCCGCAGCGGTGCATGCCTGGGGTCGCTTATCTGCAACCCCTGATCTTTATGGGGGCCCTCATAAACCCGGCCAAGGCCTCGCCGGCTTCCAGCTGGGAGCAGGGCAGGGTGCACCGCGCACGTTTTGCTTCCCGGCTCCCTTCTCCTGAGTGCAGGTGTGGAGAAATCGGGTGGGTTTCTTTCATGACAGCAGTGCCATCAGGGTTTGTATCGCAGGGCTGCCCCATGCCCCATGTCCCCATGTTCCCCCCCCCCCAATTTTTGGTGCCACTGGGAGATGGAGATGTGTCCCCGTGCTGCTGGGGCTGCCCAGGAGTGNGTACCCAGGAGGGTTTTTTCCCTCAAAAGATGAGAGCGCCACTTTTTTTTTTCTTTTTTTTTCCCCCAAGAAAGTGAAAACTAATGTCAAGACAAATTGCACTTTAACCCACACTTGTCTTGCCTACAAAAAAAAAGCTGAATAATAGCTGAATAAGTGCCCCTTTCTCCTGCCCTGGCCAAACTCATAAGAGGAGGCTGTCCCCGACAAGGAATTTGCTGTGTAAATAGAGGAGAGGTGCGGCCGCAGCGAGCTGGGAGCGGACTCGTGGCAGCGGGGGACACCGCAGCGCGGTCCACTCTCCCCCGGCCGGTGGCTCTCAGCTGCTCCCTGTCATTAATCTCCAGCATCCGCTGCGGGGTGGCTTTGTGCCTCGTCCCCTGCAGCAGCGAGGGGATGTTTCCAGCGCCGGGACTGCACCGAGCCCTGGCTCCGCTCCTGGTCCCTTAGGGACTGGGTGCAGCAATGCTGCGTGGCTGAGGGAGGGTGGAGGGAATGTGCTCGGGGCAGGAGGGGTGGAACTGGGGGGTCTCCAAGGTCCCCTCCAACCTGAGCCGTTCTCTGGTTCCGCGATGGGGAGAGCTCACGAAGCGCCCGCCTGCATCCCGCATCCCGGTGCCTCCCGGAACTTGGGGGGGGGGACAGGACGTGGTGTAATTAGCGCTGATGGCTGCAGAGTGGTGTAGTTAAACACGAGGCTGATGGGCTGGGATCCTGGGCTGTTATAGAGGTCGGTTATCGGGGTTTTGGAGGGCTTGTCCCCCGTGCAGCAGCCAGGCCGCCTGCTCTGTGCCCTGCACTTGATGTCACCGGTGGTGACACCAGGCTCCCGAGCTGGTCCTGCGTGACCGGGCGGCACAAAGCCGTGCACCGGGGTCCTGAGGTTGTTCCCACTCCCACTGTAACCAGGAGGGGTTGAGATGTGGGGATTTTCCTGCCCCTTCCAACACTGCTCTCGCTGTCTCTGCAGAGTTTGGCTGCAGCTGGGATCACCGCATCCCTGTGCCACCCCCTGCGCTGTGTCCCCGTCCCGTCCCCGTCCCATCCCTGTGCTCCAGGTGGTTCCCAGAGCATCTTCCCCTCCTGAAATAGTGGCGAGGAGGGGGAACCCCGCTCAGTAACCCCGCAGAGGAGGGCTCTGTGTGCTGGGGGGGGGGCTGCAGTAACCTGAGAGTGAAGGAGCCCCGGGGTGCGTCAGGGCGAGGAATGCAGGGAAGCGGATTTGCGGGGCTGCGTGTCGCCTGGACGTGCCACCGCGTGTCACTCGGACGGGAGGAGGATGGTGCTGGGGGCTGTGGGGACAGGGATGTGGCAGCGGGTTTGGATGCTTGTGCAGGAGGAGCATGGGTCTGCAGCACAGCTCCCCGCGTGTTGTTTCGGCGTTTCCTCACCTCTCGCGGTTTTGCCTGACGCTTGGCAGCTTTGCCCTGTTATAAAGCATCAAGGGGAAAGTTATAAATCAGTGAAGTGAAAGGTGAAAATAGAGAGGGACCGCCCGCAGTGGTGTGGGACGATGGGGAGCGGCGTCCCCACAGCGCGACGTGGGTACTGCTGAGGCAGAGGCATTTCCATCCTCACCCTCACCCTCGCCCTCATGCTCACCCTCACCCTCATCCATCGCCCTGCAGTGGGGCAGGGCTCAGCCCCCGGGGGGAGCGGGGCCGGGGTCAGAGCGTTGCTCGCGCGCGCCAGGTACGCGCTGCAGAAATAACGCGATTATGGATCTGACCTTGGGCTGTTCATATCCTCCTCGTACAAGGTGATTACTTTTTAATGAGTGGCTGCTGAAAAGGGAGGAAAATGAATTATTTCTGCCCTAGGATTAGCTCGCGGAGACAGGCCCGGCGCTGCCCGATCGATGCGCGCTCGGAGGCTGCGCGGAGCCAGCGCAGCTCAAAGCTTCTGCCCGGTTTCCCGGCAATGGGAGCATCAGTGCCTTCCCTCGGAGGCGTGGGCGAAGCCTTCCCGGGGCCAACAGGGTCTGAAGCAGCGATTTCCAGCCTCCTGGGGCTGTGCTACCCAGCAGCTGCCTTTTTGGGGGCGAATCCCAACTTGCTGGGGGCGAATCCCAACTTTATTTTTGAGCGGCAGTGTGCAGTTCTGTAATAATTAGCGGAGTGTTCGTTCCCTGCTGTAATTAGAAGCCAAATAACTGTGCACGAAGGTGGGGGCTGTCAGGGCGGTTGCTCCAAGTGCAGCACGCGGGTCCCCAGCGCCAGCATCCGTTGCTCCCTGCCAGCAGAGGGGAGATGCAGCCCCCGGCGCGGCGGAGGGCAGCGGTGTCAGCGAAGAAAGAAACCCCGAAGAGGGTACTTCTGGAAAATCCATTAGAGAATGGAGTGCAGGAGGGACCTCGGCTTTTCATGCTGCTGGGGCGGTGTTTAAAAAAGAATCAGTGAGTCAAAAGGCTTGTGAAAACAAAAGGCAGCGAGAGGCCTCCCCTGGGCAGGGCGCGATGCGGTGCGTGACGCCCCAAGGAGCGCGGGACGGGGCTGGGATGGAGCCGGGATGGAGCCGGGATGGAGCCGGGATGGGCTCTGCCTTCCTGCAGGGCGCAAGGGGACCGAGGGGATGGAGGTGAAGTGGTGGAAGAAGGGAGATTTTTGCTCGCTTCCCCCCGGAGCGTGCTGCCTGGGGAGGGCAGCGAGGCAGAAAATACAACCGCCTTGCTCAAGGTGCTGGATAGGGCAGGGAGGCTATCCAGAATTAGAGTTAATTAAGATTGATTCGTTCCATGGAGGGTAGGAACTGGAGCGTTACAGCTACCGCTGCGACAGGCTCCGGTGCACGCAGCAAATTATCTCCCTGCTGCAGCCCCGCGCCTGCTTCCTCCACAGCCCCCAGCCTCAGCCCGGCCACAGCCGAGATGTTGGAGCTGACAAGGGTGGGGGGGCCGGGCTGGGGGCTCCTGGCTTGGCTTTGGTCCCCAGGGGAGTTTGTTGTTGGAGCCAAGAACGCCGAGAGCGGAGGTCCTGAGCTGGGTGAAGGGGCTGGGGGTCTCCCAAGCTCGCACCGCATCCAAAGCTGTTCGGTGCTTGTGGGAAAACGAAATTTAGCTGCAACGCTTCCTGCTTGCAAAGGGAAGGTTGCAAAATTGCTCTCAGCCTCGTGGGCTTCGTGCATGTATCGGCGTTCCCAGGGCTCAGAGTGGGTCTCTGCAGATGCATGGTGCAGGTTTTAACCCTTTTGCATCTGCAGAAGCAGAGCAGGAGCTCTGCCCAGCTGCGTCGTGGTGGTGCCAGCGCGTCCCGTGCCACAAGCTGCTGCCTTCCTGCTGCTTCTCCCTCTTGCCAAGGCGCTCCTGGTGAGTTGTGATATTTGGGGAGGTTTGTTCGAGCTGGAGGGAGCAAAGACTGAGGAAAGCAGAACCAAGGAAACTGTGCTTTTTGCACCTGAAAGCTGGGAGAGCGTTTCATCAGCAGACAGCAGAAATCTCTGACGGTCCAAGGCCGTTCAGCTCTCTCAGGGCCGTCCCACAGGAGGAGCTCCCCTCCCTGCGCCAGCTGAGTCTGACTTTGCTCCTTCCTCTCCCATCACCAGGATGGTGCCGGGGTGCTGCTGGCACCATGGAGCCCCAGCGGGATGGGGAGCGTCGCACCGGGTGCGTTACATCCGCGTCGCGTTTCACAGAACCAGGGGCTGCGGGGGGTCCTGCTGCCTTCCAGCCAGCAGCTCTGAACGGAGCAGAGCTCAGAGCAGCTCCCTCTGCTCCTGGACAGCCCCTGGCTTGCTGAGCGCCTCCTGGAGCAGCAGAGCAGAAGATGGCATGAAGACGCCTTCACGCTTTTTCCTCACGTCTTCCAGAAGCAAAGCCTGCACCCTGCCGTGGGCTGGGGCAGGAGCAGGAGGCGAGGTCCAGGGGCTGGGTGCGTCGTGGGCGTGCTCCTTGCTGTGCAGATTGGGTCCCTGCGACCTCCTGGCCTTTGTGTGGGGCCACCTCTGCACGGGGAAATTGTTCCAGTGGCTAGAAATGGATTTTCCTCCCAAATCCCGAACACCCTTGGAAAATGGGACTGGTCCAACGCATCACGTCCAACCCCGGGAGCTCGCTTGGTGTCGAGGAATGAAATTTCGGTGAAGGATTTTAGCCCTGGGAGCAGCACCCGTGGGTCCTGTTCTGCGGGAAAGCTGAGGATCCCCCTGCACCATGAGCTCCTGCTGGGGGATGGTGGAATTCCATCGCCTTCGTGCTCAGTGAAGCTTTCACCAAAAGCCTTCCTCCTACCTGGGCCCCTGCTGGGAGGGCACGGCTGAAACGTCAGCCCAGCAAACTTCCTGCAGAAAGCGAGGGCCTTCAGGGCAGGAGAGCATCTGCAGGGTGAGAAGGGTGTTAATTTTTCATGTGCTGGATGGGTCCTGGAGCAGCACAGATGGGCGGTGGCCGTTGGCCTCCGCGTTTCGTCCTGGTGTCCGGCTGCTCTGCGCGTGATGTACGAGCGGGCAGAGCGCTGTGCTCGTGGCCACCGGTCCTGCGTGGTGCCTGCTCCTCCTGGGGGGGACAGGGCAGGCTGGGGCTGGCCCTGCTGCGGTTGCCATCTCGTCCTTCCCTTTGTTGGCACCAGGAGATGATGGGGAGAATGCGCTGGACAGAGAAATGTGGCTCCCCGTGGGCTTGTCAAGCGACCCAAAGTGGTGTCACCCAAAGTGGTGTCACCCAGACTGGTGTCACCCAGACTGGTGTCACTTCAGACTCCAAGTCTGTGCCAGGCTGGAGGGCATGAGCTGCAGCGCGCGGGTCCCCAGCGCCAGCATCCATTGCTCCCTGCCAGCAGAGGGGAGATGCAGCCTCCGGCACGGCGGAGGGCAGCGGTGTCAGCAAAGAAAGAAACCCCAGAGAGGGAACTTCTGGAAAATCCATTAGGGAGCGGAGCGCAGGAGGGACCTCGGCTTTTCATGCTGCTGTGTGGCCTCAGGAGCAGGTCCTGGGGGGTCCCTGCTGGTGCCTGCTGTATCCCCATGGCTCCAACCGAGGCGTGGCTGAAAGGCGTGCAGGGCGTTGCTGTGATCTGTAGCCTTAGAACACTTCAGGCACGGCCAGTGCAGCCTTGCTCATAATTCTCATTTACTGCCGGGCTTTGGCTCGCTGCGATGCCGTCGCGCTCTGCCTGCGCCGCTGTCACGAGGCAGGGGTGAGCCAGGCCAGGGCGAGCTCCTGGCAGCAGAAGCCAAAAGGATCATCAGGAAACGCCTCATCCACAAGAAATACAGTCACCCCTGCGGCCTCCCGTGCACTGGGCAGGCTCGGGAGAGTCTGTTCTCTCTTCCTGAGTGTTTTTTTCCAGCCTCGGAGGTCCTGAGGCTGCTCAGACTGCAGCAAAGCCTCGCGTCTCCCGCAGCTCGGAGCGGCGAAGCGCTGAACCGTGCCCAAAAACCCAACGGCTGCGACGCGCCGAGGCGCGCTGCGAGACCCGGGGCGTCCCCCGTGCAGATGCAAACCCTGCGCAAGTGAAGCTGTTGGGTGGGAGGGTGTGATTGCAACGGCTGCGTCTGTGCTGCGGGTGCACGGGTTCTTGTCTGGACCAGGCTCTCGGGGCTGATAGCAAAATCCTGCAGGGAAAATTCATGTACGTGTGTGCACGGCGGTCGTAATGGCTGTGGGAAATGTTCAGGCTGGGAAATGAGACTCCTAGCAGCCAGATTTGCTCCCTCTGGGTCCAGAGTTTTCGTATCAGGGAATTAAAGAGCAGACAGCCCCAGCGTGGCAAGCTGCTGCGGACGACGCAGCGATGATGAAGCTACGCGGCAGCTATTTGAAAAGCAGAAATCCTCCCCAGAAAGGAGCCCTCATCTCCTGTCAGGGTGACAGTGGTATGAGCAAAACTGAGTGGGAACGGCTGAGCAGCTTGGTCCTGCTGCGTGTGCTCCCTCCCTGCTCTGCGCGGCTGCTGCAGAGCAAGGGGGAAACTGAGGCACGTCCCGCATTTGCAGGGCTGGGGCTGCTCTGACACGTTTAAGCCCCAGCTTTGGTGCTTCTTTGGCTTCATCCTGTTTGCTCGCATGTGCTCTGCCCCCTCCTTTACCCTCCAAATCCATGCAAACCCTCGCCTGATCCCCCAGGGGAGAGCCGGACCGCCGCCGCCAGCAGCGCCCGCTGCCTGCGCGCGTGGGTTTTGCATCGAGTTTTTGTGCACCAGCAGCAGCAACGCCGGCGTGCACACGCAGCTATGCCACGCGGACGCGTGTTTTGCACCTGCGGGCGTGCGTGAGGGCCGTAGGTGCCCCGAGAGGGGACAGGCGGGGAGCGCACCCCGTCCCCAGCGCCGGGCGGTCGGACACCCTCGGCGGTGCGCCCCGCTTGCGCGCGGCTAAAAAGCCCCCTAACAAAAGCCCAGTTCAGAGTTGCTGCTGAATAGATTAACAAGATTTCCATAATTAGGGCGGGAGGGAACAATAGGATTCTCCCCTGCCCAGCCCCCCCTGCCCGCCTTTGTCTTGCGCTTTAGATAATGGGCCAGCAGCGAGGGTGGGAACCGGCCGTGCCATTTGGTCACTGGACAGTAATTTTCTCACACTGCCAAGGGGAGCATTGAAACATCTGTCCCGCTCTGAGAGCTCTTTCACGTTACATCGCAGCCCCCTGACAACTTCTCCCGGGCCTGCCGGCCCTCCCCCTCCGCCAGGCGCTCGGGGTCTGATGGGGCTTTCGCTTGGTTTGGCTTTGCTTTTCCCAAACGCGCTCGTGTTTGAAGGGGTTTTGCCGTCCTTTCGTGCTCTTGTCTGCTTTGCTCGCTGCAGCGGTGCCCTGAGAACGTCCTGCTGCCAGCAGCAGGCGGTGTTATGTGCCCAGGGAGAGCCCCCCGTGTCCCCCCTGCACCTCTTCTCGCTTTGCTGCAAGGCTCAGCGCTCAGGGACAGAGCCCTGGCCACAGCCCAGACCCCACACTGGGCTTCCAGCAGCCAGCCTTGGGGTTGCCCACCCTGCTTGAGGCATTAGGAAAGCAATTCCTGTGCTGACTTTTAGGCATGGATTTGTAGCGGGCATCCGCAGGCAGCGGGCTGCAGGTGCTGGGTCTGCCCACGCTGTGCAGGAAGAAGCAAAATGCATTTCTCTGCTCTGAGCTTCTAGCACAGAGGGGCCGCTGCGGGGCTCGGTGTGTGCCAGAGCCGCTCTGAGCACCGCAGGCTCTCACCACTGAAAGCTCTTTTGGGCCAGAAACAGCTTTTTCTTGCAGTTTGGCGACAGCCGGGGTCCTGACCTAGAAAGGGTTTCCCTGGCTGGTGTCACAAGGATGGAAGCTCCTGGTGCTTTGCCTCCCTCAAAATATATGGATATGTAATGCCGTGTTCCTCACCAAAACCTCATTTTTCCCTCTAATAGCTTCTCGGTGCCTTTTGCTCCCAGCCAGAGGGAAGGGCCCACCCCCCAGCCCCCGCTGCCCCTCTCTGCTCAGCCAGAGCCCATGTACAGCTCAGGGAAAATCTGCTGCGGGAGCAAAGGTTTATTGGAAAGCGTTCTCCTTTGTGCTCATTAAAAAGGGCCCTTTCCCGCAGGCTGTCTTGGCTGTCTCTGTCTGAACGTTTATCTATCGGTAGCACTTTAATAATGGCAAGTAAATGCAGGGAGGATGCCGGATAAAGCCACGCAAAGCCGCCATTTAAATCCTCTTGTGTAAGTTTGATATCCAAAGTGGAAGTCCAAATGCCATATAAGTCAATTAAAGCATTAAGTAATCTAATTGTGCTGTGGTCACAAAGTGGCTTAAAGGCTGAGCGCAGCGCTGAATGGTGCGCGAGGTCCCTCCCGCTCCCGCTGCAGCCGTCCCCGAGGCTTTGTGCAGGAGGCCGGGGGGGCGGCTGGGGGGCACCCGCACGGCGGATGACAATGGGGCCGGGTGCTGGCATGGCTTTTCTCCTTCCCTTTGGCAGGAAATTTCGGGGGGGGGTGGGGGGCACGCACAGCCACCAGGCACCCACACCGGTGCTTAGCCCAGGTGGAAGGGCCGCGTCCCACGTGCACACGTGGGGGCGTGCAACGCCAGCCCCGTGTCCCAGCCACCTGAAAAATCTGGAATTTGCTCAGCTTCCACCCAGGCTTTGTTCCCCGAGCAGGAGCCGTGTGGGATGTGCAGGGCTGTGCAGGGCTGCTCGCCTTCCCTGGTGCATTGCTGCAGCGTGGTCTGTGCTTTACCCCAGCTCTCTTATTGCTATTAACATAACAAATGCTATTAATATTCCATTCATCGTAATTATTATATATGCATTAATATGCTAGCGTTGCTGGGTGAGCAGTGGCCAGCCAATGCACGGCTTCTGGTCCATGTGCGATAAAGGGAGCAAGCCCCAGTGTCAGGAGCAGGATGCAGGAGCTGCCGGTGCAGCTTTGGAGGTGCAGGTGGGTGCTCAGAGGGCCTGGTGCGAGCACGCGGGTGTTGTATCCTGCAGGGTGATGCCACCATCCAAGCGTGAGCTGGTTGGTTTCTCTGAAGTGCTTCCTGGGGGTGTGTGCGAGATGGCATTGATGGTGCAAAGGGTTGCCCGAGGGGATTTTTGCCTGCCAGGTGTGCAGTTTAGAGCAGGTGCTGGAAGTGGGCGATCTTGAAGGGCCCTTCCAGTGCAAACCAGTCTGTGGTGCCGTGTCACTGTGTGCTTGCGGTTAGGAGGTGCAGCGTGGTCCAGAGGGACCGGACGGGTCTTGGCTGTGCCTGGCGCAGAGAGCCGCTTGTCCCTGTTCCTGTGGCCTCATGCTGCTGTTTTCCTGTGCCCCACAGGTCTGTCGAAGATGCACTGGTCACCAGAGCATGCCCAGTCCCTGAACCAGTGGCCAGAGCAGCATCTCGACGTCTCCTCCACCACCTCCTCTCCAGCCCACAAGTCCGACCTCTACCCCAGCACCCGCCAACGCTTCAACTACGCCTGGGCCAACGACGACATCTCGGCGCTCACGGCCTCCAACCTCCTCAAGAGGTACGCCGAGAAGTACTCGGGGGTGCTGGATGCGCCCTACGAGCGCCCGGCGTTGGGCACCTACGGGGATGGCGCCTTCGGGCCCGTTAACGGGCAGAAAGGGGACGGCGAGCCGTGGCCCGTGCCGCACGGCTCCGACGGTGCCTACCCGCTGACGCCCATCCACGATGGCCTCCCCGGTGCCAAGGCCGTGCC
>VXAV01009180.1:120779-135583 GCA_013399715.1 Alectura lathami | reverse complement strand
TTGGAGCTGGTGAACACCAAGATGGTAGAGCGGGGGCCGCCCGTGCAGTGGACGGACATCGCCGGGCAGGTCTCCGTCAAGGCGGCCATCGAGGAGGAGCTGGTGTGGCCCGTCCTGCGGCCCGGGGCCTACAGCGGGGCGAGCAGGCCGCCCCGCGCCATCTTGCTGTTCGGGCCGCGCGGCACCGGCAAGACCCTGCTGAGCCGCTGCATCTCCACCCAGCTGGGCTCCACGCTGCTGAAGCTCAGCGCCAGCGCCCTGCTCTCCACCTGGAAAGCCGAAGCCGAGAAGATCCTGCAGACCGTCTTCTTCGTGGCCAAGTGCCGGCAGCCCTCGGTGGTGCTCGTCACGGAGGTGGAAGCCTTGCTGGTGGCCCAGGACGGCGGCCAGGTGGGGAACCTCAAGGCCCAGCTCCTCTCCTACCTGGACACCGTGGCGTCCTCGGCCGAGCAGAACGTGGTCGTCATCGGCACCACCTCCCGGCCCGGCAGCATGGACGAGGCTTCCCATCGGCGCTTCGCCAAGCGCTTCTACATCTCCCCTCCGGACAGCATCGCCCGGCGGCAGATCCTGCACCATGCCCTGGCGCAGCAGAGCTCCTGCCTGAGCGAGCGGGAGATGGCCTCCCTGGTGCAGCACACCGAGAGCTTCTCGGGCAGCGAGCTGATCCAGCTGTGCCAGCACGCCGGGGCCGCCACGCTGCACGCTTTGCCGGGCCAGATCCAAGCCACCTCCTACAAGGACCTGGAGAAAGCCTTCTGCAAGGTCCGCCCCGCCGCCTCGCAGAAGGAGCTGGACTTGCTCGCCGAGTGGGATAAGATGTACGGGTCCAGGCACTGACGGAGTGCAGGGGGGACCCGGCGACAACCAACGTACCTCTTCCTTAGGCTTTCTGACCTTAACTGGGCTTTTTTAGTGCGTTGTTTTTCGGAAGCAGCCGCTGGCTGAACTCAGGATAACCTATTTATTGTTCGCCTGCCTCCCCTCGCAGCCGTTTCCAGACCAGCGATCGCAGAATCACGGCGCGGCCGGGTTGGAGGGGACCTCAGAGAGCCTCGGGTTCCAACCCCCCAGCCGCCAACGCTGCAGCAGTGCCACGAGCAGGGCCGAAAACGCGCCGCAGTTAAAGCTTGCTGCTGGTCCACCCACGAGCCCCCACGCCTACTGCAGAAGCTTCGGTTTTTTCTTATTTTCCCTGGTTTCCGACCCAAACGTCAGCCGGGAGGAAGCGGCACGGGGAGGGGGAGGCAGGGGGATGGCAGAACCCAGGGCTTTGGAGTAAAATGCTGTAGATTGTTTAATATGCTAGACTTCGTTTTTATTTTTGTAAGGTATGTAGTATTTTTTTTTGTTTTGTTTTTCTTTTTAACTACTCAGGAAATGAATTACCTCAGAAAAAAAAAAAAGAATGTGTTTTTAAAAACTCTTTTTATCTTCTCAGAAAAGGAAAAAGAGATTTTAAGGGTTTGCAGACCTAGAACAAAGCTGTCTTGTGCATTTGCTTCCAAAAAGGGTGACAGAAAGAAGAAAGAATAGGAAAAAAAAAACTTGAAGCTGTTACAAAGATGAAAGTTGAATGTATTTTGGGTGCTTTTCACATATATTATGCCATAATTTTATTTTAATTTCGTTCTGTTTTGTTTTCGTTAACATTGTTATTGTAGTGTTTGGTGGAGTAACGTCTTCAACGGGAGGAGCGCTAGTGCTGTAGTGTGAGAGCTGTCGCCAGCACCACTTTTTGGGTAAATCTCAGCTCCTTTTTCCCCCACCCCTCCGCTCTTTGGCCTCTACTAACGCCCCATCTGCTGGGAGGCTTGTTTTATTTTTTTTTATTATTTTTTCTGGTTTAAGAAAGTATTTTCTTTTAGTGCTACGTACTGTGTTTGGGAGGCAATCTCCCCCCCAACCTCAGGGTCTGCGCACGCGGAGCAGGAGGAGCCTCGGGGCCGCGGGGCCGAGCAGCGGCTCCCACCCCCCCGCGGTGCTCAGGATGCCAAAGGAGCCGGGCGCGTGCCAGCTTTTGGGGGAGTTTCCCCAGTTTTTCGCAGTTTCCCGTTGAAGCGTGCAAAGGGCATTAGTGGGGAGGCGGGATGCTCCCCATCTCCTCCAAAAAGTGGTACTGGGTTCCTGAAGACCTTTTATTATTATTATTATCATATTTGACTTTGTACACTCTCTGTAACCATTTCTACCTCATTTTGCAACATATTGTACATGAAAGTATTTAATTCATGTCTTATTGATGTCTGAAAAAGAAATGCTTTTGAGCTGTAATGGTCTACCTCAAGAAATACTGTATTTTAAAAAGAAAAGTATTACACAGTATTAAAGAGATTACCTGAAAACCCTCCAGAGCTCATGGTGCCTGGTACCAGCTCTTGCCCAATTCCATCCTTTTTAGCCCCAAGGGGGTGCTGACATGGGGGAGGTGACTGTGGGTAGGGGGGATATGAGGGGACATTGCAGGGGACAGGAGGGATGTGGGGGGCCACTGCTAGGAGGGGAAGGCACTGCAGCCAGGGGCAGTGGAAGGGGGGCTCCAGGTGTGCTCCATCCCCTTGTTAGGGGTGGTTGGGGGGGGCTCCAGGCATGCCATGTCTCATTAGTAGGGGGCAGCTGGAGGGCTCCGGGTGTGCCCCATCCCCTTGTTAGGGGTGGGTTAGGATCCAGGTGTGCCCCATCTGCTCATTAGGGGTGGCTCTAGGGATCCAGGTGTGCCCATCCCCTCGTTAGGGGTGGTTTGGGGACTGGGTGTGCCCCATCCCAGGATCCAGCCCCACAGGGGGAGCTGGGTGTGGGATCCTGGGCTCTCACAGACTGCAGGCTGGGCTGTGCTGCCAGCAAGGACCTCCCTGGAAGCACCTACAGGTCAGAGTGACATGGGGTCTGAAATTTGGGACTGGGTACATGGGAGGGGTGGTTTTTACCTGTGTGGGCTTGCAGGGAGCTTTGCATTCCAAAAAGCTGTAGTTTTCTGCAGCTCCTTTGGGTGTTTTCATGCCTGTGATTGGTGTCTGCTGCTGCATGGCCACAGTGCAGAGTTAGCTTTGGGCTGTCAGTGGGGTTGTGGTGTCTGTGCTGATATTGGGCCATTTTCTATCAGTGTCAGGTGGAATTTCTTACATTGTTTTAAGCTGAATTATTTGCATCAAGCACTGCTGCTCCCCAGTTTATTTCTCAAAGTCTCGAGTCACTCATGAATTATGTAGCATTCATTTACCTGGAGGCTTGTGCTATCCTCAAACAAGTTCCTTTTGTGTGTGTGTGTGAAGTTACACGCTTGGGCTATTTCGCATCCTGAAGTCGGTTAATTCAGTTAATCAGTTCCCCGTGTCTGGGGCAGCTTCTGAGCTGTGGGAGTGATGCTGGTGCCCCACGAGTCAGCAGGGAGTTGCTTTGCTCTGCTCGGGAATGTTGCATCCACGGGGAGAGCTGTGGCAGAGCTCAGGTGTCGGCACTGCTGCGGGGAGCCCGCAGCGCAGTGGTGCGCAGAGCTGATCCCTGCGTGTGCCTCCATCCCTGCTCCTCTGGGAGGGTTCCCCGTGCAGCCGCTCTCGTTAACAAACGTGTTCCCTAATGAACATACAGGGAGAGCCCTCCGTAGTGTGTTGGGTGGGGAGCGGTGGTGACATTGCTGCGTGTCGGCGGAGGTGCGCACAGCCTTTGTGCTGGCATGTCCGTGACAATGAGGCCGGCTCTGGCCTTTGATTGGGACCCCCTGAGGTTGCTGTGCTATGAATAAATTACGTGGTGGATGGGCTGCAGAGCTGCAAGCATGGAAAATGGGAGGAAGGCTCCCTCCTCCTCCTCCTCCTCTTGCAAAGGCTCCCGAGTCTGAGCCATGCTGCAGCCGTTTGCACTTTGCGCCTTTGCTCGGTCTGACCTCGTCGTGCTGGGGGATTTGGAGGTTTCCAGTGCTCTCCTGCCCCTCTGCGGGCTGTGCTGGGCTTCAGGGTCTCCGTGCTTGGGCAGCAGCCTCTGCTTTTGCTCTCAAGCCCAGCATGGTTGGGTGAAGGGTCTCCATGCACCTGCAAACCCCACAGGGGTGAAGCTGAGCAGGGGGGAACCCAAAATAGCAGCTTCAGACCCACCCTGCAGTCCCCAAGGCACGGAGATCTCCAAGCGTGGCTGGAGGCTGCTCCCCGCTGGAAGCTGGATGGTTCCTGGCATTGCAGGGCTTTAGGATGGATTTGCAGCTGGACTCTGCCTTTTGGGGGAGAGTTGGAGACTCAAAAACAGAAACCACGTGTGTGGTGGGGTGATCACAGAACCTGTGAACCCTGCCTGCGCTTGTCCCACCCAGGAGAGCTCCCGGGCGTTCCTGGCATTCCTTCCAGCATGGCCATGAGCTGGGGATGGTGCGAGGGGCAGGAGGACACAGAGGACCCTGTCCAGGGCTGGCAGCAGCAGGATGAGCACAGCACTAGTGTTGCTTCTGCAGCCTCAGAGAAAAAAACATCCCTGAATTGGTGTGAAACTGGATACTGGGGGGACAGGACCGCCAAAAGCAGTGTGCATTGCTTCTCACGTCAGGGTTGCAGGAGAAGGGACACACCTTTACCTGTCAGCAGGAACAGTGCAGAGAACAGTGTCTGCTTGTTTGAGAGAGGGCTTCTATAGCAGGATTTAATAAGGGTAATTAATATGGGTCTTGTGGATAAAGTGATCTCACTGAAGCGACAGCTGCAGTCCATGGTTGCTCTTGGTGAAATCCTTCTTCCAGGGGTGATTCTTCTCTGAATTTATGTTGTGATGAAAGCACCCCCTGCAACATGCCATTTGCTTCCATGAGGCCACGTTAAAATCCTCATCCAGCAGCTTAAATCCTTCTGTGGCAGCAACCGCAGCTCCAGACCCATCCCTGCGGTGCTCAAACCCCGCAGCCTGGTGGAGGATCCAGGAGAAGAGCTGGGAGAGGGGACGATGCAGGGCGGGTGCCAGCCTCTGCGAGCCTCCCGTGAGAGCGGCAGCCCTTCTCCTGGGTCTCCGCCCGACTCCGGGGCTGTTCTGGGAAAGCCAGAGCTCAGAAAGCAGGGCTTAAAGAGCGTGAGCGGGTGCTGTCGCCAGGGCTGCATTGCCACCTCGTGGTTACGGCTCCTCGGCTGCTCCCTGCGCAAAGCCCCGCAGGGGGCTCCGCATCCCCCTGCCGGCAGCTCCTGCCTCGTCTTTGGGCCTTTGGGCAACGAGGGGACGGGGCTGTGGGGATGTCCCCGCTGAGCCGCAGCCACCTCCTCACTGCCAGGGAGCTGGGAACAGCGGGAGCCCAGGGAAAGCTCGAAGGAGCTGAGACCCACGGATGCGAGCAGGATGTCCTGGGGCGTGGAGGCTGAGGGAAGCGATGGCTGTCCTGGATGGATGGACGAACGCTGCTAGAAGTGGTGAAGGTGCCCTGAAGCCATCTGCAGGCAGCATGAGGTTTCCAGCCTTTCCACGGAATATCCCCAGTTGGAAGGGACCCACAGGGATCACTGCAGCCAGCTCATGGCTTCACACAGGACCACCCAAAAATCAAGGTGTAGTTCTGAGAGCATCGGCCAAATGCTCTCTGGTCTCCAGCATCCTTCTGGTCTGGCTCTGTTGGGAACGGAGCGCCCATCCGGGCTGTCCCCACGTCCCCATGCTGTGAACGTTCGGTGGCTGAGTATTGTGCTTGGCTGGGGTAAATTTGGGGGAGCAGCAGGGATGGGGCTGAGCTGAGCACAGCACTGTGGGCTGGAGATGCTCAGCCCTGGGAGGGACAGGGACAATGCCCTGGGGTGACAGGGGACACATCCCTGGAATGTGCCACCTTGTGATGTCAGCTGGGGACCCGCATCCTGGGGACACCACAATGCCAAGGGGCACCCAAGCGATGCTGGCACCCATGGGGCTCCTCCTGCTCCTGCTAGCAGTGCGCAGCCGGTGCGAGGATGCGGTGGCAGCCAACGTGGGCCGCCACACCATGGCCCGCATCGCTGCACTGCTGTCCCCATCCGAGTGCCGCCAGCTCCAGGGACAGCTGGAGAGGCCCGACGAGGACCTGAGGGGAGTGAAGCAGCTCTCAGGAGACAGCAAACGTCCCCATGTCCCCCACCAGCGCCCCGGCTGCTCAGAAGCCCTGCGGAGCTGGCTGGAGACAGCGGGAGAGGGGACAACGTGGGACCAGCTTGCCCGCAGCCTCCACCACATTGGGCGCCCCGACATCGCCAGGGAGCTGGGGAAGAACCTGAACCAGGACAGGAGCCTGGAGCTGCGCAAGAACGTGGAGGAGTACGGCCGCAGCGTGCGGCACCTCACCTCCTCGCTGCTGCTGCAGGGCGAGCAGCACGGCGCGACGCGGAGCAGGAGGGACACAGGGGACGTAGGGGACATAGGGGACCTGCGCTTCGAGAGGCGGCCGCCCCCCCGGTACACACGCAGCCCCCTGGGCTGGGTCGTCCCCGTGGTGTCGGGCATTCTCGGGGGGTTCCTCGCCTCTGTCCTCGTCACCGTGGCCGCTGTGTGCTCCTGCCACTGGGTGCTGAGGTCGGACACCACGTGACATGGGGACGAGACCAAACTGGAGCATGCTCAGAGGGAAAACAAAACCAATAAAGACTTGTGGAGGGGTTGAGAGCCGGAGAGCAGCCCCACGTGTCCTCCTTTGCTGGGGTCAGCCCTGAGCATCCGAAGCTGGACGCCCATGGGTCATCCCTAGCGGTGCGAATGTCCCCATTTGTCACTGGGTGTCAAAATGTCCTCTGGCAGGGAATGGAGGCAGGCAGAGCCCCCTTGGCCATGTCCTCACTGCAGTCTCTGGGGACAGGGGGGTCTCTGAGCCCTGCTGAGCTGCGGTGCACCCCCAAAACGCTGCGGCTGACTGCTTCTCCAAGCCACACTGCAGCCATGCTCCGTGGGGAGGGGGTTTGGCACCTCAGGCTGCAGTTAGCAGCTAACAGAGCTGCCCCAGCAGCCTCCGGTACCCCCTGTGCTGTGGGGGATGCTCGGGGGGGGGTCCTGGCTGCTGCAGAAGCATGGGCTGGGGGCACAGCAGTGCTCCGGGTCCAGCACCCATTTGTAGCTGGGTGCTCCCAGCACCAGCCCTTGAGATGCAGTGACTGCTATTGCACTAAGCTAGCAACAGGGGTTAATTACTCACGGGAGAGAGCTTAATTATAACACCAGTGGCCTGATGTGTTATTGCAGTAAAGGTGTTTTGTGCTGCTTGGAGTCCTCCTGAACAACAACCTGAGCTTTGCTTTAGGAGGAACATGCTCTGGTTCTTCAGCCTGCTGTTACCTTGGGTCTGGGTATTTCTCTCCGTTTCTCAGGAAATCCCGTGCAGCAACTAAAAAGCTTTCACTTTGGATCTGATGTAGCCATCTGCATGGCTGTAATTAGAATTAAAACCTTTATTTTGCATCAAGAAACAGATTGCATCAATCCAACCAAACGCAAACATTAGAAAAGGGAATAAAGGACAAGCAACACTGACTGTGGCTTTAAAAGACGAGCGAAACAGTTAACCATGTAATACTGCTTTTTGAAAATGGAATCGTGTCTGCTGCCCTTCAGAGAGTGCCGTTTCCTGGAGCAGCAGCGCTGCGGGTTCCTGGCACAGGGCTGCTCCTCCCCGGGCTGCTCCTTGCAGTAAGGGAAGGTCAGAGCTCTTGCAGCCGCCCCGCTGCGCCCGGACGCAGCGTGGGAGCTGCGGGTGCCGGAGCTCTGCCATCTGCTGCTCCGCGGGGCTCGGAGGTCACCGCGTCCCTGCCAGCCTTAAAGCAAGGGACGAGGGCGTTCGCTGTGGAGCAGAAGGAGGGCTGGAACCTTGACAGCCAGGGATGCTGCTCGGGGCTTGCGGGGGCGTTTGCAGAGGGTGATGTTGGGAAGTAAGCGCGCGGTGGGTATCGCAGGATCCTTCTCTTCGTGCAGTTCAGCCCTTGGCCTCCCTAAAGGCTGAATGTGCCCTGCTGAGGCTGGCGTGAGCTCTGTGTGGAGGCTGCGTGGGTCTGAAATGGTGACCTCCTGGTGCCAAACGAGCCCAGGTGCTTGTTCAGGATGGGCTGCAGCCAAGCCTGGTTCTATAAAGGCGCTGCAGGGGTCCTGCCTCAGCCTGGGAGCGAAGCCTTTTGCTTCCTACCCCAGTGGTGATCGCTTGGCTGAGCTGGGGCATTGCAGGACTCGTTACAGAGCCAGGGACGGGCTCTGCACTGCAGCAGCTCGATGCACGTCCTGCAGACGGCCAACCTCGATCCTGAAACACGCAGCCGTGTGCACATCGCTCCGGTACCACGTCCTCGGCCAGGCCTAAGTCGTGTTACCATTGTTGTGCAACTTGGTGCATGCAGAAAGAGGAGCTTGCACCTCCCAGTTTCCAGAGCACCAAGGTGAATTTGCACGTTGCTTTTGGGATGCAGGGCGGGTGGTCGATGTGCTCGGTGAACGTGCGGGTAACAGAACGACAGGGCACCCAAGAGAAGGAGTTAAAACCAGACGGACACAGCATTTTATTGCAAATTCCAAAGTAAAAAGATGTACAGTACAAAGGAACTCAAAGTTCAGACATGGCAGGGGCCCGGGCACCGTCCTCGGGCGGGCGCTGCTCGCTCCGGACCGGTCCAGCCGCCCTGGTGCTGCACAGCCAAGGGCAGGGGAGCGCTGGGGAAGGGCTCGCTGCAGGGTCTGGAGCTGTCCTAGCTCCTCTTTTTGGGGGACCGTCAGTGCAAAGGAGGGGGTGTCAGGTGAAGTGCCGCAGATTAAGCGCGTTCTGTGCAGGCAGCAGCAGCAGAGCCGTCCCCTTTGCAAGGTGCAAGGCACGCAGCAGTGTCACGCTGCTGTGACACTGGAGGGGATGGAGGGCACACGATGCCCCGTGGCCGGGAGCCCCCGCGGCCACCGAGCCCGTCCCCAGCGTGACATGGGACCGGCCACCAAGGCACCAGCATCAGGAGCTGCTGCACCAAACACAATCCCAACAGCGTCTTGCTCTGGTCGCCCTTATGTGCGTTAGGATAAAAACAAACCAAAAACAGCCCTTGGAGAGAGGATGGAGGGGAAGGAGAGTGCAGCCAGGCAAATAACTGGGACACCGAGACAACCTTACCTTGTACAGTGAAAAGGGTAACGTTTATTTTATTTTCTTTTGGCTTATAGTAACGTAATTCTTAATCATGTTGGGTAAGATCATTATGAGCCACCATGCAATTTCTAATACACTAATCTTCACTATTGATCTTTTACAGCTTTAACAATTTTTTTACTTTTTTTTTGCGGCGGAAAATTAAATAATTCAAACTCGGGCGTGGCCTCTAACATCATGGTTTTATTTTAATTTTTTGTTGTTGTTGTTCAACATTGGCTTCTATATTTTTAAAAAAAGGTGAACAGGAAAAGTGAATAAGCAGCTTAACTTGGTATTTCCTTTTGCCCTTCCCCTCTGCTCTTTTGAGAACACAGTAACAAATGAACCAAAAAGGGAGGATTTCATAAGTGGGGGGGAGGGAAGAGAGCTACTCGCTGTAGTCTTGGCTTTTTGGCTACGTCCTAAGTGACAACAACACCCGCGCTTTGTGCCCGCAACCCTGAATCTGGAATCCAAACGCTGTGCACGCCTTTGGCTGCAGAGGGCTGTGCCACTGGTGTCCTTAATGCCCTTGGACCCCTCTGGCCTGGGCTTCACCTAGCGAAGATGTCCAGCCACGCAGATCCGTTCCCTTCAGCACCGGTGGCTGACGGCACTCTCTGCCCCAAGCAGGACGCGAAGAGGTGAAGAACAAACCAAAACCCCAAAAGCTTCGAGCAGAAGGACCGACTCCAGCCAAAGAACAGCTGAAGAAACCGCTCGTTCCTGTTCCTTGGTAAGCAGTTAATGCCACCACCGGCCTCTTGCGTTTAATACAGATCTAATGTTTAAAAAAATAAATATATATACAGAGTTTAAAGGGATTTATTTTAAAAGCAATTGAGTAGCTGAATGAAACTGCCAGCACGAACGCTAAACGTTCCAAGCTTCACCTGCGAGTCAATAGCCCAGCTTAAGAACAATTATGAAGTTTAGCCAAATCTTGCATAGAAGTGGTCAACTTATTGCACATTGGAACCCAAAAATATATACTTCTGCTGTTGCAAAGGTCATTTGCAATAAAGCTTTTTTTGTGTTGTTTAACTCTATTTTTTGGGGGGATAGGGTTTTGTTTTTCCTTGGGGAACATTTACTGGCTATCTAAATTCTAAGGACAACAGAAAGATATTAAAAAAATAAAAATAAACATGGACAATGGCATAAGCCAGAAGCCATTCTATTATTTTTGTAGTTCTTTGTATTTACAAAAAGGCATGCTGATAAAATAAAATGATATATTACAGTATTTATAATATTCTCTTAAAAAGTTCAACCACACTTTTCAGCTATTTATTTTTTTTCTTGTGCTGTTTACAATGTAGCCTGTACATATGTATGTTTTCTCTGTTTTATTATACATCATATCCTAGGAGCAACTGGGGCAAAGAGCCGACAGGATAGAAAAGGTTCCTCGCCCTGTTCCTGGGCGCAGCAGAGCGGCTGCGCCGGGAGCGACCCCAGCCCTTGGCTGCGAGATGTCACCAACCCCGGTCCCTGCTGCCACCGACGGCTTCTGCTGCCCTGCTACTGGGGGTCCCCTCGCTTGGGGCCGTCGCTGCCCTTCCCACCCTGTAAGGAAACCTGGCCCTGAAGAAAAACCTCCACCGAGCAGCGGCCGAGAGCTGGCTCCGTCCTGGGGACGCCGCAAAACGCAGCGGGGGCGGCGGTCGTTTGGGGGAGAAAAAAAAAAAAGAAAGGTTGGGACTTCTCTGTGGCATCGGTTCCTGCTGCAGCGAGAAGACGTGGCAAGAGGTAGCTCTGATTCCTACCCACCCTGCAGGGCCGCGCGAGGTTTGCTGCTCGATGGAAGTGGAAGAAATGGGAAGGAGGTGAAGGCACCTGGCGCCCGGCTCCCACCCTGCACCCCCGGGCTGGTGCTTTCCCACTGACCACGGGCATGTGCTGCCTTTTGGTTTTAAAACCAACACAAAAAAAAAAAATCCCAAACAAACAAAATTAAGAATAAAAAAATCCTTGTGCCTGCAGAAGCAAGAAACCCAAACCCCGCTGCAACAAGGCGCAGTGCTGCACAACCCAGGGCTGACGGAGGGGTGGGAGAGGGGGCTCGGGGCTCCCCAGCGTGTCCCCCATGGCCGTGGGGCAGCCAGGTGACATGAGTGGCATCCCCTTCCCCAGCCCTGCTGTGGGACCGCTTGGTGCAAGCTCCCCACGCATCCCGACCAGTAGATGCTATGGTCTTTAGCACTCTACAGGAAAGAAAAGTGTCTGTGCTGCAGGATGGAGTTTGATAATAATTAATATTAATGATAAATATTGCAGGATACAAATTAACTTACTGCCTGGTATTTAAGCCCTAGATTTTGGTTTTACAGTGACAGAGTAGAACAAGCCATTCTCAGTTTCTAACGTCTCCCCTCGGACTGGGTCCGGAGCAGCATTTAGTTCTTATATTTCAGTGTGCAAAAAGATGGCTGTATGGAAAAGAAAGACACGGTGTTAAACATACACACACGAGTATTTCATCTGCTTGTTTCATTTTTTTTTTTTTTTTTCTCCTACTGGCAGGTCTATGAAAGATTGCTAAGAATGGGTAAGTACCGGTGAAGGGCACGGTTATCGTTAATCTCCGAATACAGTGTACGGTAGTCGGTGGAGTGCCTCGAATTTATGGCTTAACACACTGCTGTGGACAGATTACTGAGTGTCTCGTGGTTTAATGGTTCCTCATGCATGGTTCCTGGTCACGGCATGCCATCATGCAAATCGTTTCTATGCATTGAACGAGCACTTTTATTTTTGGGGAATCAGCCCGAGCTGGTTCCAGGCTGAAGGTACCCGATTACCCCATCTCCCAAACCAAGTAAAGCCCATGTAGAAAGTAGAATGCAGATAATAAATATCAAATAAACTATGACAATTAATTGAATGGCATGGGCTAAATGGGTGGTTAGTTTCTTTTTTTGTTGTTTTGCTTATTTTCACTTTTTTCTTTTTTTTTCTTTTTTTTTTTCCTTTTTTGTTTTGCTGCTTAACTAAATGCAAATCTAATTTTGCATGAACAAACCCTTTAACATCGTGACTTCTGGGTTTTCTTTCAATAATAACAACAAAATGGGAAAATAAAATCCATTTTTGGCTGCTTTGGAAAATATATGGATCCCAGCAGCGGGTTTTGTTTCTGTGTGTGTGTGTGTGTGTTTTATTTTGCTTGTTTGTCCTAAGTTGCATTGACTGATGTGGAACATGCAGTATCCACCTGCCCGAACAATAGAAAATCCATTTTTTTCCTGTTTTGTTTTTCAGTGTTCGTTTACAGGGGTCCTTTAAACAGGTGGAAGGTCACTGCTTTAGATGCAACGCTGTCACACGGTAAGCAGACTATGTTTGGTATAAGATCTTCAGGTAAGTGTCTCCACAGCTGTTCTGTATTGATATATTTCACGAAGTTTGTAAACAATCTTTCCCACTTGCAAACATGGTTTCAATTTGTACAATCCTAGCATTTTGTGTCTCAACACTTGGATTCCCTGACGTCTTTTTGTCTTTTCGCCCTTTCTCGCCTTCCCTCCTCCGCCCGCTGCTGCTTCTCCTTCTCGGGTTTGGTGACGCTGTCGTAGGACGGCAGCGACGCGGTGGAGGGGGTGCCTTCCTTTTTCTCCCTGGTTGTTCCCCCATTTTCCATTTTGGTGGGGACGGGCCTTCGGCTGACGAACCCCCGCCTCGCCAACCGCGACCTGTAGGCCCTCTGCAAGACCACCGCCGAGACCTCCTCCTGCTTGCGGCGCAGCGTGGTCGTGATCGGCTCGTAAGACACTTTGGAAGGGTTGGACGCCACGAACCTCTCCTCCATCTGCTGCCTCAGTATATCCAGCTCTCCACTGTCCCCCAGGACGCGTTTGGTGAAGGCAAAGAGGATGTCCAAACAGTGGATCCTGTCTCCACTTACCATAGGCAGGTCCATGGCGATGAGTTCGATGGTGTTGGGCTTGGGGACGCGCAGAGGATGTTCCAAAGCGTCGGCGAAGTCCGCCAGCTTGCTGTACTCGATGAACTGCGTGGCGTCGGGGTCGAACTTCTCCCAGATCTCGTAGAAGGTCTCGAAGTCGTCCTCGCTCAGCGGATCCGCGCTCTCCTCCGTCGCCACGCTGAAGTTCTCCAGGATGATGGCGATGTACATGTTGACCACAATCAGGAAAGAGATGATGATATAGCTCACAAAGAAAAATATCCCCACCGAGGGGTTCCCGCAATCCCCCTTAAAGCCGCTCCCGGGGTGCTCCTTGTCCAGGTCGCAGTCCGGAGGCCGGTTTAGGATTGGCAGCAGGAGGCCATCCCAGCCAGCCGACGTCGTGATCTGGAACAGGCAGATCATGCTGTTGCCAAAGGTCTCAAAGTTGAACATGTCATCTATGCCGGCCTCGTGCTTGACGTAGGCGAAGTTTGACATGCCGAAGATGGAGAAGATGAACATGACCAGGAAGAGCAAGAGGCCGATGTTGAACAAGGCAGGCAGAGACATCATTAAGGCAAAGAGCAAGGTGCGGATCCCTTTGGCTCCTTTGATCAGACGCAGGATACGCCCGATACGAGCCAGGCGGATGACTCGGAAGAGAGTGGGGGATACGAAATACTTCTCGATGATTTCAGCCAGGAACATTCCTAAAGAGGAAGAAAAGGATTGGGTTTGTCAGCATGGTTGGGCACAGCTGTGGCCAGCCAGGTTTTTAAGTAATCCTTAAATTGAACTGGTATATTTCTGCATTTAGGTAAGTTATGTTCATTTTACAGATCAGCCGCTAAAACCAAAAACCTGCTGGAGGACACTGGTTGGTTCAACATTCAACCAAACTGAAAACAAGAGTGCAAATCACATGCTGATGTAGGAAGCACTGCAATGCTATTTTCAGTGGTTAGTAAGCGTTATACATTCCAATGAGGTGAGTACAAACTCTGATTTTAAAGACAGGGAGAGTAATTGCCAAGTGTTTCACTGCATACCACTGGAAATGAATGCCAGAACAGAGGGAGGAGGGTGCGGGAGTCAGGACATCGGGCTGCCAAACTCTGCCATGGCTAAAAAGAGAAGCCATAAGTGCTGGTACCCATGCGTCCTCGTCAACGACGAGAATGCTCCCTCTCTGCAAATGCCAAGAAAGAAAAATTGTTTTTGCACTTACCCACGATGGACAGAATCACCACCACGAAGTCAAAAATGTTCCACCCGACGGTGAAGTAGTAGTGCCGCAAGGCGAACATCTTCAGCACGCACTCGCAGGTGAAGAAGATGACAAAGACCAGGTTGATCCAGTAGAGGATGTCCTCCATCTGCTTGCTCTGTTGGTCTGTCTCCACCATCATGGTCACCATGTTGAGGCAGATGAGCATCATGATGACGATGTCGAACGCTTGCTGGGTGACAAAGTCGAAGACAGCTCCCTGAATGCGGTTCTGTGCAACAGGAGAGAGACCATGAGCCAAACGGGTTTGAGCAAACAGCTACCACCAGCCAACACGCTGCTTGCCTGTTGGTAGGAACATGGATGAGGACATCATTTTCTGAAGCTTTCAAGGCACACTCTAGCCACAAATCAATCTGTTTGTGGGAAAGGTAGGAAAATGCTATTATTTATACCCAAAGTAGGCTTCTAAACCCCTATTGCTCTGTGGGAGCAAAGGCGGGGTGACAATTCCATCCACGAGTTAGAACAAGGGATGCTTTAGGAGCTGAAACTCCTTTGAAGGTCTGTTCTGGATTTTTTTTTTT
>VXAV01009180.1:102724-120723 GCA_013399715.1 Alectura lathami | reverse complement strand
TTTTGTTTTTTTTTTTTTTTTTTTCCCCTTCAGTTCCCTTTCTAGTGTACTCACCAGAGGTCGGGGAATAGGCTTCTGAGGCTTCTTTGAGCCCAGCTTTTTCATGGCATTATAGTACTTCTTTTGTTCTTCTGTCATGAAAATATCTTGACCTCCAAAGTAAAGGGGCAAAAGGAAAACCGGTTACAATCAGCTCATGCGCCAGAAGAGAAAGGAATAACACACCAGCTAAGTCATGAGGATACCTGCCATATGGGAAGTTGGTGGCAGCTATTTTAGACAGAAATAACTTATACTAATACCCAAGATGTACCAATTTTCCTTTAAAGAAAACAGAATATTTTCTCCTATGAATAACCCACTTTACTGCGCTACATCCTTCCTCATCCCGTCTTTCTCACTTGTGATGAACAGGCAGCAGAGGTGTCAGGGTTTGGACTAAAATGGAGGCTGTTCAGCAGGTTCTCCATACACGCAAACCCTTAAAGCTTGACTTCCAAAGAAGAGAAGCAGTATGAGAGAGAGCTTGAAAATGACCATGGCAAGGAAGACATCTTCCAGTCTTTATCTTCCAGTCAAGGAAAACCAAATAAAAACCAAATGCATGCAAATTTGTTCTAGGGAAAAGCACCAATCAAGCCAGAGTTTTACATAAAGCTTTGGGCTTTGCAGTTCTCAGCTCTAAGAGGGGAAGATTGTGCCACGGGCTGAAGGTTCTTGGCCGTAACGTGCAGAAAAACCCCACCGGCCTGAAGAAGTGACATTCCTCTAACAGGTCTCAGCAAACACAGATCACTTATCTTTTTCTTTTGTTGATTGAAGTTGTCAATGATGACACCAATGAACAAGTTCAGGGTGAAGAAGGAGCCAAAGATGATGAAGATAACAAAATAGATGTACATGTAAATGTTGTCCTCATACTTGGGTTGCTGTTCTTGCTGAATGGGAAATAAGAAGAGAAATAAATGACACTGCAAAGATATCTTACCAGTGCAGTCAAAATGAGATTTTTTCAGTGTATTTCTAGGCCACCAGGAGTTTCCCTGCCCCTAAAGCAACCAGAAGAATCTTGTCCTTTTGGACAAGATATTTGGACAAGATATTTTTACCACAGTAACACCAGCAAATGAAAAATCACAGCATGAAATATACAACCTGAGCACAGATCTACAACTTTTGTTCTTGATTTTAAGAAAGCAGAACAGCATCGTGAGCTACGGGGCAGTGAGGCTGCTTGCGGGCATGCACTTTACCTTTCTGGAATCTACTGCTGCGTACATGATGTCCATCCAGCCCTTGAAAGTAGCCTAGCAAAGAAAACACACATTCCCTTAGACAGAAATCACCTGAAGTAAAAAGGAACAAGTCTGACTTGTGCCAGCTGTGTCATGGATACCCCAGCACCCTTGATCTCCCTGATCTCCTTGATGTGCAAGCTTACTGTCAGCCCATGGAGGATTTGGTAGAAGCTTTAGAAAGTGGAGGGCTTTAGAAAGGGAAAGTGCTGGGAGCCTCACATCAGGCAATGGGATGAGAGAGAACATGGGGATTCTGCACCCCACCCAGGCCAGGTGGGACTCGGGGGATGCTGCATCTCACAGAGAGGGGAAGCAGTCAAACTGCAGTGAACACATCAGGAAAAGGCTGCGTTTGTGAGAGAGGTGGTGAAGGCAGAACTCACCACCTGCAGAAGAGCCAGGTATCCCGCCCCGACGTTGTCGAAGTTGATTTTCACATTCTTCCATCGGATCTCGGTGGAGTTGGGTGGCATCAGCGCTTCGCAGTCTGTCTTGTTGTTAACAACCTCTATTTCAAAGCGCACCTCAGACGTTTCGTTAAAGCAGTAATGATATTTCCCGGCAAACAGGTTAACCCCCATAATGCTGAAAATCAGCCAGAAGATAAGGCAGACCAACAAGACATTCATAATGGAAGGGATAGCGCCAACCAAGGCGTTGACAACCACCTGTGTTGGAAGGGGTGGGAAAAAGTTTCAGTACAAAACACGAGGCAGGAGACAGCAAGCATCAGTACAGCGCTTTTTGGGGGGGGAATAGGAGGTAAGGCCACTGACAGATCTGTGGCATTGACTCCACGCAGAAGTTGGCAGTGAACTTATTCCAAGCAGTGAAAAATTCTTCTCAAAAGCCACCCCCTGAAGCTCTGTTTTCCAAACAAAACAGGCCAGCTTCTTGGATTTGCCGGGGTTGATTTTGGATTTGTCACTTCTTTAGGCAAACAACAATTCTTTCCAATGATTAGAGTTGCCCAAAGGGAGCAGGGGGCGTTACCGAGTGAGGCTCAGGCTCTCTTCGTGCTCTCCAACAGGCCCCTAACTACAATTTTCTCAGAGCCAGGTCTGAGGATGCTTTTGCCGATGCATTTGCCGGGCCTTAGCAGCCAGTGGCCCTTACGGCCATTCCCCACTGTCAAACAAGGCTGTTATCACTTGGGCGCCTGCTTCCTGCTCCCACTGCAGTCGCCAGCAAAGCGCGACGCCGATGGCAACAGGACCAAGCCAGAACTGCTCTGTCAGCAAGATCGTATCGGTGACTAAGCAAGGCCAATCATGTTGTCTCAGGCAGACAGCTGAGCATGCAGCTATGCAGGCTCAAGAAGACAGAAAAGCCATGTTCCTTCCTCCAAACTGCAGCAAACACGGCGGGAGGCCGCACTGGGTTTTGTCAGAGCTCCCACCGTCTCCTCGTTTTAGCCTCTCACGGTTTGGGAGCACCCTCAGCATCCCTGGCCAACACGTGACAAAATTTAAGCTACCAGGCTTTAACAGAGCTAGGTCAGCAGGATATTAAATCTCTTGTTATCAGCTCCTAATTTAGGTTCTTCTAACAGACGAACAGAATCTAACCTGTTTTTACCCCTTGGCCTTAGCTTGGAAAGGCTTCGGGACACGTGGAGCAGCACAGGAGCCACAGCTGGCCCTGCCCCTGCTCCTGGCCACAGCACGGTGTCCCCTCTCCCACCAGATCTGTTGGCTGGGGGCAGTCACTGCATGCCTGATAAGCTCTGCAGCAAGCACCTGTCCCCCACACAGCCAGCATGAAGGAGAACTGGAGAAAACGGTGATCCAGGCAATAAGCAGCGCTGCAGCGACCACCGAGTGGCATCACGAGCTCATCGCTGCATAAAGGGTGCTACGAAGGCAAAGATCAGAGCCAGGCCCTAAAGCTAGCAATGCCTCAGCTTCCACTCCCCCTCCATCCAAACAGGACGCACACTAACACAACAGCACGCCTTTTTGTTGGAAGATTCTTCTGATATCCAGCTCATCACAGGAAGCAAAAAAAAAGTCTTACATCCTCCTGAAATACGGTCACTTGCGGCACGTTCAATTTATACAGCACTCAAAAAAGATCTGAGCGAAGGAACATGGCTTTTGTGTGCAGACTCAACACTGGCAATTGACAAAAATGCATGCATGTTCCATAGCATTACTGTCAAACTTCCTGAATAATTTCAGAGCAGAGCAAGCTCTTTAAAATGCAGATTACTATGGAGTAGAGAAAAGCAAAGAACTACATTTTATGTTTCCTTTGCAAAGGCATTTCAAATCTCTGTTCTCTGGCTGAGAAGAATTGTTCTGGTTGTACAGGGCAGCAACACTCGTCTTCAAGTCAAAACAAAGGAAAAAATCATTGGTTTTAGGTAACTAACAGGGTCACTGTGTTGCTTTTGCTGTCGTGAAAATCCCCCACTTGAAGCATAAGAATTTCCTGGCTGTGTATTGCAAATCACAGCTTCTCCCCAGCTTTAAAATTGCTTTTTCATATCTACAGGCTTAGCGCTGGCTCTTCTCCTTTGTGCTCACCCCAGCCTTTTTCCTGGCACTCACATTAACTACTGCATAGCAATACGCTGGCAAAAACGACCACGAGCTTCAGTGGCAATAAAATTAATTAGAGCTGCACTGACCACGCACCAGGGACAAAATTTTTCCATCCTGATCAAGTTGGTCCAGGTGCATCACGGCACTATTGGTTTGGGGAGAGATTTATGCCAGGATGGGGACAAAAAGGGACACTGGTGCCAGGGGAGGGGATGGGGTGCAGGACCCCGCGGTGGCACCTGCACACACCCAGCAAAAGGCCCAGCTTGGTGCTGATGGAAGAACTGTCACCCTGTGTCACCACCTGGCACACCGGAGCTCAGCACTGAGCTACAGGAGCCTGACACAGAGAAATAACAGTGGGGACATCAGGGAGGAAACAGCCCTCCTCGGAGCCGCTGTGTCACCTGCTTCTACCCTACCCAGTCCGAGAATTCCTCACTCCTTGGTGGCCTCTTTCCTGCTGCACGTTGCACTCAGTTGCACCAGGGCAACTCCAGAGGAAACCAGGATGGCCCGGGAGGGATGGCTCCAGTCAGACCCTGCGCTAAAACTGTGCAGCTGTAATGTCTTTGTTTTGTATATAATCTTCTCTCTTGTAATATCTCTTATTGTGAGCTGATTGGGATTTAGCAGAATAAAAAAGACCTAAACTGCTGTTGTAGGAGCAACTGGGAAACCCATTCATACCGCATACCCCTCACATGCCACTGTTCTGCATGATCTTATGGGACTGTTTCGATCCCAAACGGGAAAAAAATAGCACCAAAATGCTGACAATTAGTGGGAAAGCAGCAAGACACTGTAATAATTTCAGATCCCCACGACAGTGGTGCTGTCTAACAATTTGAGGAAAGCTTGTTAAGTTCAATGCTTTGCTTGTGCTTCGTTGCTGGTGTCACAGGGACAGGACAGGGGACCGTAAAAGCATGGTAGAAGGGAGGGAGTGGAAGGGAAAAGCTTCACTACCAGACAAGGCTTCCAGTCACCACCAGACTGGACCGAGAACAACAAGGTGCAACAAGAGGAATTAAACCAAAGCCTTTTTTGCAAGCAGACGAGCCCCCCGCCAGTCCCTTCCTGAAGGCCTGAGCTACCCACGGAAGGAAGCAGCCTTTCCCCACCCCATGGCAGGTTGGTTTTTTTTTTGGCTTTTTTTTTTTTTTTTTAATCCTCCACAGCCCCTCAGAGATGCTTCTGATGGTTCAAATTCTGCTTCTTTGCACCTGGTGATTCTCCCTAGACAGAAGAGTTACAGCTGAGAAGCCCCCTCGGATGCTAGAGGTCAAAGCCAGGCTCAATGAGAACAGCCAAGTGTTAACATCGTCTACGAACGGCGTGTGGCTGGGGCCGGTAATTAATGTAATGAGGCAGCTGGATGCATTCTCCCTTTATTAAGAGGGGAGTGTGCAGCGGTGGGCAGGGTGGGGGACATCGACAGTAGAGGTGATCGAGTCAGCAGCTGCACCATGATTCCGTTTGGAATTGTCTTTCCACCAGTTTGATCAGTTCTAGCATGCTTTAAAAAAAACCGCTCCACGGGCATGCAGAAGGATCAGCTGCTAATGGCATCTTACCCTCATCCCCTCAAATCGGGACAACGCTCTTAAAGGCCTCAAGGCTCTTAGTGTCCTAAGGGACTTTATGGCACCTAGTTCCGAGTAGCCCAGGGCATTAGCTATAAGGCTGACTAAAGAGACCTACACAGAAAATAGAAANTTGTGAAAAAAAAAAAAAAAAAAAAAAAAAAAAAAAAAAAAAAAAAAAAAACAAAAAAAAAAAAAAAGGAAAAAAAAAGGTTCCAGACTGTTAGAATGAGTCCCCTAGCACTGATTGCCCAGCCCCGGCTGCCAGCCTGGGCGGCCCCCATAGATAAATACCGAAGACATGACACCAGCTGCCTACTTCACTTGACTGAAACGACCTGGAAGGAAATAATGCGGTTGAGAAAGGCATAAGAAAAGAACAGAGGGGAAAGATAAGTGAGAAAGAGGCAGAGACACACAGACGGAGAAGGGGTCTGTCGGAAGGAGGAGCCCAAACGATGACAAAAACCTTACCCTCGCCCTGTACTGTCTGCAGGATCCCAGCGGCTCCCATTAAATTAAGCCAGACAAATGTTAAAGGTACCTATGAGAAAGAATACAGATAAATACACACACTGCACCACCTGCGCTCCACTCACACCGCAAGCGGCCGCGCTCGCGTTGAGCCGGCGTCTCGCCGAGCGGCTCCGGGGAACGGCAGCGCCCAGCCCGGGGCTGCGGGGCCACCGAGCCTGGCTTGGCTCTGAACACGGGCTGGGGGCTTCCTGTTTTGCTGGAGTCGGTTTTAGGCTCTGCGCTTGTGAGTCCTGGCTGTCCCCAGCCAAGCGGATCCCGAAGCATTCACCGACAGCTTTAGGGCGCGGGGCCACCTCCTTTAGGAACGGGCACGTGCGCTTGGGCCGTGCTCCAACCCCCATTCCCTGGATCAGGCCGTACGCAAACGGTGCCTACAGACACCATCCCCTCCGCGCCCCGCTGTCTTCCATTTCTGGCTAGCACCACGTTACAGACACAGAGAAGAACAGAGATGTCAACCTCTTGTAAGGAAAAAAAAAAAAAAGAAAAGACATCGACATACAGCAACAAACAATGGGAAACATGAGACCTCCTGTTTCGGGGTTTTCTTTTTTCTCCTGATTGCCAGTACAGGACACCTCCTATTTATCCTTTTTTTAAAAAAAAATACTAACATGAAGTTAATTACAACGATGATCCTTATAAAGCCACACAACATTTCAGGACCAGACTGCAAACGCACAAACACGCAGGGCAATTCCTGCTCTCCGTTCCAGACGAGTGTCACCGTATGTGACAATCCCCTTCCCACCTGACAGGACAGGCTGAACCAAGGGCTCAGAGGGCTGCGAAGCCACACGTGCACAATCTGGCCTCTTTCGGTGTTACGGGTGGCAAAGGCTCTCACCCTCTGCGGGCCGAGCACACGCAGGCACAGATTTCCTCACCCAACACCGGGACACAGGCTCTACCCACAAGGGTTCAGGCTGCCCGGGCAGCAGCACGGGGACACGTTCCCAATCTCTTTGGTAAAGGGATGTTTGGAGGAATTACAAAACTTGCTCGTGGCTGCAGGACATAGCTTTCACCGTATTTAACTCTTTGTGCACGTGCTTCATGCTCTTCCTTTGTATTTGCACCAAAATAAGGAGCCGCGAGATATGGCAACATGGCTCTTTGGTTGTTCCATGTGTTTTTTTAAAAAAAACATTATACTGATGAAAAAGAATAAAAATAATAATTCCAAGGGCATCCCAAAGGTTGAAGTAAAGCCCCTGTGAAATAAAACCAGCCTGCTGGGGACGGGATGGAGGGCACTGCAACCCTGGGACGTTCACGTCCTGGTTCCATCAAGTTTGGAAGAATGGACACTGCACAGAAATTTGAGGACGTGCAAATTATGCTGGACACAAGCAGAACGGGAAGCCTTACAAGAAACCGCCCAAAGGGCAGGCTAACGGTGAGGCCAGGGCTGCACCAGCACCGGGCAGAAGCTCAGAGAGTTCCCACCAAGCAAAAGCAGTTTCAGTGAACTCTGAGGAGGACAGATCCGTCCAGGAACAATATCTACAGGAGCTTGGTAGAAAAACAGTCAGGATTCAGCTCCCAGATTTCTAAATACTCATGGTGTTCAGAGGCAGGGCTGTAAGGTCCCCATACACAGCACCACAGCGTATCACTCCCTAAATAAAATATAAGGTACAGGCTTCACTGAGTGCCCACTTTCAGAGCTCCTTCCCCTTAGGATAATGCCTCGTTCCTGAGTGTGAGTCTGACAAAACAGCAGAAAAATGCCTAAAGGCTGCTTTAGCCTCCATGGGGTCTTTTCAGTATTATTCTCCTGGGACACTCCAACAGAGGACACAGCAGGCACCGATGTCAGACAAAAGGAATCCCAGATTGACTGAAAAGCAGAAGCCTTCATTATTACCCAGAAAAAGACTTTGTCTTCACAAACACACCCAGCAAGCTTTGGGAATCAGAGGAGGAGAGTTATTTGACAATGCTATCAAACCTGAAAAATAACATTCGAGAGCGTTGTTATGATGCAAAGGCTTATTGTCTATTAGTTACGGCTGCCATCGCGTGACTTCGCTCAACCCCCATCTACATCACATTAGAAAATTTGAAAAAAAAAAAAAGTTTAACAGATACAGGATTCTATGCAGAGCTGAGATTTTGTGGAGCAATATTCAGCCTTGGTTCATCAGTTTTAACTTCAGCTTATTCTACAGCTTTTGGCACCCTGAATTCCCATTTCAGATTTATTATTTTTTTTCCAGAAAATTGTGCAACTTTCCCATCTACGATGCCAGGCAAAGAGGGAAATTTCTCCCAAAGCCCTGAGAACTGAGGCTCCTCACTTGCACTGCGCTTGTTCATTCCCTGTCGACCTGTTACCTGACCAGGCTCTTGAGAAGACAACAAAACCTTTTAAACAACAGCTGGAAGTCAACTCACAACATGAAGCTTTGGGACTGTGAACGCTAGTTTTGTTGCTTAGCAGCTGGTCTTCTTTTCAACAGAATACCCCAAAGGATTTCATTTTCTGAAACTCCCTCCTCAAAGCGGTACAGAAGAGCTGGTGTCTAGCATTAGTTTTCATGTTAGCCCCTGTACTTCATCTTAAGGCAGTGAAAGAGACAGAGTTATTGTCAGGAAAGAAGAGTTACTTCTTCACGATGTGTGTAGAAGGAAGGGTGTTAATGGGATCAGAGAGGACTTTTTAAAGAAATAAATATATATACACATATGTAAGTCAGTTTTCCACAGGAAATGTAGACATCTTGAGTCACTTCTGCCCCTGAATTCCAAGGATAGTTCCTCCACCTACTCAGAAATATTTCCAGAGTGATAATGTCGCTGAACAGCAACTTGGCATAAATGAATCATATTCAAGATGTTCCTTCTCCCAACAAGAGGCTTGGAAATTTTTTAGGTTTTTTCATTCTGCTTGCTTTTGGGGCACTTACTAGAACGCTGCTTCACAGCTGGATATGATGAAAGGTTTTAAAAGAATCCAAGCACTTGGGATCCTAAAACTGCAGAGGAAACGCTAGCCATACTCAGAGGGCTCAAGGGTTTTACCCTTCACTGTGTTTGGAGAACTAACAGATATCTGGGCTCGAATCCACATTCGAAAGCACACGATTCGGTTTGGACATTTCTCAGGAGAATGCACTACCCCAGCATCCTTCTAATTAACATTTCTGCTCCCACCAGAAAGAAGGAGGAGAGGATACATACAGCCACGATGAGGAAATCCAGCCAGCACCAGGCGTTGGTGAAGAACTTGACGAATCCGTACGCGCACCACTTGAGCAGCATCTCCAGGATGAAGATGTAAGTGAAGACCTTGTCTGCGTACTCCAGGATGGTCCGGATGGTTTTCCTCTGCTCTATGTAAATATCCTCAAAAGCCTGGGAAATAACCGGGTACTGTTGTCATTACACCAGATCTATCCACAGCTCAGTGCGGTAATCCAGAAGCTCACTCAAACAACACTGAGATGAGCAGTGGAATTACATTTCTGACACAGAGCAATTTATCTGCTCTAGAAGTTGCACCTCTGCAACACCAAAAGAAAGGAAAAAAAAAATCCTGGATAAATAACCTTGCAAAGCCAGATGCAAAGCTAGCAAGAACTTTTTTTTTGCCTTCTGGGGATCTGAGGATCTCTAAACGCTCTCAGTATCGCTCCAGTAACACACAGACAGGTTTTTATCTGCTGCTGGGTTCACTGTTAGTTATTATGTAAACCCTGCACGCCGAAAACAACCTGCTGCTGCTGTGGGACACTGATTGCTGTGGACCTCTGTCCTCCTGTGAGCGACGTTTGCTGTACGACCCCATCTAGTAAACGCTCTGTACTGTAAGAACACAGACAAACCCCCAGCGAGGACATGTGCCCGCGTAACGTCAGGAGTGCGGGAAGCTCTGCAAGGGTGGGAGAGGGAAGGAAGGGAAACCTAACCACCCTTGTTTGGTGATGTGGAAATGGGGCGCAGACTGTCCCAAACCATCGTGTTCTACCCAGACTATGGCCAGATCCCAGACTTCCAGGCTTTTAGTCCTCATTCTTGATTTAAACTAAACAGACTCCTTAAGAAGGGCTTTTGTACAGTACCTACCACGATGGAGCTGTGTGTTTTCCAAGTAAGAACCACCACAGCTTTCTTTTTCACCAAATTTCCTAGATAGTTTTCCCAAGCAGACGTCCCCTAGCTACCCGTACTCCCATGTTTCACTCACCAGAGCTCCACTGCTCAGCAGGATCATAAAGATGATGAAAGTCTCAAACCAGTTGTGCTCCACAATCAGAAAGCACGTCTTCCTCAGGGTCCACCAGGACTTCCCCAGCCCTTCCTCAATATTGACCTGACAACATTTACAGCGCTGCATGCAACCTGGAACGGGGACGGAGCACAGAGCGGTGTGAGCCCCAAGTTTTGCCAGGTAACAGATGAGATCATGTAAGAAAATAAAATTGTCATTGCCTCGAAGCAATTTAGATGCCAACAGTATTAAACACGCTGAGTTTCAGTTAAAACTCTGCGTTATTGGGGTTTTTATGATAGCGTTCACCACTTCTGTTCTGTTTGATGAGGTATTCATGCACCTGACAGGACAGGAATGGAGAACTTGCTGATGGAACCACCTTGAACTATTTAAAATATCTTCACCATGGGAATACCTGTAACAGGTCAGTTGCTGAAAGACATTGAGGCCACAAGTGGAGGGAAAAAAAAAAAAAAAAAAAAAAGCCGAAGCAGACTCTTCTGCTTCTAAGAACTCAAGCCATTATTTGTGCAGAAGATCAACCTTCCCTACCTGTAAGCCAGCCAGCTCCCTGCAAAGGCAACAGCACCTCCAAGGCCTTCGCCCTGAAAGGCTTCTAGCCTGCTTCTCCTGCGATGCAGAGCCCAGGAAGGCTCTCAAAGCTAAAATCCAGCCCCAGTCCAGCCTCAGACCTAACCTGAAGGTAAGCTCACAGCAGACTCAGGCCCCAGCACCAGCTCCCCGCCACACCCCGCTCACCCTCTGTGAAGCACGCGTCCGGGTCCAGGTACTCCTCCGGTGCCTCCACAGGGACCTCCTCCACTTCAGGTTTGATGTCGATGGTGCTGCCTTCAGACGAGCTGGTATCGTCAAGTTTCTTGAACAGAAAATAAAACCCGTCCCAACCTATAATTAGTTCCCACCAAGCATCGAACCTGGGGGTGACTCAGCAATTCGTTGGCCACGTTTACTGGAAAGAAAGCTGTTGCCTCACGTGACCTCATTAAGATCCTGACCCAGCTTACATCTCGTGTTAGCAGGGCAGACAGATAGCTAAATCGGTTGGTCCCTTTAACCTCACATCTACATTTATTAGGTGAATGTAGAAATATGCATGGCTTTCCTTAAAGCAACCTGCACCATACAACTCTCACTTGGGTGCAAAGACAGCATCACAACATAAGCAGAAGTTTGGTGCTGGCACCACCTCGCCCTCCCTCCCAAGGTGCTTCCAGATGCTCACACGTCAAAGGGCTACGACAGATTACTAGCGCTGCACCCTACCTCCTTGCTGCCATCGGGATCCGTATCGCTGCTGAAATCTTCTGTGTTGAGGTTTTCAAAATCTGATTCCCCTACAGCAATGGGCACCCTGACAGTGAGGTTGGGGTTGTTGATGAAGGACATGTGGTCTTCATCGATGATGTACTTCTCCACGCTGCTCCCGATTCCGCTTGTCGTGCCGTTGCCGTTCTTCTGATAATCGATGTCCCTGTGGATGTCGGCCCCTGTGTGGTTGGCGATACAGTTCACCTTCTTGTCATACAGCTCGTCCAGGGGCTTCACCTCGTCTGCCTCTCTCTGCTTGAAGTGGGCCTGCATGAACTCGCGCACTTTTGCCTTGGTCCAGGCAATGCCCTTCTTGATGCGGATCACGGAGATCTGCAGGTTGTTCATCTCCCCATCGTCGTCGGTTGCTGCCAAGTTGTCTGCGCTGAAGGAGCTCAGCAGCAAGGCCAGGAACAGGTTCAGCACCTGGAGGAGAAGAGGTGACGCTTGGCAGAGCTGACACACAAAGGCAAGGTTTCCAAAGCTGAGCCCAAGCATTTCGCCACCTGCGGCCTGCTCACGTCAGCGGGGGCTGTAGACACCGGGAGACAGCTCTGGTGTCCAACGGATCGGTTTGGGCCCATCTTTGGCTCAAAGGAAAGGTGCCAAACGTAGGCACTGTGAGGGATCACTCCCACATTTATTTCCTTGCCCATATCTACTGCTAGTCCCAAGACTTATTTTGTCTAGATCCCTTTGTAAGAGAGGTCTACTAAGATCAAGCTCAAACGCTACTGGTAAGAGATGCAACTGCTCACACTACTTCATTTGTGCTTACATTTTCCTCCATAGACTTTTCTTCACAGAATACAAGTCCAGAAGGAAACATTCTGATTCAGTCTGGCCTCCCACGCGACAGGCCGTGCAATTCCACCACCCATTCCTGCTCACAGCTACAGCCAGGATTGAACTAGTGGGCAGATTTTAGAAGAGAGTTCCAACCTTATTTTAAAAATTCAGGAGCCCTCCTGGAAATTGGAAAGCCAGGTTTTACTTCTAAGTGCCTTTTAACCCCATCAGACATCTTGTGGATCCGTCACCTTTTACTGAGGGTTTTGTACCTCCAGCTTCTACTGCAAAGTCTTTGGATGCTGCTTTTGTGGCCAGCTGGCTAAGGCCAAAGAAAGCACAGCCTTGATATTGTGCTACCAAAGTCAGCAGGACAGTCTGTACGTCAAAGGCCACGAAGGACCCTAACAACGCGGGAAGAGACCCCCCCAGTCCTGTGGCCTCCCCATGTTTTGTCCCAGCCCTGTGGCCTCCCATGCTCTGCCCCACCCGGAGGAAAACAACCCAGACCATCAGTAACCATTTACTGACCACTAGATTTCCGATGACCATGACCATCATGAAGACAATCAAGCACATGGCCTGTCCTGCCACCTCCATACAATCCCACATGGTCTCAATCCATTCCCCACACAACACACGGAAGACAATAAGGAAGGAGTGGAAGAAATCGTGCATGTGCCAGCGGGGCAGCTCACACTCCGGATTGATCTTGCAGACACACTCCTTGTAGCTTTTGCCAAAGAGCTGCATGCCCACCACCGCGAAGATGAAGACGATGATGGCCAGCACCAAGGTCAAGTTCCCCAAAGCACCCACTGAGTTACCAATGATTTTTATCAGCATGTTCAGAGTGGGCCAGGACTTGGCCAGTTTGAAGACTCTCAGCTACAAAAACAAACAGAAAAAGGACACTTAATTTAATCTTAAAAATAAAAGAGCATAATCAGGTAGAACTTTCTAAACTGAAGCCATTGCGTATTTTATGAAACCATAAGCCCATGCTCCTGCTACTGAAGCCACTGGCAGTGGGGAATGTTTAATTTCTGTTCCAGTTCAGCCTCCCATATTCCCCACATCCCGATCTCCCTTTACAAAGGAAAAGTATGGAACCCCCTTCTTGCTTTCAAACTTTGCAACATTAAGGAAGACTTATTTGAAAGGGGTGCGTCACACCGTTTTATTTTTTCCTGAATGTTTCTCATCTTCCTCTGGAAAAAAGGACTTTTTTTTTCCTGGCATACCCACAACACACAATCAAAGTTTAATTTTCAGAGAATCTAATCTGGAGACAGACTTGCTGCAGCTGAATATAATAAGTTGGAGCTTCTGAGCACTGAGCTCTTCGGAAAATCTGACCTCAGTTGTGGATCTCTCGGCCCAAAAATCTAACTTTGAGGTTTTCAGAATTTATTTTCAGATGTTTAACCACTGCCAGGACAAGATAGAGCACATGAAGGCAGGGGGTATTCAGCACCTTTGTTACTCTGTAACACAGAGCCTAGCCAATTTGGGCTGGTGAATTACCTTGAGAGACCAGCAGAAATACAAGGTGCATTCTAACGAGGTCCATCACATCCACACTGACCACTCACACCAAGACCCCTACCAAGTCAGCCTTCACTGCATGTGTGCAACGAGCCGTTGCTCAGACCACATGAAACAAAAAATGATACCACTCCATCCCTGTCCTCCCCAAAAATAGGAGGAAAAAAAAAAAAAAAAAAAAAAAGGAGTTTGGGGGGGATTCGCCTTTACTTTAGAAAAGTTTTCTAGTAGCTGCAAGATAGGAACGTTCAAAAAGGATTGGAATATGAATACCAAGCGGAAAGATCGCAGCACGGAAAGTCCTTCCACATCTGCTAGCCCCAGTTCCATTAAACTGAGGGAGACAATAAATCCATCAAAGATGTTCCAGCCCTCCTGGAAATAATAGTAGGGATCCATGGCAATCAGCTTCAGGAACATTTCTGCTGTGAAAATTCCAGTGAAAACCTGGAGTGTTGAGGAAAGAGACAAAAGAACAGGCAAAGATTCACTTCTGTCCATTTTCTGGTCTTCAGGGTAACTACCAAACACTGCAACGCATCACAACGTGAAGCAGAGCTGCAAGGAACTTGCAGCAGTCATTTCTTACCAGATTTCCTACAGTTAGCACGTGCTCAAACTCCGGGGTCATGGGATGGTGCTCCATTGCCATGAACAAAGTGTTCAGCACAATGCAGATGGTGATGGCCAGGTCAACAAAAGGATCCATGACGATTAAGTTCACTATCTCCTTCAGCTTGATCCAGTATGGGTGGCACTCCCAGATCAAGAACGTGTTGGCAAATTTGTACCAGCAAGGGGGACATTTCCTCTGGGACTCCTCCAGCTCTGCAGTACAAAACAAAACAGCAACGGAGTTCAGCCTTCCCCTCCAAGGCTGCTGGACCTGCCTGGCTCTCAGCGTGGCTACAACACGCCCGAACCTCTCCTGTGCCTCCCTGCTTGCACAACGACTCAACGCTCCTGCAGCAACATCACATTGTGCCTCACCTTCATACAACACCCAAACCAAACAGGTTCCAGGATGCGTGGCAATGGCCGAATACAGAGCTACCGAGCAGCGAAGCTGATGACCACAGCCAGCCGCACGGGTCACCAGGGCAGACTAAAAGAGCCAGGCCGGGCCTTTGCACCGAGCTTCGTTTACTTCTCTTTCGTACCCACGCAAGGGCTGCGTGCACAGCAGCACGGGGGTACCAGGAAGTGCAGCTTCAAACCTGGGCGACCGCCCCGCGTGGATGCCGTGATTCACTCCAAACTGATTTAAGGGGAAGGATAAATTTAACCCAGAACCGATCGAGGTAGAATGGCTTAAATCAAAGTTGCAGGTTCTAAACCGTCTTTGGTGCCAGTTTTTAAATAACTGGAAGTTAAGTGAATTCTGTGTTGAACGCAGACATGATCTAAAAGAGGAAACGCATGACGCCACACGCTGCAAAGGATTTTGAGCAGGAATTACCTGATTAAGACAGACAACACCCATTTACAGGAATCAAACATCACGCGCTGTTCATTTTTTAAACCAGCTCATTTCAAGTGCTTAGAAAATAATAATAATAATAATAATAAATCAGGAGCTTCCCCCACCATTCCTTGAGTTACAATGGCTTTATTCAGGCTACGCAGCTGTTCTGCTGAAGTTTGATTTTTTATGGGTAGGGAAAGGACCACTGCTCTCCTCCTCATTGGTTCCCTGGTTGCTTAGTATTTAGTTGCCTTGGAATCTCTAAAGTTAAAAAAGAGGACCCGTAGCACTGTAGCCTGTAGGCGTTTGCGCAGGAGGGAAGCAGCAGAAGAGCCTTGCTCTGCTTCTAAGTATATTTCGTTTTCATACAGTTTTATTGCAGGAAACAGCAGGAATTTGAGATCATCAACCTCATTCGGCTGCTGCTCACCAACTCTTGCTGGCTCCTGCATAACACATTTGGAAATCTCATCTCTGCGCGCTGTCCACTTCAGAATTTCATCACGTAGAAGTTCCTCTCTCTTTGACAGCTGCCACATTTGGGATCTCAGCGCAGCTCAAGTCTCTTTTCCCAGGGCTGTAAGCAGAGGAGGGTCTCTCCAGCCCTCGGAGATGGCAGACGGCACAGCACCTGTACCACTGCCCTACTCCTATAACCCCCACCCTGCATATTAATGACTGCAAAATTACAACCCTTTGCTGTCTTTGCCTCTGTATCTATATACTTTAGATGCAAAACCGAGTAAAATCAAGTCTCATAAATGCTTCTGTATAAACAATGGCTTGAAAGAAGCAGGTGCGGATGAAAACAAAACGCATGAGTATCTCTGCTGCACAGCACTGGCCCTAACAGACCTGGTCCTGACCTGACTCTGTTCTCCCCACCCTACTCCAAGGAACCTCAGAAAGCATCTGTTGCTCTAAGCCCACCACCCACCTCGAAGCCACCTCACGACGTCCAGCATCACCACTCAGCACCCCCTGGGACAAGCAGTGCACGCACCTGCGTCCACCAAGACACACGCGTTGCCGTGTGTTCTGCTCTGCTCAAGGAAACCAGATGTGGGCAGATGTGGACCCAAAAGCAGAGTGAGGAACACGTATACCCCAAGCGCCTGGTGGACGGGTCCTCCGCCTTCCTAAAGCATGCCCTGAGAGGGCGATCGACGCGTACGCACCGATAAAAACCAGAGGCAAACCTTCACACCACACCTACCCTCGACAAGGGTGTTCGTCAAGCCGGTCATCACGCTGTTGGTTCGATCCTTCCTTCCGTAGGAGGCGTTCACCTGATCCATCGAGACCAGGAGCGACCCACCAGGCTTCTTTTTAATTTCGATTTCAGTGGTACCCTGCAAAATTCACACGCTGATTAATACAAACTTTCAGTCTTCCCCATGTTTTACGCGCTGTCAGCCTAGAAATATGCCACGTGTACCCAAGAGAGAAAGAAATCTTTGTTCCTGCTAGCAGTTCCACCTTCCTATGTTACATAAATGGTCAAACAAAGACTCAAGCTCTTGTTTCTGCTCGTGCCATTGCTTTGCACCCTTAGACAAATTCAGGATTATGTTTTAAAGAACGCTTCTGATGAACCCTGCTGCAGCACCAAGCAGTTCACGCTCCGTATTGCCACCTGACTACCAGCAGGCAGGCGATGGCTCCTGCCCAGCCCACGTTGCACCCCGCCTCGTCAGTAAGAATTCCACCCCAGCCTCATTTGGGGCACCCAAACTGACACAATTTAGCATCTGAGTGTTTGATAGTGCTGACATTTATTTCAACATCTGCACCCAAAAACTGTGATAACCTCAGCCTTCGCCCTAATCAAGAATCCCCTTGCTCCTAAAGGCACCCAGTGGTTTCCCTCCTGAGATGCCTCTGGAAGTGCCAGGCTGTGCAGGCACACAGAACCCTGTGCACTAGCAGAAAGCCGCTCGTCTTCACAGCCTGTTGCATGTTCAACTCAAAAAGAACTGCCCTGGAAAACTCTCCCTTGGACCCATGCATCGTGTGGATTACTGTTCCTGCTACATTCATGCTGCGTTAAAAAGATAATCAAGTACTGATGCAAAACATTGGACTAGCATGCTGACAGGGGAAGAAAAAAAAAAGTAGCAACTAATGTTTAACATAACTAATTAGGGTCAATTAGGCTGCAAGAATTGAAACAATTTTTAAAAATAGCTTGGAATTTTTAGGCATGGTAACCAGACTTCTCCCAGAAACAATTGTTTCAGTCTTTTCCAGAGTCTCATAACCCTCCCTAACTAATCTGCTACTGTTGAGCTTTGTTTCTCTCCTGAGCTATCGATCCTTTTAAAAGGTTACCCAATACCAATTCAGTCAACTAATTAATAATAATAAAAAAAATCACAATCAAGGAAAATTCAGAATTTAAAAAATATTTTTTTTAAAAAAAATCCGTCTTATTTTAACAGCTTCCCTCGTAAAATAAGCCTTTCAGAATGTAGTAGCACCGAAACTAGTAGAATTTCACAGGTATTTCCCTAAACACAGTTCAGAGTGCAAGAATCTGGTCTGATAAAGATCCAGAGCCTGATACGCATTCACGGGGCCTACAGACTGATGGAAGTGTTCAGTATTTCTGTATTTCTTCACAGAGGCTTTACAGCCAGTAGTGAAATTATGAAAACCTAACAGTTTTGAATGAAGATTTTA
>VXAV01009180.1:75533-102674 GCA_013399715.1 Alectura lathami | reverse complement strand
TTTTTTTTTTAAATCCCCAACTGACAGACTGAAGCTGAGCAAATCAACGTCTCTCCTGGCTACATTTCCTCTTTCATCTGATTTTTTTTATCATGCTTAGAAAGGCTAAATCCAAAATCATATTGTTTTCATATAAAGCTCTCTCAACTCTATGACAGCATTTCTATCCATTAAAAGTTTTCCAAACTAATAACACCACCTCAATTTTTGGCTTGAATTCGGACTTTGGGGGGAACTTTCTTTCTATTATCAATCCTTTCATTCAGGACTCAGTTCCAAACCCTTTTTCCCTACAAGGACGGAAGGAATCTATTACCATTGGTCCTTTCATTCAGGACTCAACTCCAAACCCTTTTTCCCAGAAAGATGAGGGAATCTGCTACGACTAATGCTTTCACGTAGGACTCAATTCCAAACCCCCTTTTTTTTTTTTTTTTTGGAAGACAGGAGGAAGGAGCTGTAGGGGGTCATTAAATCTGAGAAGGGAAGGAAGGAGAAGCCGAAGCGTGGGGATTTTCACCAAAAACCAGACGCCCAGACAAACCGACTCCCATCGCACCGCCACGCCTACGCTAGCCACCCATCGGCCTCCTCACGCTGCCATCGGGAGCTGCCTTCTCTATTTTCACCTCAGGCAGAAGGCGCCCGCCGGGCATGCTGGAGGGCGGGCCGCCGATGAGGGACACCACGCCGTTACAGTCCACCGTGCTGTTCCTCTTGACGTTGCGGCGGAGGTTGGGGAAGATCCGCGAGGAGCGGCTGCCCTGGCTGTAGCCGCTGTAGCCGCTGTAGCTGCTCCGCCGGTCGCGGCCGCGGATGGGGATGAAGAGGGAGTCGCGGCGGCCTTCGCTCTCCTCCACCGTGCTGTGCTCGTCGTCGGCGAATTCGTTCTCCGAGCCCGGGTCCCGGAATCGGCCTTTGTAGCTGAAGATGCTGCTCTTGCTGTTGTGTCGGGAGAGGAAAGGGGAGCCCGGGATGCTGAGGAGAGACTGGGAGGAGGAGAGGAGGGACAGCGGGGTGAGCGGAGCGGAAACAAAGCGCTTTGGGTGCCCTTCCAGTGCCTAAAGGGGCTTATACACGGGAGGGAGAGTGACTCGTTACATGGGCAGCGATAGGACAAGGGGGAATGGTTTTAAACTAAAAGAGGGGGGATTTGGGTCAGATGTGAAGAGGAAATTCTGCACCCAGAGGCGGTGAAGCCCTGGCCCAGGCTGCCCAGAGCAGCTGGGGGTGCACCCCCATCCCTGGGGGAGCTCCCCGCCAGGCTGGGAGGGCCCTGGGCAGTCTGATGGAGGGGGAGCACCAGCCCCATGGAGCAGGGGTTGGGGCTGGGGGGGCTTTGAGGTCCCTTCCAGCCCAACCATGCTGTGATTCTGTGATTCTCTGATAAGTGCTGCAAAAGCTGCTCCCTCTCCAGACCCACGCCAACCATCACCACGCAGAATGAGTTGCTCACTCTTGGCTGAGCTACTTTAGCAAAGGAGCTTGACCTGGTTAGGGTCACTGGTCTCAGGAACGATCCACGCCAGGGCGGTAACCTTGGGCCATTAAATGACCTCCGTATCCCTGCAAGGGTAAATGGGTGGGCAGATTCCTCTGACGTGCTAATCAGGTCTGAAGAGAATGTTACCCCATCAATAACAAGCATAAACATTAAGGAAGGAGATGAAAAATACCTGGTTCATGATGGAAAACTTCCTTCCTATCCTGTTATCTGGCAGCCTGAATGCTTTCCTCCTCATGCCATCCTCTGACTCTGACTTGAACACCTTCTCATTGTCACACTTCTCCTCCCCTTCCGACAGCTCCTTGTCCTTCCGCTTCTTCCTCCGGTTCCGACGCTCCTTGGCACTCTTGGAACTGAGTTTGGAAATCTCTGATGAGCTCCGGGACATCCTCCCCCCACCATCATCTTCCACAGCATCCTCAGAGACCGTCCCTGCCGAGGTGACCATGGCAGCAGCCTGAAGGTGAGGACAAGAGAACAGGGAAATAAATCAGAGCTCAGCGTGAATAATCAGAGCTTAATGTGAATAATGCTCCATTGTCTGCGTTCAGAAAGAGTGTGGCTTAATGTACATAGGCACGGGACTTCAGGACAGGGTGGAGATGCTTATTCTTCCTCTAGCAGCCAAGATTTGTAAACATTTCTATAGTCTAGTTCTGCAAGTAGTAAAATCCCTCTCATTCCTCAGTTTTGTTTATAACCACTTGATAAAGGATCAACAAAGATGTACTTGCCTGCTTTGCAAAGGATTTCCCACACTTAAATAGAAACTCCGAGAATGTTTATAAATTCCTTACTAAAAGGCAGCTTTCCTATCCAAAATAAACATGTCAAGCTTGCACACGCTCACAAAAAACAAAGGCAACCAGGAGAGATGGTGGTGAACAGCGTCAACCCCGGACAACAGAGTGCGTGATGGCAGAAAGCCAGCCACGGCATTGCTGCATTTATGATCATACCTCACCGTAATAATAAGCAAATAAATCCAAAAACATGTAAATGCATTAAAAAACTACAACAAAAAACTTCACCTGTGCTTCTTCCTGCTGCTTTTTCAATTGTTCTAACATGGCCTTAAATTCTGCCTCTTTCTGCTCTGCCTCCTCCAGCGTGGCCTGGTTCTGCTCTTCGTACGCCATGGCCACCACAGCCAAAATCAGATTGACCAGGTAGAACGAGCCCACAAAGATCACCAGGACGAAGAAGATCATGTAGGTTTTTCCTGCCGCTCGTAGGGTCTGGAAGTGGAAGACAATGGCAGAGGGAAGAGAAAAGGGAAGGGGGAAGCAAATTCTAGAGTGACAGCTGATCTGTGATCGGATCTGAAGGTGCCTGAGCTGAATGGTTCTACGAAAATAGGGTGGTGCTGAGTATTTAAGATCTCAGCACTTCCTCTGCAAAGCACTAAGGCACTGCACGTTCATCAGCCATAAAGACAAAAGGGGACATCCCTCTGCTCACAGGAACACCTGAGGGATGCGAACTGCCTAAACTCCTTCAAAACAAAGCAAAATTCTAAAATTTCAGCCATTTCAGCCAGGTGCCAGAACCAGCCTCGGGTTCCGAGGAAACCCCCAAAGAAAGCTTCTCACATTCTCCCTTCCTGCCCCCAAATTCTCATTTGCACAACAGTGAAGCAAAGCGTTTACTTACTAATTGATACAAGTTTTCCCAGAAGTCCTGAGTCATAAGGCGAAACAGAGCCAGAAAAGCCCAGCTGAAAGTGTCAAAGCTTGTGTAACCGTAGTTTGGGTTCCGTCCTGCCTTCATGCACGTGTAACCCTCTGGACATTGACTGCGGAGAAGACGGAAGGGATCGCAGGGCGTCAGTGCAGCAAAAGGGACGGGGCAGGTTCATCCCATGCACATTACCCGTGCTAACCAACTGGAGGCAATGGTACATGGAAAGTTTCCACCCCTGAACCTCCGCCCCCTCCTCCTCTGGTGATTTCTATGATTGCATTCAGAGGGAAATAATGCCACCAGTAATCATCGTTAGGCATCCCTGCCTCCTGAGATGGCATGAAAAATGCCAGCTCACACCGTGTTAGTGCAACAGACAGTAACAATGGATTAACAATCAGACTGAGAAATGTGAAACATTTACATTTTCCGTTTGAAATGACACCAGGACCAACAAAGGAAGCAACAGGAAATATTCCAAAGGCTTTGTCATCGTTAGCAAACATCAACGGTAATTAGTCATTACTCTTAATAAAGCTCAACACTCACCCTGCATCTGAGCTGTTACCACAGAGCAAAGGATCAGGGGCACCAGGAATTACGTAAAAATTCGCTGAAGAAGACGAAAAGAAAAGATTACATGCCCACACATATGGAGTTAGAGGATTTAACACACAGCAGCACTACGAAAACCTTCACTGAGGAGCCCTCTCGACCCCCTGCTGCCAAACTCATCAGTGAACTAACTCAGCTCTACACTTACGCTGTGTCTGATTTTAGCACTTTTCTGAAAGTCAGTACAGAATTCTGGAGGAAGATTTAAAGCCGGCCGGCTGCACAGTAGAGAGGCTCAGTTCAAAGTGAGAAAGGAGGAAGAAATTAAGCTGCAAGCGCTTGGAGGCTGTTCCTCGGTCACCCGCAGCACAGCTTCCAGCTCGGAAACGAGTCACCGCCCGCCAGCACGACACGACACGGGGTGCTGCAGAGCAGGACTGGGTACCAGCAGCTCTGCCAGCATGACACAGGGTGCTGCAGACTTTTACCATAGTTAAAAGTCATTTTTAATGGGAAACCAAGCAGAAAAAAAAAAACGCATTTTGGACAAAACTCTTATTTAGCTAAAAGAGCGCAGCCAAGACTTTCTAAAAGGACGAACCCACCTAGAAACATCTTCAAGTCAGGTTTCTAGAAATAGAAAAACATCAGAGCAAGGGGTTTTTATTGCACAAAGCAGGGCACAGCACATTACAGCCATGTCAGAAACCCTGGTCAGCTGCATTAAGTCAAATAAGGAGGATTTGGGGAGCGTCACCGCAGAAATACCTACACATATTGTTGGTGTATTCCTCCCAGTCAAAGCCCCTGGAGCCGTTATCCAGGAACGTCTCATTCACGTTGATTGGCCAGATCACACACTTGTTCCTTAAATTGCCCATAAACAGCTGCAGCCCGATCAGAGCGAAGACGCTGAGACAAAACACTGTCAGGATCATCACATCTGACAGCTTCTTCACGGACTGAATGAGGGCACCCACAATGGTCTTCAAGCCTGCGGAGAAGACAGCAAGACTAGAAATCACTCCTGTAGAACAAAAAGGGGTGGCAAACCCGAAGACGCACAGTACCTCGTCACGGTGGCAAAAGATTGCTGCCATAAAGCAGCCGGGACCCCGGCGCTGCTCTGGAGCACCGCCTGCATTTAGGATTTCCCACCCAGCCCCATCAGCGTGAGGATCGATGGCGGCTTCACCAGTTTCAGGGGTGAGCCAGCAATATGGGATCAGAAAACACAGAGTTCAGCCCTGAGAGTATCTGAGGTTTGCAGGAGAGGGTGCGAAGCGTGCTCAGAGTCACCGCAGCCAAGGCTGGCTCCTCCAATTTTACCAAAGCTGTCAGGGTCATCAGCAGGCAAGGCTCAGCAATGAGAGCCAAGATGACCAAATCCTGCTGGTTTTCAATCCACTCAGTCCATGAGAGGAACCACCCACACCCTGGGGACAGGTTACTGGGTGAAAAATGCAGAGTAACCCTTCAGGAGACAGATTTAAACCAGAATTTGGGATGCAGGAGCACTGCAGTACCAGGCCCGTCAATTAGCCTTTCTGATGTCAATTAGGATCAACCAGCACCCATGAATGAGAAGTGAAGGAGGATGGAGAGAGGAAGGAGTTCAATGAAACTTCTCCTAGGTTTTTATACAAAGCTTGGGGAACAATCCCCTGTCTTCCCCACTTCTTGGCAGTTCCTAGCCCAACCATCCCCTTTACAAAGTCCAGCAATCCCGTAAATCAAACTGCCCCTGCACAAACCCATTCAGCACTCCAGGGAAGCTCCTACCACCTTCACTCCAGAAAAATAAAAATGATCAACTCAAAGTCAGCTAGAAATCTGGAAATTCAGAACAGGGAGAGCCGAAAGGAGACTGCCACAGGTCAGGCACTGCCTCAGCAGCCTTTTTTCTTGTCCCACACCAATAAAATATTTCCAGAATTTGTTCCTCCCATCCTTTAATTCATGACATGGAAAGGCACCCAATGGGGAGTTGTGTGCTCTGCTTTACACTTCCCTTACTCAAACGTCCTCCGAATTTTACCAGTTTTTATGTTCCCAGAGCATACACCTTTCCAAGCCCTGACACCGCTGCCCTACCCCATCTCCCAGTGCTTTCGTGTTGGTTTCCCTGATGCCAGCCAGGATCGCGCTGCTGGAGATGTTATCTTGCTGAAGAATCTAAAGATTCTCAGGTATTCATAGATTCATAGGTAATCTGAAGTTCAAGCAACCCTTTTATGCTGCTCTGGACCACATCAAACAGCCAAAATATCCTGATGAACAGCAGGCTGCTTAAAGGACCCAGCTCAGAAATTAAAAAAATCAAATAAATGGGGAAAAATAAAAAAAAGTTAAAAAAAAAAAAAGTCATAGAGCCAGGAATGCTGGGCTAGGTCGCATCCAGGTCTGTCTGAGGTTGCAATAAACCTTGGACAGGAGACCAACAGAGGCTTGATCCATACCAGGAACAGAAAGATTAAAAAATACATCGGCAAAAAGGAAATCTTGTGGAGGAATAACTTTTTAAGATGCCTTTCATTTCCTTCAGAACTTTACGTCAACGCCTAGGCCGACTCAAGCACAAAGCAGGCTTCGTGCTGTCAGTTCTGGCAGACCAACGCCCCCGGCCGCGCTCTGTGCATGCTCCCTGCGCTGCTCAGACGCGCTCTCCTCTGCGCGTGCAGCCCTCACGCCAGCAGTTGTGATTCTGGTTTGCATGCTGCTCCCTCGCCAACAGCTGAGGTGCCAGTGAAGATCTTCAGACCGCCACAGGTTCCTCTGGCCTAACCAGCCCCAGAATGAACGCAGTATTTTGGTGTTTCACAGGGGCCGCAGTCACAAACCCACACAGAGCCTCTGCCTGCGGAAACCTTTGTCCAGTGGCATGGAATGTTCTGGCAGCATTTCTCACTTTTGTCCAAAAAAAACACACCGAGGATGATTCCAATTATTGACAGAAGGCAGTTGGCATTTGTCGTGGAAGAAGATTGTTTTCTCATTAGCTCAGCACGATGTCAGAACTCCCATTCTTTTACACAGGGAAGAAGGGGAACCCCTTCACATTTTCTGCTACGGATATTCTAGAAATGGCTCCTGCTCTTCAACCTGATGAGCCAAACCTCACGTTACACAACCCAAAAGGCCAATTACAGAATGCTTTATGTTCCTCACGCTGTCGGTCATAAAACCAAAAGAGGAACAGGGTTGGTCTTTAGGTCCATGCTGCAGAACCACAACTGGGGCACTCCTGTCCCAACACGCAAACAACCCAAGCTTTGCCACTTGCAGTTAACTCAGTGCACCCAACGCCCAGGCAGGAACCCCCTCGGCTGGGTGCAGCAGAAAGCGTGGCTGCACTGAGCTAAGAGGGGCTCGGACCCCCCCCCACCCCTTGTGGTCACTTGAATTAAAGGGAAAATTCCATTAGTTTGGAGCAGTGTGGAGGGAACAGCACAAAACCGAACTGCTCCTTTCCACAGGAAGGCAAGGCATGCTGCTGCACATTTAGTACCCAGCTCATTAAAGTTGCAGCATCTTCATTTTCCTGCGATGATAAAAGCAGAACACACACAAATCTCATTTCAGCATCGATGCTTTTCTTCCAGCAGGACAGTCAATACCTGTGGCAGGCTGCAGGTCTGCCCAGTGCACTGCCAACAGCAGTTACCAAAATACCTTCTGCTCCCTGCATGTGCACTGCCAGCCCTTAGGGAGGGGAAGAACGTTATTCTCGCATTCAGTGCAAGAAAAGCAGGTGCCACTTGAGACCATCATGCACAACGGCCACGCACATCTGATGGGCTTAGCAGTCTGGAATGGGGACAAAGCGATGGGCCCCTACAACTCCACCGCTTATTTTCTGGCAAATGCATACGAAAGTGCCCCCTGAGCAAGCAACACAACCATTAGCAGTTAATGCTTTAGGGAACTAAGCACAAACAGAAGAGCAAAACTCATCCAGGGGTTCCTTAAGGCGCCTACCCTGAGACGGGCCAAGCACCCAAGGGCTGGGAAATTACTGGTGCCTCAGTGCCTGAGAACTGAGTCCTGGGCTTGACCTTAGGATGAGGGACACCCGAGGAGCCGTCTGTGCAAGGCTCTGCACGCGTCAGGAGCGCTTTCTGTGCAGGGGCAGGGGAGCTTCGTGCTTCTCGTCGCGCTCTCAGTGTGCTCCGTGGTGTCGTGCAGTGAGGGAAGGGGCAGCGCCCACCCTCTGGCACTCACGCTGAGCCCAGAAGCAGCCTTGTAAGGGACAGCCCCGCTCTGGGGGCGGCTCATGAGATGGGCAGCTCCAGGAATTAAGACTTTACGCTTCATCAAAGCTCAGGCAGCAGCTTGGGCCAGGCAGTATGGCATGAACAGCTGACGCCCGGCCCCATCATAACACACAAACCAACAGCTCGGAGTGCCAGCGCTCTGTTCAGCTTAGCTGACGGCAGAAAGGCAGCAGGAACCCTCAGAAGATGGGGCAGCGAGCTGATGGTTATTTAATGTTGTTACGTGTGAGATACCCTGCCCCAGATCCCACCTGGCTCCTGCAGAAAGGTTTCGACTCGCCTGGGCTTCACCTGCTGGCTTTACAAACTTATTGCTGAAAGCCTGCTGCTGCTGGGATTCACTGAGCAAGGGAGGGAGCGACCAACCCTTGGCTCATTTTGAGCCCCACTCTCGGTCTGGCTTTTGTTTCAGAGATTGGATAGCCACCCGTGTACACAGGGACCAACGCCGACCAGCAGGCTGCTCACCCAACAGCCCCGAAGCCTCAATCTCCAACCACCCCGTTCACACAGACTGCAAAGCCCATCAAAAACATCCCGGTGCCATCTCTGAGAAACAAGCAATGCAGGACGAGGGGGAAGATATCGAAGAGACAGCGCACGACCAGCCTTTAATGCTTAATGGTTCTCACCTGGAATAACAGAGATAGTTTTCAAAGCTCGGAGAACTCTGAAAGTTCTCAATGCTGAGACATTCCCCAGGTCCACAAACTCTGTGACATATCTGCAATGAGGGAGGTCACACACAAAAAACACAATGACAATACACACACCAAAAAAAACAACAACTACAGACAAAGCAATACGTCACTCACAGGGGCCTGTACCCAACAGCTAACACCAACCGGAGGCCGCCTTACCTGGAATTACAGAAATAGTTTTCAAAGCTCTCAGAACCCTGAAAGTGCGCAGAGCTGAAACATTGCCTAGGTTTACAAACTCTGTTATATACCTGCAGAATTAAACCAGAGTTAATGGCACCGTTGGGGTCAGCTTCCTTTCAACACAGCTGGCTGTTTGTAGGAAACAGCTCGGCATTTAAAACCCTTCAGAATCCGCATTTAAAGGGGGGAGAGAGAAAATTCCAAAGGCAAACGCAGCTCAAGGCTCTCCGCGCTGGTCCAGGCGCGTGGCTGGACGCGTGCGTTCTCGCCTACACAGGGCCTGGCAGCTTAAGGCTAACTCTCCAGCAGAAGGTAAACGGGGAACTGCCAGATTTGCCAGGAGCCTTGGCGACATCACCTCTGTTCAGTGGTTTCAGGTGTGGTCGCTTCGCTTTCCTTCGTGCTTTTAGCAAAGCATCGGCCCCTGTCGCTTTCATCCCAATCCATTTTGCTTCACCTGCGAGCCACAGGTAGCTGGGATTACCCCCATTTTACGGGGGGATAAACTGAGATGCGCAGAGGGTCAGAGGCTTAGCACAGGGTTGGCAGAGGCCGATTTTATCCCCACTTTGAATATCTCCTCTGTGCACTCTGGCGAGAAGCAGGGTACCAAAAAGCACAGGAACGTGCTAGATTCAAGAGTCCTCCTGCTGCAGGAAGGCCAACAGGAGTGTTTCATAAAACTTAGACACTACCAGTGGGGTTTAAATAACACGTGGGTTTATCCTAGCCCTTGGCACAAAAAAAACCACCCTATTTTATTTGAAGAATTTTATTTTATTTGGTTTCAAGGACCAAACTCCCCTACAGCAAGGCAACCTCACTGGCAATAAGGGGTTATTCTACAGCTAGGTCAGCTAGAGTTTTAGCAGATCTAGTTAATGCCAATGCTCTGGGCCGTTTAAAGCTGCTGCTTGTTCATGAAGAAATAAAGGAGGCACCCAGTGCACAGCGAAATCTGCAGAGCACTGGGAGCCCGGCCCACAAAGGCACCCTTCCTCTGTGTGCAGCAGACCCCTTGCCCATTCTGAAGCAAAAATAAAACGGCAGGGAGTCACGGTTGTTTGCCTTTTGTGCGCAACGTCCAACTCCTTGCATGTAATTTAAATACAGAACTGAAACAGAGCAGCAACCCAGGCTGCAGCTCAGACAGGGCCAGGGCAGTTTATGCAGCTGAAGCATTTTACTCTGACCAAAGCCAAGTGCTATGAACCCTTGAAAGCCAAGCTCCTTGAGCCTTCCTACACAGTCCTTCCGTCCTCACCAGCCACCACCAGCTGTGGGAGCCCAAACACGCACACGTGTAATAATTCAAAATGTATCACAGGGAAAAAAATCTCCTCCACCAGCGGCTGCGACCGCCAGCTCACAGCTGTGAACTGAGGCATCCACGTGAGCTCCTCGCTCTTAGACCAATGGAAGCTGATCTGGCACATGAGAAGAGCAGGAGGAAGCAAAACGAAGTGTTCTCCTTTCCTGACTCCGCATCTTCACCAGGAATTGCTCAGCCTGCACGCTGCAGCCCAGGGAACTCCAGCACGCAAGCCCAAAGAGGGGAGGGGTGGTAGAGAACGGAGTTTAAAGATGTTTGGCTCCTAATGCTGTGCTCAACAGAGCTAGCTGCTGCTCTGGCATCTGAGCCCATCTAGAACACTAGATGCTGCTATGAAATCTTTTATTAAGAAAGGTAATTTTTAGAAAATTGCATTTTTTGCAGCAGCATTAAATCCATGGAGCTGCATTTTTGATCTGTGACTCTGCATCAGGCTTTCTGTTGAAAAATCAAGAAGTCCTTTCGGGGTCCACTTAAGCTTTCCTTGATTCACTTTTTCCTTACACACCCGCCCTCTTCCTCAGGTCTCATCCCCTCCCACAAAGGTAGGCCACAAATACCTGAAATAATCCAAAAATGCAACTTACGCCATCATGATCACACTGAAATCTAGCCAGTTCCACGGGTCCCGCAGGAAAGTAAAGCCATCTATACAGAAACCTCTCGCAATGATTTTCACAAGTGATTCAAACGTATAAATACCGGTGAACGTATACCTGTGAAAAGGAATAAAGAGAGCTGTGCTGAGACGCTTGTAGAAATGGAGACCTGGTCATGAGAACAGATGAAAAAAGCACAGGTTGTGTTCATGCTAACTTAACGATGAGTAAGAGCAGATTTCTGAGCAGAAGAACAGCAACATTCGCTAAGGTTCTTAAAAACAGAAGAAATGTTACTTACTCCACATTCTTCGACCATTCAGGTGGGTTACTAAAAGTCATGAACACGCAGTTGGTCAAAATAGTGCACATAATGATCATGCTAAATACTGTGGAACAAAGTCAAGGATCAGAGGCACACCAGCTTGGCTTTTACATCAGCCTGCAGCTCCCCAGAGAGCACCGTGCTGCACGGCAGCTCAACAACTTCCAGCCTGTCCTCTGCGCGCTAACGAGAGCCAGGGCGCGTCCTGCAGGCATGGGAGAGGAGAACAGGGGCAACCGTGCACCACCAGTGCTGCTGCATCGCTTTTTTTCTGTCTTCTGGTATGGCTGAGCAATTCTAAGATCGCATGCCTTAATAAAAATGTCTTCCCAATAATTCTGTCTGTTCAGTAGCATCGAAACCCACATATCCCAAGAGAAGCAGCACTGCCATCCACGGACACCCAGGATTTAGTCTGGAGGAAATCTTACAGATCTTTCCAAGGTGGATTGGCAACGCAATGTGTGCTTGCAGCACATGGGACAGATGAGTTCGTGCCTCTGAGATGCAGAATTTTATTTCTTGTTTCTGATTCCCTGCTGGGAGAGGCAGGTTTGCAAACCTTGTGCCAGCTGCCGCAGCCTCCCAGGGCACTCTCACTGCTGCCGGTACAGTCACTTGCATGAGCAGAAAAGTCAAATTGAGGGACAGCCCAATTCCAGGACTGGAAATCAGAGTGGACTCTAACTACGGAATTACCAGCAGAATGCTGAAATGCAGGGTCAGACCCAAAGCTGTGTGACAGCAAAAAACTATCTGAGCTCAGAACAAGGCCCTGGCTCCCCTGCCTGAGTCCATCTCACAGGACAGATCTACACCTCCCAGCTGCATCCCAGCACACCCAGAGAGGAAAAAAAAACCCTGAGGAGCAACACAAAGCCAAAATCACCTTCCCAGCCTCAGCTCCTAAGCAGAGCTTGAAGCAATAGGAGCTGGAAGAACCTTTTCTTCACGAGATGCAGGCAGCCAGCACAGAGAAGCCCCTAAGGCAGCAAAGTGCTTCCACACAACGCGTGCTGGAGTCGCCTTCTAAAAATCAGCACGCAAACAGGGCAACCAGCTCAGCCTCCTCTCCTAACACCGCATGCAGGGGATGCTTCAGAAGCTCTCAGAGGGCTGCAGCCCAGCAGAACGTTTTGGAAGAGCTTTGCCATTGGGAGGAAGTTTGGGAGCTGCCAAAGAGCAGGCACTCAGTAGCGGTAGGGCTACAACTCATAAATAAAGTTGGAATTGAGCAACAGGACCATAGGTAACAGAATTTCCAACTAACAAAGACAAGAATAACTCAGTAGTAAAAAGGATATGAATGTATCAAAATTTTAATAGCTATTCTTCTAAACAGATTAAAAGGACTTAAAATGTACAAGGCAGGTGTGGCACTAAATCGGAAGAGTGTTTTCCCTCTGTTTAGTACTACAAAGGTCTGCAGAGAGAGAAACAAAGAAAGAAAAAGAAAGAGAGAGAGAGAGAGTTAATGCATGAAAATCAAAGCGTGAACAGCACAAAGAAAAGACCAACAACTTTTATGGTAAAAAGAATCCTGCATTTTCTGCTTTTCCAAATGATAATCTCCTTTAAGTTCCCATTAGGGTGAAACATACCTACCAGCACATCGCGAATCATTCCACTCCAAACCATCCCTTTCACCAGACCTACAGCAAAACCTCCCTCCCACAGGGGCAGAAGCACCCCTGTCCCTATCCAGTAGACAAGGCCCAAGGCACCCAAGGGTCACAAATCCGGGAGCAGCTGAACCCAGTCCTCAAGCCACTGCCCCATGCACGAGCCCCTCTCCATGGCACCTCCCCACACCTTGCTGCCCAGCGAGGAAACCCTGGTTTACAGAACAGCGCCTTACCTGCAGGGAGAGAGCGACAGGAGGAAGAAAATGCAATGGCAGACATAGGTCAGACATCCACCGTATCCATCATCCCCACTCACCGGCACTTTTGGAAATCCCACAACAGAGCACAGAGCAGTCACAGTTACGCGCTCTCGTTGCTGTTAATTAGCGAGTCCAGGTTCACTGCTTTATGCAGAACCCAAGGAATTGATCACACAGACACACGGCAGAATCGATCTCAGCTCTCCACCACCCTAAAATCACAGATATCCTAAGATTCCACGATCCTGCCTCCCCACAAGCGAGCACACGTCTCCCAAAACACCTGGAGAACCACAAGCAGCCGCCTGGACATGCGAAATTAGAACCATGGCCACTTAATATCCTCGTTCCCAATGCACCCACAGCTCGAGGTGAAGGAAAAAAGGGATCTGCGTGCACTGAGCAGTCGAATCTCTTTTCCTGGCACTGTTTTCCTGTTTTCTGTTCCCTCCGGGATAGCACTGGCGAGGTGGGATCGGGCACGGGGGAACCCAGGAGGGCTGTCCGCCAACACAGCCGCTGCTCCCCCGGGAGCCTCACCCTTCAGAGCTTTGTCATCTCCCTCCTCGTGAGTGAAACGAGGCGTTGGAGCTCGTTTGGCTAAATTAAACCATTGAGCAGTAAATTATTGGAGAAGGAAATCAGAATTGGACCACAGTTCCGCGCTAAGTGAGAAATATTAGTTAGCACAACCACTAATGCACCTCAAACAGAGAGCGTTCAAAGGCAGCCTTGGAGAGGCCTTAAATTGCAGCATCAAGAATTAATGAACAGATTACCTCCACACGTAAGAATATAAAAGGCCAGAAAGTTTCCAAAGTTTTGCCGATTACGGGGTGCTCCAGGGCCACCCAGCTTTAACACCCAGCTCTCCCTCCTTCCCTAACAGCCGCGCTTCAAGGTTCGCCCACCATTCGCCGTTAAACCTCCTCTCGTCCCCAGCGAGGGCTTCGGAGGGGATGCCCACACACGCTCACAGGCTCAACCCTGTCCCCAGCACCGTATTAGCTCCCATCACCACGACCCCTCTTAAGGAATGAAATCCCCAGCGTGGCTGTGCTCAGAGTTCCACGAGTGTGAGACGGAGGAGCTGGCTGAAGGCAGGAATTCTCAACCACCACCACGCAGCGGCTAGATTTCATTCTGCCCCCGCTTCACACGGGGAAATCAGCGTGCAGCAGCGCTCCAGTTTGCAACCCCGACGCAAATCCGCTCCTCGCCTGCAGACGGACACGTGCTGCGCTGCGGATGTGAGCGAGCCAACGGCTCCGTGCTGTGCTCGGAGAGCAAGCTGGGCTCAGCGGGAACCACACGCAAGCGGCCCCACGGTGAGGGTCAGGCCCTGCTTGCTTTGGCACGCTGCGGTGGTTACGGGGGTGCACGCGTCTGCAAAAGCACTGCACGGGGGAGGACCCAGAAATTTGGCATTCCCTGTGGGCAACAGCCCACCACACACGGACTCCACACTCTGCTTGCCAGCGTGGTCCATCACCATGACACAACCTTCACAGAACCACGGAACAGCTTGGGTTGGCTTCCCCTACGTGTTTTCTCTCCCATGCTGTGCCCAGCTTTCTCTCTTTACGCCGTGATGCTCGTGGACTCGCTGCTTTCTATAAAGTCCATTGTAGCTTCCAGCAGCACAGACAAGATGCTGCGCATCCCGGTCTGCTCATCGATTCTGGCGGTTCCAGGATCCCCTGCTGCAGTTCCCTGGTGTCTCTCGCAAAATCCTGGGTAAATCTCCACTTGGCCTTCTAAATAGAAAGAAGGGCACAAAAGCCAAAAAGCGTTCGGCAATTTAAAATCGTGTCCTGGTTCTTCTTTATGCTGCTGATATGTTAAAAGTCAATTTCAAAATGGCCGCGTGCTCTTAAAACGCTTGCTGGTTCAGGTCCAAGAACATCCTTAAGCCCTTTTAAGATCTGCTGAGATAAAGCTTAAAACTCAAGAGAAAGGCGATACCTGGAAAAAGGCGTTTTGCAGCCTTCTTGTAAGAGAAGAGGCCTGGCTGAACCTCAGTTTATTGTGAAGAGGTTCTGCCCCCCTCAGTTTTCTTAACGTTGGCTGGGAATCCACGCTTTACCAAAATCTTAACATATTTTTCACATAAAAGAATTAACATCACAAAAGAAAAGTCAAGTTTTCTCCAAGTTAATTTGCAAAATAGCGCACGAAATAAGTTGTGCTGGGGAGTGATGGAATTGATCAAGGGGTGGCAAAAAGAATTCCAGTTCCACAGAGATTTAAACCAACCTTGCTTCACACAGGCTTTACATCAAGCACTTCTGTAATGGCTGAAAAGCGAGGAGGAGTGGGCAGAGGGCTGAGGAAGAAAACAGCTTTACGAAGAGCACACGAACATATGGAACCACGCTCCTGCAGCAGCAGCATGACGAGTGCCTTCCTCCCAGCGCTCAGCAAAAGGGGGCAGAGCCGTTCTGATGGCACCCCGAGCAAGCCCTGCTAACACGGCGATTTTCAAGATGAATTTACAGGGAACTCTGGCACCCTGAAGAAGGACGCACAGAACTGAATACCGATGAAAAATATTTTTCAGGTCTGCTTTGGCTCATGAAGATGTACTTTCTAATACAGTGCCCTCCAAAAAAGGAGGGAAATTTCTTCTCCATTAGTAAATTATTTTTTGCCACTGAAAAGCAAGTGTGGGGTGGGGAGCACCTGCCACATTCTCCTCGTTTTAATCTCGTTTGAAGCCTAAAACAGGACAACCAGTTTGACATTTTTTGAAATTTATCAAATAAAACAATCCCAAAAGATGCATTTACGAAAATAACTAGTGTTCAAGATGCAGTATTGAGAGACTGAACTGGACTGAAGTTATGAGAGCACCACGTGCTGTCCTTGTAAGAAAACTCACTCCGCCTCAGAAGTGGAAACAATGCTGCTGCCTTGCACCCATTGCTGAGCCTGCTCCTTTTAAGCCTACTGGAGAGATGCGGTGGGACAAAAACCACCATTAAAAGCCCAAGTCCTGGAAAAGGCTTTTGGAAATACAAAACAAAAGGCTGGCGTTCAAGATGGCCCCAGTCTTTCGCTTCTTGCCTCCGTTTCCCCCCCGAAAGGTGCACGAAGCTCAGCGGCAGCATCGCCCTGCGGGGCCGTAACGTTCCGCAGAGAAGCCCCAAGTGAAGGCTCCTGGGAGCACAATCACACCTCTCCCACGCCCACTTCCCTGTGATTTTCCCAGTTCCACACCCTCAAGGTGACACTCCGGGCTGGAGGGCCCGTTTCCAAGCGCCGCATGTGACGAGACGAAGCTGCAAGTCACTCCGCTGGCACGGGCCCGCGAGCGGGATCCTCAGGTGCCCGCTGCAGGCTATAGGTGACCTCCGCCAATCCCACTCCAGGGAGGAAACAGGCAGCTTTCCACAAACGAATTTTTCCATGGAAATCAACCCAGCTAAGCTTGCACACGGCCTCTGCTCCGGGAATACGCAGGGACCTTCTACTGTCTCCCAAAAGGAGCAATTGCGGGAGCACCTGAACCTTCACCTTGCTCTGCAGCAAGCTGGAGAGAGATTGACGGAGCGAAATGGATGGACGTGACCTGAGGAAAGCGGCCATCACCTGGCAAAAGCCATGTTCAGGGGACAGGAACAAGAGGAGCTGTTTCGTAGGGCTGGCTGCCCAAGCCCTAAATGGAAAGAGAGGCCTAAAAAGGTGGGAAAACATAAAAAAATTAGAACTATTAATAAGCTTGCAGAAATAAGAGAGGATGGTGATCTTTACCTCTTGCATCAGCAAGCACTGGAGGGCTCAGCGCTGCAGCACACGCTGAACTGGGGAAGCTTCCTGCTCCTCCCCGTTCTGCCAGACCCAGCACTGGGTCTCAAGAGCTCAAGAGCACAAAACAGACGATGCAGCTAAGTGACAAGCTCTTCCTCCTGCTGTAGGTGATCACAGCTATTTGCACAAACACCTTCCACCCAAAGGCATCCAAGCTCCTTGCAAAAAAAAAAAAAAAATGCTACCCCAAGACTTGCTCGAGCAGAAGGGGTTTGAACTGAGCGGGCACCAGGAAAGCACACAAACTCTGACTCGTCACCTTGAGGCACTCAGCTGGTTTGCTTCCATTGCAAAGGATGCTCACGTAGGTGTGAATGTCATTTGCTCTTGTAAACAAGGAAGTTCATTGCTTTTTAATTGAAATTTTTCCAGTGTCCACATCAGATACCGTGGGCAAGTCACGCTTCTACCACGTGCTTCAGACCAGGAGCTGGGAGGCGATTGTTATTTGCAAAAGAAAGAACTACGGAAGAATTTCTCTCTGGTAGATACATAAAGACAAGGAGGAGCTACCTTAGCTCCACAGATCGGTACCTGCGAGCACCGGGACCTTCCCGATCCTATCAAGAGTCCTTGCTCCCATTTTGCAAAGCCAAGAACCTGAGCAGAGGGAAACAAAGCAGCTTGCAGAACTGGGCTCCGGACCTGGGAGCTCTGACTCCCTGACCACGGTTCTGTTTCTAGGTCACTCTGTTTCTCCTTTAAATATCAGTTAGCAGGCCACTGGGAAGTTCAGCTTCTCAGCTAAATGCAGTTTCAGTTTCCTTAGATAAACCAAGATCACTGTGTCCTACTGCAGGGAAAAGCAACCAGCTGATTTGTCCCTCTGCATGCTGTACATCTAGCTTTAAAAGAAAAGACCTATGATGCAAAGCCTTCTGGCAAATGCTAGAGAGGAAAAAAAAAATCTTGGAAAAATTCCCATGATTCAAGCAGATTCGCAATTCCTGATGATTCAGAGAAGGGCCTTTTTTAACGGCCTCCAAAAATTCCTTGTGGGAAGTCACTGACTACACGAAGCAGCAAAGAAGTAACACACACCTAAGTTCTTGCAATCCCAGGGCGGGTGCAAAAGAAATAATGCCAGGAAAATGTAAACCCGGTGTCTGTGGGGCAGGTGAGGCTCTGTGCAGAGCAGCGAGGAGGAGGCTGGCAGGGCGGGCTGGCTCCAGCCTCCAGAACCTTCCCCTCCATCTGCAGCTGCTCCGCGGCGAGCAGAAACCTTGAGGGCGGCTCCTGCAGGAACGCGCGGCGCTCCTGGAGACACGGCAGATGTCCTCGGAGCCGGGAACGGGGTTTATCTGGAAGTGGAAGGTTTCTCAACAGCGTTGTGTTTGGAGGCGATTCTGAAGGCCAAGAAAGCACGAGGGCTGACGGTGCTCAGCCCATCTCCTGCTTCTGGTGGAACCAGAGACAACCGAGCCTTTGCCCAACGCTCCAGGACGCGGCAGCACTCTCTGACCCTTCCAGCACTGCTTTCCTGGTTCAGCTAGAGGGAACACTGCCTGATCTTCCACCATGCAGCCACAAACCGTTCCTCGCCGGATTTGCAGCGCCGTTTCCCAGTGCCCAGCCTGGCTGGGTGCAAGTGGCCAAAGCCAGAGATCCTGGGATCCGCCCTCAGCTCCGCGTGTTTCACAGCCTGCCCACACCACAAGCAGGCAACAGCAGATTTGTCTAATAATGAGCAAATATTTGCTTAATGAAGAGCAAATATTTCTGAGGGATAGCATAAGCTTCCTCCTTACCACCAACAGCAGTTGTCAATACATTTCCTTAAGTAAAACATCCATCCAAATCTGACTCATTTTCAACTTACACAAAGCACCCAATTTTGAAGCCCCGCTCTGAGCTGGTACCTGTACTCCTAGCACCACTGACAAAATAAATAAACATTAAAATGCAGAGAAGAATTATCGGTTATTCCAAACGTCAGCTGCCAAATTCAGTCGGCTTCGTATGAATATTGCCCTGCAAGTCACAGAACCACTTCTGAGTGTGGCAAGAAGCATCCGCCCCACCACAAAGCCACAGAATATCTCGTTACCCGTGGCAACTTCCCGATTCTGCATGACACCCAGGTTTGCACCCATCGTACCCAAGTTTGCACGGTCACACACAGAAGCACACGTGCAGCTGTCACACACCTGGTCAAGCCTCCAGCTTCTCAAGTGCAGCTAGGCCTGAGCTGCTTCTTGCTGATAATTATCTCAGCTAATCCAAACTGAATTTCTATCAAAGAAAGCAATGCAATTAAACGGGAAAAAAAATAAACTCCATTTTCAGCCAACCTTCTTGCTAAGAAAACCTGTGATCAGGCTCTTCCTTACTCCACCAGAAGATTCCCCCTTCACTTCCAGCAGCGTTTGCTTACTCACCTCTTCCCTCAAGATACCACTTTGCTTCTTAGCACATTCCAGCACAATAAACGTCTCCTGCCATAACACCTTAACTCCACAGATCATTTAAAAGAATAAAATTCTGAAGATTAAACCAATTTAAATTATTTATCTCACTCCTTTTTTTTTGTCACAATTGGATAGAGCATGGTTTCATTATAACCAACTTCAGAAAGAATTCCACGCAATAACACACACTTAAAACTTTCACCAGTCCCCCTCAGTTAAATCCTTCTTCCTGCCCTCATGGTTAAAATTGGCACATTGGCACAATTTTGTCTATTTATAGTTTCCAGACCTTGTTCTGCTGTTTCTATCCAAGCAGGTGCTTACAGACTGATCAGATCATCTCTGCCCTAGCTGAACTGGTAACTGTTCTGAAGGTGCATGAAGCACAAGGGAAATACTGTTAAAATTCCAGAAAAAATACATCACAACAACAACAACAGAGCCCCATCCAAAGACTCCATGCTTTGTCTTCTATTTAAACCATACCCAAACCTGCAACCTCCCAAGAAAAAGGCGGTTTAGTGACTTCTTTCTTGCAGACTCACTTTCTGGGTCATATAATAAGGGTCAAAGTCCTCCAGTGGCACCGCAACCAGGCCTTGAGGGATGTCCCCATAGATGAAAGGCAAATTCTTCCCCGCCTCAAGGTCACTGTTTGGTTTTGGTTTGCTGTCTTCATCGTCATCCCGGTGGCTGCTGTCTTGCTTTGGACGCTTCTTCTTTTTTTCTTCTGCAATGCGTTTCTCAATCTTAGCCAGAGACTCTGGAGTGAAAGGTTTAAAACTCTCAGGGCCTGGTGGTGCGAGCAGCCGTGCTGCCATCTTTTCATCCTGCAGCAGCTTCTTTAGTGATGTTGCAGCCCGGACAGGTCAGCTCTGCATGGGACAAAGAGCACAGGCAGCACAGAGTCAGTGATGGCAAACGCAGGAGGACAAGCACCGAGGTCTGCCCGCGCTCTGCGAGCACCGCTGCATTTCCACCCCCTACGAGATGCGCGCGGGGCTGGATGCAGCTCTGCAGCCCTGCTGCTGTGCTCAGGGTTTGCGAAAGGCAGGCTCACGCAGACCTGATCCCCTGCACCGAGAGCTGTTCTGATTTGGGAGCCTCCTGATGGCAAATTAGACCACAGAAAATTTTTTTGAAAAGCAACTTTAGAGAAAATGGGATACTCCCCCAAAAAACAAACAAACATTTTTTTTTTCTAAACTACCTGTCATTGCTCTTTAGTCATTACTAGTTATTGCTCTCTAGAAAACCAATTATTAGACAAAAATTGCAAGCCAGCTCTGTTCCAGGGTCAGGACGAGGTGCTCAGCCATGTCGAAAAGGGCTGGCCATCAGCACGTTCCTGCTAATGAGGCCTTTAGCAAAGCACTGCTCCCTGCACACCAAGAGCAACAACTTGGGGCTGGTCTTACCAAGGAGCACAGCAGCCATCGGGCACAGAGCAGGCTGAGCTCTTTCGACAAAAATGGTGATTCTATGGTTTGGACAGAAATGGTCCTTCCTGCCTCATCTGCTGTTATCACAGCTTTGGAGAGGTTTCCTGAAAGACTTTTCGCCTGCAGGCATTGGGACAGGTGAGCCAGGGAGCCCTCTGGGGTGCTTGGTCAGGCAGCATCAGGACTTTGGATGTGCCCCCTAGAGATAAATAATTCTATTTTACACACATACAACACTCAGGGTTTCTATCACTTTTGGGCCCTAAGAATGAAATAAATTTAAAAGACTTTCATCAAGTCTTCTGTACAATAATAACTGTTGAAAGCTAGATTTCCACACTATGTGGGTTAGATAGAGCCCTCTTTGTGCCAGACGCGACACAAACGAGTTCTTCCCCACAGCACAGAGCACAAAGAGAGGAGAGGAAGCAGACGAGGCACAGAGGCAGCGCCAAGGATGGGCTCGCAGAGCTCCCAGCCCACAGACAGCACAGACTTTCCGCAGGGCTTTGCACTGTCCCTACAAAGCACCTTGCTTTCTCCTCCTGTGAAAGAGAAAAGCTGCTGGGAAGTTCTTCTGAACCCAGCCCGCCCACAAACCCTCTGCAGCTTTGCACCTTTTGCCAAGCTTTTGCTGGAGACCCAGCAAGGAGAACACACTGCAAATTCTGCCGGTGCTCCCTCTTGGAGCTCTTTGCACGACAGGAAGAGGCCACGGGAGGAGAGGGATCAGAGAAAGCCTGCACTGATGCAACACACTGCAGTGCTGCAGGAATGCTAAGTGGCCAGGGACTCGAGAGGAGCAGCAAAACAGCAGCACGTGGCACGGACAGAACCCGAACGCTGTGTGGGGCGAGGGCCCTTAACGAAGGGAAAAAGGCCACCACAGCATCACGCCCGTTAATCACACGGTGCGTCATGAGATGTACTAAAGGATTTCTAACTCCATGAAGCCTGCACTAGAGCACTGACTCACTGAAATTCAGCTGCCTTAGCACGAAGTTGGCCACCAACGGCCTCTGCGCTCCTCAGTTTTGAAGACCACCCTGTGACAGAGCAGGAAGAGTTCACAGAATGCAGGGAGCACCGACACAAAGGGATGCTCCCCTCCCTAAGGACGGGCTGGCACACGATGCAATGGGCACACGCACTCCAAACCCAAGAACCGCAGCTTGCTGGGGATTTCCATGGACTTAGTGAATGAACACAGCGCGGAAGTAACAGAGCTCTCTTTGTAGAAATACCTGCAGATCTCACCCGACCCTTAACAAGGTACCTAGGGTACTGCCAACAACCAGTGCGCAGCACCCTTCCAAGCGATTTCGGGTTACCCCTCGCATCTGCTTCACGCTAGCTGTGGCACTGCCCTTTACGCACCTTCTGAAGGCTCCGAGTCACGTGCCAACCTGAAGCTGCCCCACACGTGAACAAGGGAATCAAATACTGCTTCCAGCTCAGGTTTATTTGCAGATCCAAAACACTTACGCACAGACCTTCCTCCCATGTAGCAGTCTGGACAGGGATTCTGTTCACATAAACTTGACCAGATACTTCCAGAGCAAATGCAATAAAGACTCTTAGAAACATGGCAAGCAGGAGAAAGAAATGCCAGCACCTTGGTTGCATTATCTCTAGAAACATCACAAAATATCCTGCTGATATTAAGGAAAAAAAATAATTTATTCTATTCTTGCAGCATTTGCATGCATTTAATTACCAAATTTCCCACATACTGTGAAACTATACAGCAGCATTGGGGATGTGGTCTAATTGAATGGCACAGATAAATATGTAAGGCCTGAATTTAGAAACCAAAGTAGCTCAGGGACACAGGAGCATAAAAAATTGGGAAAAAAATGAAGGCACAAATGAATGCCTGATTAGCATGCACGATTACACAACTGACAAGTGGAAGCAACCAACCAATCTGCTAAGTGGTCATTTAAAATAAAATAAAAAAATAACGCCCGCGCCCCACTCTACATCTGGCACACAACCATATCACCGTGGACTCCCCGTAAGCCGCACTGAAGACGACAGTAAAAGCCTCTTACTCCACGAGCCTCCCGACACCTGACAAGGCAAATTCCATCCCCTGCGGGGCAAACCCAAAGTGTCTTGGTTCCGGCGTGCATCGCATCTCGGCCAGGCCACTGCAACTCTCTGATCCTCAGGGGACCGCTGTAAATACTTCCATGCCTCGGGAGGGTTTGCAGCGATTCTGCCCATTAATAAATCACGAGACACTTCGAAGTTACACTGGTAAACCTGGCCGCAAGTTCTCGTGTTCTGTTTACAGGTGGGTGCAGCCTGTTCTGCTGCTGAAGGGAGGAAGGCAATTGCTTTTGTATCAGGATTTGTTACTTGCTTGATATCACCACACAACAGTGATCTGGCATTCCTGTTTCTTGGGAAGTTCTTGCCTGGCCTGACTTCATTTGCTTCCCCACATTAACAGAATGGACAAAACTAGGATGTAAATTGAAAGGACGGGAATGGAAAGCTTGTGTAGTTCCTTAAACCAGACTCAAACAGCCGTTTTTACAGCTTCGATGGCATAGTGCTGTATACTCTCCTGATGACTAGCCACGCTTTGCAGCTCCCACAGCCACCTCCTAATCCTTTCCTTTACTCAGCACACAGCGATGTAACAACCCAGGACACTTCAGAGAGCTGGCTTGCCACAAAAACTACACAAATTAGTTGCAATGCCTCTAGTTGCGTGTTCCCACCACGTTCTCTGGGCTCACTGTCATACCCTTAAAGCATGATGCACTCAGCCATGCAACCAACGCAGCAGCATCCCTCCTGCCACAAAGAACGCTAGAGGTTGTTTTGGCAAAAGGCATACTTCCAACATCTCATCCGTCAACGTCCAACAGGAAAAACACCTGGAAAATTGTAACGTAGAGAGGAGGTGCATGCTGCTCCCAGCTCTGGGTGATCGGCTTGGGAACGGAGCCATGGGCATCGCAGGGCAGCCCAAAATTTTTCCCCCACACCTGGAGCTCAGTGCACAGAACCACTAAGCACGCACTTCAGAGATCAAAGATTTTACTCCAGGAAAAAATGCTGCACCGAGATGCCCAGTTACTGAGATAATTATTTTTTGTAAATGTTCCCAGCAGTCTGTTTACTGGTACATTATGAAATATTCTAATAAATTATTCAAGCTGATTGTCAAAATAAATTAAAAAACAATTTTGAGGCAGTATCTTTGTTTAATACATTTCTTCATTTATTAATTTGCAAGATTCAATCATTTACAGTAGGTCTTTCAGCCCCTTTGAGAGAGAATCCTTCTATCTGAGTTTTACATAACCCGCAGGGACACACATGGATTCAGTATGAACACACAGGGCTGGAGCAGAAAGGAAAATACAGCGCAGATGAACAGCCCTCTGTAATTCTACTGCATGAGGCCCTAAAAAACCCCAAACCAAAAGATCTATGCATGAGAAAATGCGTGGCTGGAAACGGCCTTCAAAGGAACTCGCAGCTCTTTCCCATCTGCAGTAAATTCCAAGAGCCTGGAGCAGGCCAATTTTATCAATGAACGGCACGGCAACACAGCCGGCTGCGATGCGGGAGGAAGCCTCTCCCTTGGAAAGGAGTCATGTGATGCTTGATGCTACAAGGTGGAAGGAAAAAGAAATACTTTCACTATCAAGCAGTATTTGTTATTTTGCTGCTGGCCGTTTTCTGCACCCTCTGTAAAATGTTGCAGGAGTTCCCCATGCACTCAATTCCGAGCAGTGCTGGAGGGCAGGATCCCGACAGGGCAAAAGAGAGGTTACACTCTTAAAACAGTGACAGAACTGAAGCTGAACACACACACCTAAAGGTCAAAAATGAACAGAAACAGAGAGAGGAGGAAGAAGCTCAGCAGCAACCAAATGCAACAGAAAAACGTATGAAAACATTCCAGCGCTGCCATTTAAAAGCTCTAATAAAAACCCGAGAAACTAAAGATCTAGAGCTGGGAGCTTTTTCAGTCCCTATCAGGACGGTTATGACTTCTTTAGTGTCACCCAGTAAGTCACAAGAACTAAAAATAGCTAAACCCAGCTCTCCAGTTCCCTCTGTTAGAGGTTACTCAGGGCTGACTTGCATTTATCACCAGCCTCACAGAGGAACCTGGAGACTCGGGCAGGCTAAGCCAGCTCAAGTACAGCACTTCAACTTCCCCTTTCTAAAGCCGAGCACCTGCACAGAGAACTGTTCAGAATAGTCATTGTGCAGTCGTTAAGACACTGGCATGTCTGCTCTGAAGAGCAGAATTTAATTCCTCTTTCAATTCATTCAGCCCATCTGTGACCCATAAAATAGCAGTACAATCCCTTACAATAATTTTGGAGGAATTCATTTTAGGTTGTGGGGCACTTGAACAGTACAATTACAGACAGCTCAAATATGAACAAATACAAAAGGAAGGAGAATAAATGTACCACTGTCTAGTTCTCTGCCCTTACACAATGCGGATCGCTAAATTTCTGCAACATTCTGGAATCCAACCCATGCAGGTCTGGCGTTTCCTTATGGCAGCCTGAGTTATGCTGCCTTCATCTCTTCTCATTATCACATGCTACAGCCATTCAGCTGTTCCTAGCTCTTGTAACATCGCCATCCTGCCAGGAAGACAATAAAAAGTTCATCTCCTACTCCAAACGCCATCGGAACAGCAGCATTTGCTGTTCAGCCTCATGGTTCTAGAGCACTTTTCCAGCCAGGTGAATTCACCTCACATCAAAGAGCCTAAGCACCATGGAAGTTGCACTTAAATCACTAAGGCTTAGCGACTGCCCACTCTGCGCAGAACTAGAATAGTAGGGTGTAAGGTGAGAGCCCGAGCCTGCAAGGAAGGGACTTTCTGGCCACTCCCTGTTGAAACTGCTGTCAATAGCAACCAACACTAATTCTTCTGAAGGAAAAACCTACAGGATGGATGCCTTTCTATGAGCTGCTGGACCGAGATCACCAGCACAGTCCAGGAGGATCATTTAGTTACTGCTGAACCACACTGGATGCAAACCAATTGTCAGATGACGACAAAACCTCCACTGTACCAACAGCAACATGAGCTGTCCCATGCAATTTCCTCTCTGTGGTTTCTTAAATTATTTCTCCTACGCTTGCTCTCAACTCTAATGCTTTTGTTTTGTTATTTTACCACACCATCTTTAATCCAAACAATTTCTTTGAACACAACGAATTATCGATCCCTGTGTATTTGTTTATTTCAATGACAGCTGCAGCCACTTCGGGAGGAAGGCAATCAATAGCGAATGGAAATCCTGTGACCACATGAACACTGCATGCCCCAGGAGTCACATACGGCCACCGGAGCCAATTGTGTCTCACGTCATTGAAAAAAAATAAGTATTGACTGATATGTAAGGCCATACCTGCTCATCTTAATGTAAAAGCATGCTAAACAAACCTAGCAAACCCACAAACGAATGCAGATATAACAACAAAAAGAGGGATGATATTGTGTTTTAGATATTTGAGCTACTTTACTTTCATTCAATATTGACTTTGTTTCTATTTTACTTCATCTCCTTTAGCTGAAAATGAGAGAAAATATATCAATTGCTTGCAACATGCAACCACTCTCTCGTGTTTATTATAAACCTAGCTTTCCAACTCTGTTCACAAAGTAGTCACAAAATTAGACGTGTTCCACTGAGCAGTACCGAGTTATAGCGTCCACACCACGATCTGGATATCAGCCATACGTACGAGCTTATATAACTGGTTAAATTACTTGTAATAGGTACAGGCCCTCACACCCAGCATGAATGACACTAGAAGCACTGAAATGGAAAAAAGAATCAAATAGCCCTTCAGTCAAGTTGCTAAGCATTTTATTTAAAGATCATGCAAGCTAATGTGGACTTTCTAAACATACAGCTAGTAGAAACGGCACCTAGATGAGCTCCGAGGGGCCTTGTATTTTGCCTGTATGGATAACTGCCTTACCAAGCACTGCTAACTATGAGCACCGACAACTTGATTATTACTCTGAAATACATTATCACAGAATCATAGAATATCCCGAGTTGGAAGGGACCCACAGGGATCATCAAGTCCAGCTCTTGGCTCCACAAAGCACCACCCAATACCCAGACCCTGCGTCTGAGAGCGTTGTCCAAATGCTCTTTGAACTCTGGCAAGCTCGGTGCCGTGCCCACTGACCTGAGGAGCCTGTTTCAGTGCCCAACCACCCTCTGATGAAGAACATTTCCCTAACACCCGACCTGACCCTCCCCTGACGCAGTTCCATGCCGTTAACTGCTCTCGTGTTGCTTCCTACCAGAGGACATTCGCACACCCCGAGCAGCCTCTGGAACTTTACGTAAGTGCCTCCACGACAGGCAGCGGCCGGGCCGCGGCCGCTCCCCCAGGCCGCTGGAAGTCGGGCCGCGAGCCGCGC
>VXAV01009180.1:46061-70708 GCA_013399715.1 Alectura lathami | reverse complement strand
AGTAAAAAAAAAAAAAAAAAAAAAAGCTTGACAAGGCTCCTGTCTTTTCCTTATTTCATCATCACAGCCTTTCTTCTCTCTTCCCTTTTTGTGCAGTGGCCTCTGGATTGCCCAGGCAGTTCCTAGGCTTCGTGGACGGGGATGTGCCGGGTCACACACCTTTGCCAAGCACACGGGCTGTCTGCGCCTCTCTAGCAATGCCGGGTGACCATGTATCACCTCTTAGAGCAGACATCACGCAAGCAAACTGGAGCTAAACAAAGTTTAGCAGCTGCGATGACTATGTGATTTAAACAGGTTGTTACATGTGGCTAGCCAAAGAGATTGCAATAGTCTAGAGGCTTCTGCTACGCCATGAGCGTAATTCTTCTGTTGCACAAGTGTACAGTTTCCTTAAGCAAGCTCTGTATCACCGCCAAGGTGAGCCAGCACCCAAAACCTGCAAGCAGCGGGGAGAGGCGCTGCTGCTGGAGCGCTCCGTGCTCCACGGCACGGCGGCCGGAGGCACGATGATGCAGCAGTCCCCAAAGCTGACGGCAAATCACGCCTGAGGTCTGGAGCAAGTGCTTCTCCCGGCTCACGGGCTCGGAGCAGGACCCGAGCTTCCACACTCAGCGCAGTCCTTGATGCACAAGAAATGCATTCAGAGCAACTCAGACGCCCACACGTGCACCTCCCCTGTTCGCCAGGTGAAGCAAGAGCGCTCAGCAGGGCTTGCTCCCCCCTCCCCTTGCCGACGTTTCGAGCAGCTCTGTACGGCTGCAGCTCTGCCGCTTTAAGGCAGATCCTGGAGCGCAGCCAGACAGACAGACACATCCGGTTCAGAGGCAGCTCTGGCACCCGGAAACGGCTCCAGGGCTGCGGGCACGCCGGGTGCATGCACAGCTCCGCACGGATGGTGCTCAGCGCGCTTCTCCAGAGATGCATCCAGCTCCTCATCTTGCCCCTCCACCTAGCTGCCTACGTGGGCTTATGGGACCCCTTCTATAAGAAAGTTTTTCCATACATCATGGCTAAGATTGCGCCGATCTACAACAGCAAAGTCTACAGGCAGAAGCAAATCCTGTTCAGCAACCTAAGGCAATTTGCAGGCCCTTCGGGCCAGCTCATGTTGCTGGAGATTGGCACGGGCACCGGCACCAATTTCCAGTTCTACCCACCGGGCTGCCGGCTCACGTGCACCGACCCCAACCCCAATTTCAGAAAGTTCCTCCTCAAGAGCCTCTCGGAGAACCAGCACCTCAAGCTCGAGCGCTCGGTCGTTGCCTCTGGCGAGGACCTGCACCAGATTCCAGACGGCAGCATGGACGTGGTGGTCTGCACCTTGGTGCTGTGCTCCGTCACCAGCATCAGGAGGGTGCTGGCAGAAGTTTTGCGGGTGCTCAGGCTGGTAAGCTGGGGCAGCGCGAGGGAGAACGGGGGATGCTGCGGTTTTAGAGAAGGGAAACAGCACAAGGAGGTTAAAGTGGTTTCTCCAAGATCATCCAAGGCAGCTGCAACAGAGATAAAAACCCCGTGGCAGCAGCCGCTAGCCACCAGAGCATACAGCTTCTTGCACAGCTGTATGCTGCACCCACCAGTAAACTTGTAGTCGTCCCGTAATAACCACCAGCTTCCATGCCAGCCGAATGGGAGGCAGTCACAGGGACTACACAGCCCAAAGCAAATACAAATCTTGCGTGCATAGCTTCTAGGAGAGGAGGCTGGCGTTCAGAGAGGTGATACAAGGCAGCGTTTTACCAATATGCAAAAAGTGAAATTCTGCATAGGAGGGTGAAAAACCCTAAGTCCTTTTAAATTGTTCTGATGGCACTGTTCTGCAGGGTGGAGCCTTCTACTTCTTGGAGCATGTGGCTGCAGATCACTCCAGCTGGACCTACTTCTGGCAGAAGGTCTGTGACCCCGCCTGGCAGTATTTTGGAGATGGGTGCTCCTTGAGCAGAGAGACACAGAAGGAGCTGGAGAAAACTAATTTCTCAGAACTGCATTTAAAGCACATTCATGTCACGCCTTACTGGATCCCCACGAGTCCTCATATCATTGGCTATGCAGTAAAGTAGGTGACTGCGGGTGCTGCAGGGCACGGATGTCCCTTCAGCACTTCTTAGAGCTGTCGCACAAGAACCAGGCAAACTGGACGGAAGAGGCAAAAAATTTCAGTCCAATACAAAACAAAGGAGGTGTCAGCACCTTAGAGAGCTGAGAAGGGAGAGAGGGAGGAGAGGGAACAGAAAATACATGCAAGCAAGTACAGAGGGCAAACATACTCCTAACAGCAGAGAAAATACCCAACCTTTAACATTCCTGATACAGGACACATACATAATAGATAGGGCATCAGTGCACGCATTTTCATTCCAGTCTTCCCATTATGAACTACCTTAGGGTGTCTCATGCCAGTACAAGTCCTCCCTGACAGGAATTTTGTTTATTCAGGGAAGTGCTCATCAGAGATCAGCTCGCTGTACCCAGATGCTGTCCCATTGGATGCTAATGCTGTCAGCACCGATTTAAGTCAAAACAACAGCAACCTGCAAAGGCAAAAACGGAACTTGTCCTTACACTGGGACAAAAATGGTGTTCGTTAAACCAGATAGCAGAAATCTCATTTCCACTGTAAAATGTTCAGTTACTGCAGCAGTGATGTCCTTAGAGCCCTTAGGTCATGCTCTGCTTACGTGTTTCACCTGTGCTTAAGCTTGTCATTTTCTGCTCTCCCTGCAGTCTGGATCACACCTTTAAGACGTCTTTTTTGTGTTTCGTTAGAAACATTTTCCAGTTAAACTCCCCTAAGACACCAAGAGAAGGTTTCAGGTTAAATCTGTGCTGACAGCAAGTAGCTTTCTTGGCTACTGTGAACATTTTCTATGATTTCCTACAGTACAGCCGCCAACAGTTAAAACCTGGTACAAATTATAAGCAAATAGTGCACTTAATGCCTCTATTTTATGCTTCACACACTTCCAACAGGCGTACCTAGAAAGTACATCTGAAGTAGTTCCCGTTGCTCAGACTTGCTTCTCTAATGTGGTTAACGAGGGTATGGCTGCAGAGGTTATTAATAAAGCAGTCTAATAATGATGCTGGATTTTGTTTTGCTTTATTACCACTAGAGGGAGGAGGTAGCTCACCGGACAGCAGGGCTCCCTGTCATTCCAGAGAAAAACAAAATTCTCCAGCACAATTCACAATAAAACTGCCTGAATGAGGGACCTGGAGTTGAGACATACCAGCAGTCCTCCTTTCCCTCCACTAGGCTCACCTGAAGCACAGCAATTAACAGCCAGTGGCTGATCTGCACGGCTGCCAAGCACTGTGGAACAAGTACTTGCAAAGTTGAAAAGTTTTACAGAACGTATTTAGCATAAAATAAACCATTTGCTGTTGACTCAAGCTCACAAAGTCAATAAAGCCAAGCTGCATAGTGTATGCAGTGATTACTGAATTAATAAGTCGTTCACTCTCAGGCCCATGATTCCCCTCGGAGGTCTGAAAGGGAACTAAGAAAAGCAACGTTATCCTCTGCAAAGCAGCCCATGTCCACACACTGAAGTATTTCTGGCGCCCACAAAATGGAGAAGCTGAAAACTGCTGTAGCGAGAGCTCGGTTCAGGCAGCTGAACTGTTGATCCAGCTACTTTAGCCACCCACAGTGTTAAACGTGGTGGTAAATAACTTGTAAATAAATGCATTTAAACTAAAATGTTCATCAAACTCCTAATGAAACATCTGCAGCAAACCCAGAGTTCAAATTAACGTCTTTCTGCTCGCTGTGGATAACATACGTCTGCTTTAAGAGATACGAACTGTAACCTGAAACTGCTGAACTCCACATTTGGCACTCTGTTGTTACACAAAGTTGTATTTAACAGACTGGCAGCTCCTTTCTTGCCAAAGCTGGGACAGTACACTGACTGTTCGGCTGCGCTGTCCTGTTTGGCCCTCTGATGCCCGTGAGCAGACTTTAAAATCAGCTGTAGAGAAAAGCCTGCTGGACCCAGCCAAAAAGCTGAACGCGCTTCAGGAGGAACGCAGCAAGTTCAGGCGCACGGCTCTGCCTGACCTTCAGGGGCTCTAACACACGGGAGAAGTGGTTTTGCTCCGTACGGATCCTCTGCCCTCGCACCGGCCATGACGGAGGCCAGCATTCTCTTCTTCCGCGCCTGCTTCGCGCTGCTCGCGATGCCGATCTACCTGCTATCATTCCTGGGCATATGGGAGCCGTTCTGCAGAAAGATATTTTTTCCTTTCTTCTTAGACAAGCTGTCTACAATTCACAACAGGAAAACAAAGACAAAGAAGCAGGAACTATTTCGAAATCTCCCTGACTTCACCGGCCCCTCGGGAGAGCTGAAGCTGCTGGAGATCGGCACCGGCTGCGGCGCTAACTTCCAGTTCTACCCACCAGGATGCAAAGTCACATGCAGCGACGTAAACCCCAACTTCCAGCAGAGCCTTTCCCAAAGCATGAGCAAGAACCAGCACATCCACTACGAGAACTTCCTCATCGCGGCTGGAGAAGACCTGCACGAGGTGCCCAGTGGCTCTGTGGATGCCGTCGTCTGCACCCTGGTCCTCTGCTCTGTGCAGAGCGTGAGCAAGACCTTGAAGGAAGTGCTGCGTGTGCTCAGGCCGGTGAGTATTTGAAGAGAAAGTTTTATGTTATTGTCTTAATCACTTATCTCAGAGGTGCTGCACCAGAAAAAAAAAAAAAAAAAAAAAAAAGGGGGTTTTTTTTTTTTTTTTTTGTGAGCTTACAAACCAGACCCAGTAATTAATTAAATCAGATTTACAACCACTCTGCATTGCTAGGTCGTGCAAAGCAGGGGGAGCATACCAGTCATTCTGTTCCACTCTCAACAGTAAACCTCTAAAAGGAACAGCCTACAAACATGGGTCTACCAGTAATTCTGTAAGTACAGTGTATCATAAAGCAGCACCAGCTGATTTGTTGCTGTCCCTCCCCCTGTAACCCTGCCTTTCTTTTGGTGAGGAGCTCTCTGATCGAGATTATAAGTCTGTGTTTTAAATAAATTGCCTTAGGCTCTTAGAAGAAGGGTTGCTCTACCTGTATGACTAAAGCAAGCTAATTAAATGCCTTCAGTTCTTGTAGGGCACTAGTCAAAGTGAAGAATAAAAAAAAAAAAAAAAGAAAAAGAAACCTGGGTTCTTGTTTTGCCAGCCTTTAAAATGGTATTTTCAAGCCAGTCTTCTGGTCTGTCACAGCCCAATGAGTTCTAGTGGGATTTATACATTTCTCTCATCTCCCTTAAAAAAAAAACAACATGCTAGCAGCCATAATTTAAACAAAAAGACAACAAACCATTGAAGCAATGAGAGAGGGACCAAATAAGTGCATCCTTCATGCCTTTGGAATGCGCACTTTGAATCACTGCAAGTTTCCTGCTTGCGTTAATTCCGTGTGCGTTCCTTCTACGGCACTGTGAGACGCCTTTGTTCCCCCCCAGGGAGGCGTCTTCTATTTCTTGGAGCACGTGGCCGACAATCCGTCCAGCTGGAGGTATTTTTGGCAGCAGAGCCTCTACCCGACTTGGAAGCTCGTGTTTGCTGGATGCTGCCTGACGAGGGAGATATGGAAAGATCTAGAAGAGGCCAAGTTCTCGGAACTGAAGTTGCAGCACATCAGCGTGCCGCTGTTGGGGATGCCCATTAAGCCTCACATCATCGGGTACGCCGTGAAGTAACCCGGACCTTCCCCCTGCCCCAGAGCTCCTCGGCATAATCAAAGCACACAAAACAGCCTGAGCTAATCCTGGCAAAGGAATGTAGGTAGCGTGGTTGAGGACGTTAATAAATTTCCGATTCAGACACAAATGAAGGAACAGCGTCGTTTTTCTAAACCTCATTAAACTGAAACGCTCTGCTGGGCACGCACTGAGGCCTGTGTGCAGGACCTGGCTGGGCCTCTCTTCCCAGACCTTCCCCCGGGGCCAGTTCAGAACCAAGCTGGCATGGCAACAGAACACAAGAGTTTGGCAAACAAACTAACTGCATTAACCCCTGGCTGCAGGGAGCGCCTGCTTCTCTCTGGAAGCAGTTCCCCAGGTGGCCCCAGCACCCCTCGCGGTGAGGCGGCGGCAGGCCGCAGGCCGCCATGCTCCGGGCCACCCTTGGCACCCGCTTCTTGGCACTGTCACGGCTGTCTGCTCTCCAGCCCGGTGAAACCAGCAGGCAGGGGCACCCTCTGACTTACAATCTTTGCTCAGCTGCAAGTTATTTGTTCACAAACAGTGGACCACTGGCGGGGTGGGGCTGCCTCCCCACCCCTAACACCCAAAGCCTCTCCCCCTTGGCTGTTCGCCTGCCCTTGCTCGGCACTGGGCTGTATCACTGCTCACCACCAGAGCGTATTAAAACCGCCGTGCTCACCGTTAGGCGCACGGGAAGTTTCTTTAAGGCGTCCCCAGCTCCGGCGGGAGGTGCCGGTACCTCAGCCCCCGTTGGGGGCCGCGCCGCCATCTTGTGCCCTCGACGGAGGATGGGGCGGGGGCCGCCCGCTGCCTCCCTGCTGCTGCTGCTGCTCCTGGCCGGCCCCGGGCCCGCGGCGGCCCAGTGGGTGCCCACCGAGGTCCCTTTCGGTATGGCCGGGTGTGGGGATGGCCGTGAAGAGCGGTCGGGGCACCTGAGGGGGTAGCGATGCGCGGAAGCACGCTCTGTGACGCGGGGAGTTGCGCAGCGGGTGCGTTCACCGCAGCGCCGGGTGCAAGGCGGGGCCGCTCCTCCAAGCTGGCACCCCAGAGCACACGACAGGCGCTTATTTATTACACAAAATCATACATGTTCACAAATATAGGCTGGGTTATAACAATCAGTTCTAGGAATAGGTGGGATTATTGTAATTATTTCCAAGAAATCATATGTCTCCTCCCTTTGACGCAGGCGCACTGCTATCTGGTGGTCGTGGGCTGGGGTGTCTGGCATGAAGTCAGGAGTCCTCCTCGCTGTGCCCTCTGGACCCCTGGCACAGAGAAAACTGAGCTGGCTGTTCTCCAAACAGCAGAGCCAAACTTAACCTGACAGAAGCGCTAGACGGCCTTGCAGAGCTTCAAACTGAGCCAAACATGCAGCTTGTGTAGATAACAAGGGGTTACCGGGGCCTCTGTAACCTTGGCAGGCCAAGCAGACAACATCTTACTCTTAATTCAGCTCCTAGTATTCTGTTCCCTGTATCAGTAGGAGTGGTGGGGTGGGTGCCGCTGCTGGGCGGCTTCCAGACACAGCTCCACCCAGACACACAGAAAAAGTTCGTCTGTACTTAAAGCTGATGAACTCCTAAAGCTGCAGTGGTGGAGCTCACTTCCCCTTGATGTGCGCAGTAAATCCAAATGCAAGAAATCTGCCTGCAACCAGGTAAAATATATTTCACACAGAGTAACGAAACATCCACATTTTCTCTTCAGAATCGAGGCTCCAGCTGCAAACATTAAAAAAAAAACAAAACAACACAGAAGTAACACAGTAGATAAAAAACAAAAACAAAACACAAAGCCCTGGCTAGTGCACCAGAGCTGTGCTTTTCAGTTTGAGCAATATAACCAACTTTGTTCTGTTTTGTAGAGTGCGGACACCGGCCGCTCATAGAGCGAGGCTCCGGATCCCGGATCGTAGGGGGACACGATGCCCAGGTTGGGGCATGGCCGTGGGCAGTCAGCCTCCAAGTTCACCAAGTGGGTGTAAAATTCACACATGTGTGTGGCGGAGTGTTAATTAATGAGAATTCAGTGCTTACCGCTGGCCACTGCACTACAGGACGGATGTAGGTATTCGTGCTGACAGCTGCTTTTATTAAGTGGAAGGAGGGTGTAGCAGATGAGCAAAGTATCTCTGAACAAAACACAGATCAGTGGGACACAGGTGGGCAGAGCTCTCCTGGTGCAGAACCGACACCAGCCGCAGCCTGCAGTTCTGTTCACTGCTAACAGCACGCGGCTGGGAGCTGGCACAGCTCTGAGGAGCGGCCTGGCCCCGCTGCTGTAAGGTGGCTGCTGCTGGGCTGCAACGTTCCGGCTGCAGAAGTCAACATCAAGAAGTCTTGGACATGCACTTCTAGCTTTGTTTTTGCTAAAGGATCAGCTGGTTTTGATCTAGGTGACGTTTTTGTTAGGTTTGGGGCTTTTCTTTCTTTCTAGGAGGATCTATTTTTTTGCTTAAAAGATCTTTCTAACCAAGTAAGGCTCGCTGTAAATATTGCAACATTTGCTTTTTGGATGAGAAGCATTACAACGCGTTAGTTTAGACACTATTTCCTTTTTTTTTTTCCCTGTTTAACAAACAACAAATGTGACACTGAAGTACCTTTCACCTGATGGTGCAGTAATAAAACTTCTCAGAAGAGGCTTTTGAATTGCACTTAAACCAATTCTGTGTTTCAGCTATCTGACCACTGTTCTTTCTTCTGTGGTCTTTAAAACAGCTGTGAAATCTGCGCACAGGTTCGTGCAAGCTCATTTTGATTGCATTCTCTCTTAGGGACCCATACTTTTGGAGAGCTGTGTTGGGCACACGCAACCTTCGGAAACACGGCAAACACGCAGCAAAAAGACGCATTAGCCGCATCTCTGTGCACCCAGAATTCAACAGAGAAACATTTGAAAATGATATCGCCTTATTTAAACTTCATTCTGCTGTATACTACAACGACTACATTCAGCCTATCTGCTTGCCTTCCGCACACCTTTACCTGTTCATTGGCAATGAAACAGACTGCTATATAACTGGCTGGGGACGCGTATCGGAAAAAGGTAAAAGTCTGCTTGTTTTGTTGAACAATGTATTAGCTCCAGAAATACCATTAGGCCTCAGTCCCTCAGGTTCACTAAGAGAGACCTGAATTCATCCAGGTGATAGTCCCACCACATAACATCATTACATCCTGCAACTGACCATCTGCTTTCAGTGTTTTTTCCACTGAAAGCAGATTAGGACTACAGAGATGTGGCCCGAGGCGTAAGGGTAACGTGAAAAGGAAAACAGACTGTCTCAACTTTCAGTTACTCAGTGTTGTCTGCTAGAAATAGCTTTTTTCTTGGAAAACCACAGTTCCAATGAAGTGCACCGCCAGCTTAGGGGTCCCCATTTATTTTAGGAATGGCTGCTCTCCCTCAGATTGTCTTTAGTCACACTGAGCACACGACTGATACAATGTCAGTGGTACCTTGAGTGGGAATTCCAAGGACAGCTGAAGATCACATAAGCTCATTTAGTAAGTCACCTCTGACATTCCGAACAAGGCTAATGAGCCACGTTGCCATCATCGTGCCGTTAGTACTCTGCCTTAGTACCTGTCTGAACACGTACAGAAGAACACTGAAGCTAGCAAAACGGGGAAGGGACGCCGCAGTAAGAATTCCTGCACACGACAGCATACATGTTTTACTTTTCTATATGCTGTCTTCCATTAAAGGTAAATCTTCGGCCGTGCTACAAGAAGCACAAGTGGACATCATTCCTCTTGGTGTCTGTAACAATCCTGATGCGTACGGAGGTGTGGTTAACAGCAACATGATTTGTGCTGGCTCTCTGTCAGGAGGCACTGACACCTGTCAGGTAAGGACCGGCACGGTGCCCACCAGGACCACTAAGCCAGAGTCTCAGGGGCAGCACGATGACCAGCATTTGTAGCATAACTAATTAAAATGGCACAAATACTGAAAAGAAAATATATTAAACTAGAAAAGAAGCATCATAACAGAGATCATCAATAGCATCATCATAAAGAGGTGAGATGGTGATTCCAAAAAAAAAACCTCAAAAACATACACAAAAAATTTGGCGTTACTCAGCAAGAGGTAACAGAACTGAAAGACAACACAAAAGCAGCACACAGCTGTCACGGTGTTTATACAACAGTTGCCACAAAGATGTTGGTCAGTTAAACAGCGTCACCCAAACGGGCACGTACACACACCGTGTGCATGTGGTGCGTGTGCAGTGTGCATCTTACCCGTTTTTATGCTTTTGAAAGAGAGCACCAGCACTGGAAGGGGCTATGGTTCAGTGGCAAGATTTTTATCCAAATGCTGAGCAATCAGTGCCTCAGAAGAGAGGATCCTCAGGTCAAGAGTCCTCGTATGCTAGAGCTGGGGCATCAGCTGCGATATGGAGACATTCCTAATGGAAAAGCAGCGTGTTCATAAGCATATCATTAGCCTGATTCACTTCCCGCTTTCCTCAGCACTTTTTCCCTAAGCAGGTGATTTGGCAGAGGCTCAGTGTTGTGTGTTCGTTTCTGTGTTTCTTGGTAACTGCAGTGATACACCGTGCAGACAATGCACTCTGGCAGTAACCGATGAGCACAAGGGTTAGGCAGACAAGCCTTCGGACAAGAAGTCCAAGCAAATCTCCAAGCACTCCGGCAGCTCGGGGCCGTGCCCGCTGCCCTGGGGAGCCTGCTCCATGCCCACCTCCCTCTGGTGCAGAACCTTTTCCTAACGCCCAGCCTGACCCTCCCAGTCACAGTTTTATGCTGCTCCCAAGGAATTGATTAGAAGTGGATCCATTGCTGACATTCCTAGACTGTTTCATGGAAGGGAATACATGTTACTAGGTTTTCGTGTTGTTTATTTATAGGGAGACAGCGGCGGACCCTTAGCATGCCTCCACCCCAGCGCCAACAAGTTCTACGTCATTGGGATTACCAGCTTTGGACTTGGCTGTGGGCGACCAAATCTTCCTGGGATCTACGTCCGTTTATCTCGATACAGAAGGTGGATAAAATCTGAACTTCTCCTGAACAGCAAGGTTGCGACTCCTGTGAGCATCACGCTCCCGATCTTTCTGACTGTGGGACGTATGGCACTTGCGCAGACTTTCTGATGTGACAAACCACAGAAGTTGGGTCTGCCTGTTAAAGCTTTGTAAAGAGGAGCTAATTTGTGTTTCAGAATAAATCTCAGAGCAAAAAGACATACTTGTTTTTATCCAATCTGCATGGATATGCATAGAAAAACTTCAAAATTTTGGGGGGTTGTAGCATTTCTTGTAGGAACTACAGCAAGGTACATACAGCAGTGAACACACACATCCGTTAGTGTTTTCTAACAATGTAAGGTTTCAAACTGTGATAACCCCCCGTCTTTTTTGAGGTATTACTTGAGTTCATGACATTAAAACATGTTAGGGTATGTGGAGGAGACTGGATGGCACCAGCTAGAAGAAACAGAATGGAAAGATATACTGGTGTACCCGTAGTGAACAATGTAAAGGTACGAACAGAATGGAGAGAAACAGGATCTAGTAATTAAGATATGGATGTGTTGCTAAGAGACGAGAACAATGTCAAAAGAAAGGAGAACATATAGCCTACACCACGTCACCGCCAACCAGATTGCGAGGACCCTGCGTGTACGCTGCACGGACGTAGAACGACGAATCAGCATACAGAACAGGCGCGTGTACGGTCTGATTCCTTTAAACAATAGAAGCATAACACACAAAATGATGCTTGCCTTTCTCTATACTTGCAACGTCTGTGTCGTGTCCGTCGCTACCGCGACAAGGGTACATCACCAGGACAGTCAGAGAGCGTCAGCTGCCTGTTCGTCAGCAGAAAGCAGGGAACCTACACTCTGACCACCTTATTCAGTGTCTGTAGAACTGTAGTTCAGAGGAACACTGCAGTGTGTATTGTTGCTCTGAAATGTAAAACCTTGGCATTCTTACAGCAAAATGCAGTTTCATTAAGATAAGCAGGCACTTTTTCTTGTAAACAGCTCCTCCTATGGACATGTGTGGACACACTAAACACAACAGTTTTAGGCTGTCAGCAGCAATCCTAAAAGCATGAAATTTAGCTAATTAAAAAACATTTACCAGCACTTCCAAGTACGTGTCCTAAAAGTTTGCAATTTTATTATCATCTTTTCTGTCTTCTGCCTTTGATATCCATACTGGCAGTAAAGGAAATAAGAATGACCTTGACCCTAGTAATGAAAATGAATATAGGAATGTTACCAACTGTAAATATTTTTTCCTACCCTATTTCTATGCTTTTCCAGCTATCAGAAACTTAGGTATTACTTAATATACTACCACGATTTCATAGATGGCACAGATGCTCCCTCTGCTGGGTGAATATTAGCAGAACACAAAATGTCTTTAGTTAACAGAGGCTTAACTTAAAAATAAAAAAAAATCTGCAGAAAGATAAAAGACATTCTCCATTAATTATTTTTAGTGTCACAGTGATGTAGTTCTGTGACTGATGAAAGGAAACAATTTTTGGCCTTAGCAGAGACGTGGTACCACACAACACAGACATCTGGTCAGAAGCGGTGCACTCATACGTGAACTAAAAACACATTGACCAAAACATAAGATCAGAGTTAAATAAATAAATAACATCAGGGTTATATTTTGGCGACTTTATTTACCAAGGTCAAAGTTTGCAACCATCTAATTGTTTTCACAAATATTTACAATTCATATAAAGCATGTACTTTGTTTGGAAAAAAACAGCAGAACAGTATTTGGAACTTCACCTCTTACTCTCAGGATATAGATTTCTTTCTCTTACCATCTGGATTTTGAAGTAAATCCAAAACAAGTACTTCATGATTACTTACAGAGCAAACCCATGTTACTGTTTAATTCTTCCACGATGAAAAATTAAGCTGCTCTTTCCAAAACTCTATTTTAAGAGGATAAAATTTTACTAACATTATGCCTGGCAGCACTACATATTTGTTTCACTTGCTGAATACAGAAAGAATTGGCCACCATTTTTTTATACAGTCTTAACACTTGATAACTTCTTGTATTGTTATTCCAAGAGAAGGTAAAGGAAGAACAGCACACAGTGAGGATCAAAACACCACACAGAGGAGTCACCAGTTTCAGTACGGTAGGTCAAACCCTCCCAGACACACGCCACGTAGTGCACCCGCACCCGATGGCAGGCAGAGCGAGGAGGTCCCATTCTCTGAGGTGCTCAGCACAACCCACGGTGCTCGTTTTTCCTGGAATTCCGCTGCCACGAAGAGGAGGCATCAAGCGCCTCTTTCGGAGCAGTTTACTCATCTGTCGACTTAGAGCCATAGAACGGTTTGGGCTGGAAGGGACCGTAAAGACCTCCTGCTTCCAGCCCCCCTGCCGTGGGCAGGGATGAGGGATGCCTCCCGCTAGGCCGGGCTGCTCAGAGCCCCGTCCAGCCCGGCCTTGATGTTGCTCGGTGTTTTTGACGTGCAACACAAGCACTCTTCTGACATGGCTGAGAACCCAAATCTATAGTCCAGTTTGGCCTAAAGGAAATGTACTGTGGATGATGGACATGTTATATTTAGAAACTTCAGAAAAAAAAACGTTTTTATAGCCTACTAACAACATGGTTGTGGAATGCAGTCTTGCTCACACCGTTTGCAAGGAGCTCTGCTTGCTAAGAAGCCCATTAATCCAAAATGAGTCAAACGAAAAATACTGACTGACCATATGATAAGCAGTACACATCTAGGGAGTGAGCACACCTTTTAATTTCATTCAGATCTGCGCTAGCACAACACACACACGTAGCTCTAACACCTTGAACAGCACAGTCCATAGTGCAATTCCCGCTGACATAACTGGAAGCAGGATTCAATCCTAACTATGGAAAATAGTGTATTTATTATTCATGCAATAAGCACTGCATACACATTTTTCTATTTCACAGAATCACAGAATGGCTGAGGGTGGGAGGGACCTCTGGGGTCCGCTGGCCCAGCCCCTCTGCCCAAGCAGGGTCACCTGGAGCTGGCTGCCCCGGGCCGTGTCCAGACGGCTTTTGAGCATCTCCACAAACGGAGATTCCGCACCCAAAAAAAGAGTCCTGATCATGTCAAACACTGAACTTTCACCTGAAACAAACCCGAATGATACAATCTACTAGAATCTCTGAGAGCAATCAGATCTAATATGCAGATATTAGCAACTGTGGGGGAAAAAAAAGCCCTGATTTTTTTTTTCCCCAAAATTCATTAAGATCAATTTCTTTTTTAAGTTGCCTACAGACATACAAAATTAATTCAAATATCTCCTACACCAAAGAGGATCTCATTTGACTTTGTACTATCCATAAAAATATATGCTTCAAAATCTGGTTCACAAAATATTTCATTTGTTTACTAAAATGAAATCTATAAACTGTCAAAATACGTATATAAACTCAATTTCAGAATTTCCAAAGATCACAATTTAGCTACAAAATATACCAGCCACCTACCTGTTTTCAATAGCGTATTTTCTTACAAAGATACCACTACTTTGCAAAATATCTCCCACCTTACAAAATTAGTCTGGAAATTTGCGCCCCTTTCAGCATATAAACCATGTATTAGAACCCTGTTAAACCCTTTGGTACGTATCTTCCATTTTCCATTTTATCATTCTTCCATTTGGCTTGAATGCACAGTAGAATCTCCAGACAGAATTAGCAGTGCATATTTAATTGTATATATGATCAGCACACAATTTATTTTTTAATTATAGATGTCTATCATGCCCAGCAACTAAGAACAAACTATTGTGAAACAGTTCTCCAGAAACTTTGTTCACTGTTATTCTTTCTACCAAAACTGTACTTTAAAGTAATTGGAGGCGTTAAATTCTCTTCAGACAAGTCAGCACCTCCCTTATGTGCCTCAGACATCTTCAGGACTAGGCCTCTCACTGCTTTCTGCAGATCCTTTCCAAACTTGATAAACACAGCAAACATTGAAGAAAGAAAAAAAACCAACAAAGTTTTTAAGCTGTCAGCTGAAAAAGAGTAAACATAATTTATACCTCTATCAAAGTATTAGCTTTTTTATCATCTGCACCTGTAAATAGCAACTTACAGGTTAAAATAAAAATATTTACATACAAATAACTGAAAGAAAAAGGATTGAAAAAGAGTAAGAAATCAAAACATATACTGGTTATAAATGTTACTAATAATGTCAACTATGGCAAGAATTCCATTTCATCCGCATTTCAACCGAAACCAAGTATTGTCCCCATTACAAGAGGTATTTGTAGAAATTTTCAAAGAAATTCTAATCACCTGCCTGGTAAAATGTGAATGTCCTTTTACTGTAGACGCAATCTTGACTTTATGGTTTCCAGTTGTGCCAGCAGGAATTTTGGTGAGGTTTTCTTGTTTCCTTTTTGTACTTTGTCACCAACTTGTTGTAAATAAAATCTATATAGTCTTTAAGTTGCGAAATCTAGGTAGAAAAGTTTCATTTTTGACCTTTCATCTAGTTTAAAAAATTCAGTATAAAAAAAAAATTCTCCTCTGAAATTTAAACAGTCCACAAAAGTTTAACCTTCTTTTCTTACACACTTTTATGACAGTAAAGATCTTTCAAAGTTTTTAGCTCTTCAATTAGAGTTTTGTTCTGATTTTCCAGGACTGCAACTCGATTTTCCAGACATTTTACATACTCCTTCTTCTTCCTACGGCACTCTCGAGCAGCTTCTCTGGAACAAACAGAAATAGTTTATGTTATAGCTGAGATTTGTCTCTTCTACAAACATTATGGTACCGACCAAAATGAGGAGAGAACCGGCACTGCAGTCATGAGCGCAACAAACCGAAAGGTGCACAGCTTTCCACAGGGCAGGCGGAGAGCACGGCACTTAGCGCTACCCGGTAACATTTACGGGTAACCAATCTGCAGGGAAAACCAAATTGTTTTCTTCAAATTGCATGGGACAGAACACGTGCGGAATTTTGATCAAAATTTCCCAAGTTTTTAGGCACGGGATGCAGCATGCCAAGCACAACCAGCAAAGCCAGCTCGCGAGAGCCATCACTCGTCTTTGGAGATGCATTTCAGCACGCGAAGCTAACGAAGCAAAGCAGCCATGTGCACTCCCATACCTGTTCTTCATCAGCCTTATTTCTCGTTTCAGCTGCGGATCATCTGTCTTACTTGTCTGCGATGTCAGAGTGACAGGAGACGTCATGACCACGGTCTGAGGGAGGGACGTGGTGCTCGGCGTGGTGCGGATCTGGTAGGTCTGCATGTCCCCCGAGGCAGCTGCAGTGGTGGCAGTGGAAAGACACCAAAGCACAGCAGCGTTAAAGATCAGTAACGCCAGGGGGTTTCTGCGTTTCCAACCGCTTCCAGAAGGCATACTCACTCTGCACCACCACCTGGTTGCTGGGCACAAGGATCTGCTGCCCATCTGATGTCTGTGCATACTGCAGGATCGTTGTCCCAGGCTGAGTGCCTCCAGTGTTCGTCATCGCTAACGTCTGCAGACCCTGCACACCGTCGGCACCCGGGCTGGCCAGCTGCAACCCGTTTGCAGCAATGGCAACTGAAAGAGAAAGGACCATGCATGAAAATACCTTCAGGCGTACGTTACAAAATACAGATAAAAGTCAGCCTGTAGACTGCATCTCTTCCCACTAGCAAATCTGTATCCCAACCCACTGCTGAGAAATATTCCCAGTTTTGAAAGGCTTTTTTCTTCTGTCGCCAGAAGCTGGTGCTGCTCGTACTGATCGCACTAGGCGTAAGCAGCAAGGTGCTGGTCGTGGCAGCTGCGGGTGTGGCCTTTGGGAGGTCAGCGACTGCCCTGCACCTGACACGAGGAGGGAGGGGAGGTACTGCAGGCATTCTCCTGCAGTGCATGGAGAGCCTTCTGCTGTGGCCCTGGGGTGCATACAATGGTGTCTTTGCTGATCTCACATTTCGGACTAAATCTAGAGGACTGCAATGTGCTGCGTAACAACATCCTTCAAACGTTGCGTTTGAATATGCACAAATTAAGGTAATAAAGCACAGAGTTCACCTAGAGTCTTCAGACACCAGTCTAGTTCCATGTAACAACAGTGCTATTAAATATTAGATAAATAACCAACCCTTCTGAGTTTCATCCTAGTCTCAAACACATAACAAACAGACAAAAACTTTAAGGTAAATGTGCTAAAAATCTCTCCAGGAAGGCATGTATTTTGTGTAACGTACTGTACTGCCCAGTGCTCGTCTGGTAGATCGGTGTGGGAACAGACATGGACGTGACAGTAGAGACACCAGGACTCTCCTCATCTCCTTTTCTATCCCGTGTATCTTCAGAAGAAAGATCTTTCAAAATTTTTCTATAAAAAAAGAGTTTATCAGCTGTAAGGCTGATGACAAGTTACTGTGATAACAGCTGCAAACCACTGCCCCATTTTGTATGGCAGAAATGAACACTAGCATTTGATATAAAAGTTTGGGGCATTAACACAATTTTGTATGAGGTGACTGTGCCAAGCTCTTTCTGTAATTACATTTCTGTAGTTTGCAAATTCTGGTTTTTCACTTAACCACTTGAATCATTTTACAAGCTCAGAGCAATTCAAGTGAGTTCTAAGATATTTGTACGTGCAAGTCAGTGCAAATCCCAGATTTTCAGCAATTATCCTCCAAAAGCCTTAAATCTTTGGACTGGTAAACCTGCAATGAAAACCTGTATCGTTTACAGTAGATTTTAATAAACTCCAGAAAAATGGTGTGCCAAAACCACTTTGTACTGCAGTTTTTCTGGTACTGCAGCTGCATCATTTCATTTCAGTAAAACCTGCATCAGAGTTTCCATCGTCAACATTTTTCCAGGGACTTGTAACTGGCCTATTAAGAGATTTTTCTGAGTTACAGCTTGAACCCCCAATTCTTCCAAGAATAGGCTGAGCACATCCAGTTAAAACCAGTTTGCTCTGTCTGGTGTCAGAACAAACTAGAAAGCAGCAGGTTACTTCCGCAACGTTAAATCTTTCGCTCTGTCAGGACACAGTAAGGCTTCTCATTTGTTGTCTGCCATAGCTGAGGAAAACTGAAGCTGACAAACAGCAAGTTGCTCTTTGGGTTTCAAAGCACAGCAGAAAACACCTTGCAGACAGCACTCACCGGTAGGAGGGACGGCGCGCTAAGATACCTCGAGCTTTCTGGGAAGAACCTATGCTATCTGACGAATCCTGAGAATCTTCACTCTCAGACAAAGAAGATACCTAAAAAACACATTCCACGTGGTTAACCCGTACACTGCAGGAGAAATGCCCAGAACTGATCACAGCTTTTAACTTTATATGAGAAAAAGCAGCATGAAACGTACACAAATGCAGCTAATTACAAAGAGAAAGCAAAAAACGGTGGGTTTCTAGACTCCGTGCTATTCAGTATTTCTGGCAGTTCTCAAAGACATTATCTGCTTCATAACGAAACAGAACATATTCACTTGAAAAGCCAAAGGATGCAAACCTATTAACTCCCCATAAAAAGAAAACTCAATATATTCTCCCAAAATACCATATTAAAAGCTGAAAAACCTCCACCACTTAAAGCCAATTGTTCTACAGCTGCAGAACGGACTACTCCAGAAATTTTAAAACAACAGTTTCAAGAAGTACAAATGCGTCAGTATTTTCATAAAAATCTTACAAGCCTAACCATCTCGCTAGCTGATGTGGTCTGGAAAGGTGAGCCACTCCCCCCCACAAATTCGTTGAAGGAGGCTGAGGGAATGGAAACAGGAACACCACTTACGCACAAAGACAAACATAAAATACTTGAATTGGGTTTTGTAGACAGACAAGCGGTATATTTGGTTGGTCAGAATATGAGAATCAAATGAAAATCATATTTAAGGCAGCGGCGTATCTGGGAGTAAGTATGCAAAGCATTAGCTACACTTTTCTCCTTATTCCACTGCGTTCTCATCCAGTTGGCAAGTGTTATTTTTTTTTCCTTGAAGCTCCATATTAAATACAAGCTAACAAAAGATTTATTTGTACTTAACTGTGTGTCAGCAACAAAAACACAACAAGAATGCATGCAGCTCTGGGAAAAGCTTTTCTCACTTAACCGCTGCTACAGAGACAAAGAACAACCTACTCTCAACACTTCAAAAAAAAGTTGCTCATGTATTACTGTGCTCCCCTCTGGGCAACAAGGCCACAAAGTTGATAAATTACCAAAAAAATGCAAGGATTCATTCAGCGGGGACCCTGCAATCAGAACCTGGCAGGAAAGGGACTCAAGCGAAGACAACCGAGTAAAGCAGAGGCTGACCTGTTTTCAGCAAAGTGAAATGTGTCTCCCTTTCTTATCTGTTACAGGAACAATGACAGCTGAAAATTCACTGCAGGTCTGCTTGTCTTGGTTTATCAATTGGATGGCACAGGAACAGATCGGCACAGCAGGAAGGATGAGCAGTGAATTAACGTGCTTTAGCACAGTTCTTCCACTCCCCTGGCGGAGTGGTGCAGTTATTTCACAGTGTACCTTCAGTGCCATGCTGCCCAGGGGGCCCTCTGCAGCCAGAGCGGAACGGAGCTGTGCCAGGCTCAGCTGAGCTCCCCAGGGCACCTCTGTGACGTGCAACAGTCACACAGCAAGGGGGTAAGCAAGCAGGATACTCAGGTACCGCAAAAGTGGAGTTACAGCACACGTGGAGGTGAAGAGCCTTCACCCCCCCACCACCACCAGGTCTGCCCTTTCCAAAGGTGCACTCTCTTCACTGGGTTGTTCGATGCTCTCCTTACGGGGTTATTAACACATCTGTTGCACATCTGTTGTGATTTTGTTTTGTTTTATCACGGGAGGTAATGTCAGACAGCTTCATTTCAACTCCAGTGGCGACTTCAGCACTACAAATAACTTCTAACCGAAATATTCATTAATGATGCACCCCCACAACACTTTCACTGGATTGCTCACTGTCTCTTAGGGCAAAGCCAGAAAGGCTGGACCTGGCAGACCCAGCTGAGCCAGACAAGCCTTTACAAGCCTCTTCATGCACACAGAACAGGATTCCTGCCCTGTAAGAGACGTTCTGCAGTTACCTGCACTGTTTGCACCTGGGGTGAGTGGATCACAGAGGAGGACTGAGCTGTCTGAATGACGCCCTGGACCTGGACTTGCTCTCCAGGAAGCTGAACAACTGTCAGAGGAGCAGGACCTCTCAGAGACATCTACAACAAAGCAGAGAATCATGAACAAAAGCACGCGCTCCACAGCATTCAGAACGTGTATACACACGCAGGAAAACTAGAGGAGAACATGCATTAGCAGAAGCTTCTTTTAAGTCCAATTAAGTCACAGAAGTTACCCTTTAAAGATGAACATTTTTCAGAAATGCATCTGCACATGAAAAGGCTGAAACAGTTACTTATGTGCCTCAGGTTAGGGAGAAAATCAAATATGTAGCATTACGTGCAAACGATTAAATGTTGCAACTTAGAGGCATGCAGTTCCCAATGAACCACAATGAAGCAGCCTTCTTCAGAATCACAACACTGAGGGCGACTGCTCCCACAGATCTCTGCCAATATTCACGGACAAAGCCCCACACTTACAGGGGTTTATCTTTTTGAAGTTTGTATTTCATTTTCACAGTGCCTTCGATAAGCAGAAACAAAAGTGGTCTAATTCCCACAATTGTTAACAGGAGTTTGGGGCACTAGAATCTAAATCCAGATGAAATCATCGACAAGTCTTAGATCAGACTAACACTACTAGAGCAACGCAGAAAGTAGCAAGATTAATGTACATATTTGGTGTTCTTGGATTTTTTTTAAGCAGCCGTTAGGAAGCTATCGTTCAAAGGCTTCAAAGGTAAGAAATCACAAGAGTTAAGGACAGCAAAGGCTGACCAATCTACTTAGAAAGTTCAAGGCACAAGGGCTGCATGAAGGGTATCAGACCACGGAACAAAATAAAGGGGACAAGGAATAAAGCTCTGGCCAGGCAAGAAGAATGAAGAGCAGATTCTTCCCAGTAAAAATTCTGGCATCTCTTTAACACTTTGCTCTTTAATGTTTTGCAATTATCAATTTCAATTAATGTTGTAGCTGAAATCTAATTGGCAAAATTTAATTACTGCTGCTGCCCCTGTATAAAATATTGTAAAAAAGAATTACATTCTAGCAGATTTGTAGTTCTCATGTGGATTTTGCACGAGCCTTTGCACTTGAAAATTCATTAAGTTATACGTGTGGATGCAGAAGTAAATAACCCGTTTCCTCACCAAAATTCTTCACTAGTTTTATTAATCTGGAATATGCGAAAAGACGAAGGAATCATTAAAGCTCACACAGATAACTCTTCATTTCACACTACTTTCACACCATGCATCGTAACACCAAGTTGCATTGGCAGTATTATATAAAAACAGATCAGAACAGCCTGCTGTAACCAAACAAGGGATGCAGGCTGATATTCTGTTCTGCCCCTGCCTCACGCGGTTATCTAAATTTTGCATCAAAATCTAAAACACCTCCATAGAGTACACAGTGGACAAGCTGCAAAACATTGTTTCACAACACTGCTGCGGGGCAGCGCGAGCTGACCTCGCTGAGAAAAAGGCTGCAGGAGTTTGAGCCGTGAGGAAGGCGGGCTGAGGCTCTGAGTGTGATGTTACCTCCTGCAGACTATGCCAAATTTCCAACTTCGTATGCTTTATCACATAAATATATTCAAGTTGGGCTAAAATCCAAAGTGTTTCCATGGTGCTGAGCACCCAGAACTGCCAATGCTACAAAAGGAGCTGTAAATGCTTCTGAAAAAAATGAAAGTCAGGCCCTGGGTTCATTATTAAGCAGCTCCAGTAGGGCAGGCTGAGACTGTCAGAGCACATACAGTCTCACAGAAATGCTGGGCTGCATTTTTGCGTCTTACTAGCATTAGATTAATTCTGGTCTTTTAAATACGTGCCCTTTTATTAACTGCGCTGCCCATCAACAAATAAGATTTTTTTTTTCAACATTTTTTTTTTCTTCTCCATGTGTTTCTCAAATTCAAGAATAGAGTTTGTAGTACATTAAAAAAAAAAATGGCTCTTAACTACCTCAAATGTTTGCTGAGATTTGGCTCAGGCTTTACCTGTTGAGCAATATGAGAGAGCTGAGCTGCCTGTAGTGTTGTACCTTGTACAGCCGACGTTTGTGAAGGCGTCACTGAGCTGGTGCTGCTGCTCTTGTGCACCTCTTCCATAATCTGCTACAAGACAAGGAATGAGATAAACGTGGGTAATGAGAAACCTGAACAGGAGGCGGGCACCCAGCTGCCACCGACACTTACAAAACCCAGCGCAATGTGCTCTTAGCCTTGCTGGCACGTTGTTAATTACTTTAATTAGCACGCTGCCTCCCCAGACCTGAGAGCAGCACTGACCGCTGCTTCTGACCGGAGCCACGGCCCGTTTCACCCTGACACCGCCTGGATTCTGCTGATCGCCGGCACCGGCTCAGAGCTACCCGGTGCTGAGGTTTGCTGTCAAATCTATTTACTGAATAGCCTGGGTTTCAGCGAAAATAAACAGTCAAATCGTGAGATCTGGGAAGAAAACCTAAATGAGGCATTTTTATAAAGAATATCCCGCTCTAAGCAAAATAATTTTCCAAACTATTTCAGCCAAGCTACCAGCCAAAGCTATTTTAAAACATCTCAAGGTGCATAAAAACAAATCAGGGATTCACAGAGTATAAAGAACACAGCTCTGAATTTTAAGCCCTGCAGAAGTAACTCCATCTCCATCTAATACAGCCAGGAAGGCTTCTCTCATTTCTGTGCCTTTAACTGTTTAACAGGACTCGACAGCAAAGCCCCCCCGCCCCGGTGCTGGGGGATACAGCAATGCAGAATGCATGCTTTTGGGTGGGGTGAGTGGGCGGACCAGCCTAGAGCGTTCAGAGATGATCCGTGAGTGTTAAACATTTTGTCACAGAAGGTTTAAAACTGTTGAAAGGACAGTTGCTATGAGACTGGAAATTACATTTCTTTCTGTGGAAATGTGAGTCACTGATTTTTCCCTACTGAGATAAACCACAGCTCTCGCAGCCTGACGTACGCTTTGAGGGTAAAAGTCAACGTGCACCGAGACCAGAGCCCTCCTGCGTGCAGTCCTCATTCACTGAGGAGCCCCAGTGCAGAGCTCCTCAGTGAGCTGCTGAAACCGGGCCTCGCGGGGAGAAAAGCGGTGAGACATCAAGGGGCTGGTGAGCACGGACGGCATCCTCCAGCCAAGGTCCCCTAACACGCCACCCGGCCCCAAGGTATGTCCCAGAACACCAAGCAGTTCACCCCCTGTGCCAGCTGAAGCTGCAGAAGGAGGGCTGCCTTCTGGAGCAGGGCCGTAGCAGCAGGGCCGTGCCCGGGCTGCTCCCAGCTTCTGGCAGCCTTCAGCTGATCAAAGCCACCCCAGCGCTGGGCGACCCATGCCACGGCCAGAAGCCAGCCCTGCCTCTGCTCTTTTTTCACTTTTTGCTGCTGCAGAGCACACTTGGAAGTGTCAAGGGCTGTCCTGGCTATTTTTTTTTTTTTTTTAAAAAGAGGTAAAACAGAATTAATTTAAACATCTCCCAGTTATAATGAACAAAGAGCAGAATTAACTACATTTATAGGCCAGTGAGGCAACTTTGTATACCCTCTGCTGCAGTTTTAGGTTTTTATAGAGGAAAATTTACATTTAGTATCTGTGCAAATGGAGACACACATTAAATGTCACAAGTAAACAGGGCACTGTCAAACTGAAATCCAGTCAGAGCAAAAATTAAAATAAATTTCCAGCGCTACAGAAATACCCAATTCATTTCTGTAGTGCTAAACCACATTCTCTGTTTCCCCCTCGTTTTACTGGTTTTCTCTGCCCTGGTGTCCCATGAAAGACTCGCAACAGCAGCAGAACTGACTGCAAGAAACACTGAAACCGACAGATACAAAACCACCCCAAATAAACAAACTGGGGAGAGCACAGAAATCTTTGCTGATCTTTCTCTCAGAGGTGTGAAGTCCTACTTACAGGAGCAAAAAAAAAAACAAAATATTTCCCATTACAACTGCGTTTTCTCAAGCTCATTTCAACACTACTTGCTCTGCAGAATTTAACTAAAGCTTCATCCATCAATTTTAGCAAGATAACAAAGGCTTGGCAAGCAATTTTAACACGGTAAAAATTATTCTTGCATCTTATACCCTCCACGGGACAAGCAGCATGCCATCTGGCCTTGCACACCTCACACAGGAAGTCTTACATGCCTTTGCCTTGTCAAAACAACCTATTTAGCTGGAAAAGCAGGAACCTTCCGCTGGAATGGCCTTCTGTGATCACCTGAAACAGCGATTACCATCTACCAGCTTTCAGAAAGCCAGTTCCAGTGAAAAACCTCACCCTGCAAGTCCTCAGCTCAGAAGAGAAGTAACAAAGATGGGGGAGAGATGAGGGTTTCAGCCTTCTGCACCACAGCTAAAACTTCTTCCAGCAACAACGGAACATTTCAGCTGAACCTGATCCACCGTTTTGGGGTGTAGGAAGAGTTTTGTCACTGAGAGTTCCACCATACGGGAATTCTGAAAAGCAGCACCTGAGGTTTTATCAGTCAGGAAAACGACCTCACTCCAACGTGTATGAAAACCTTTTTTAAAATTTATATACATATATTTTTTTAATAAGATACGTAAGGATGATGCTTTTCAGAACAAAAACTACACCTTTGTGCAGCTACATCACCAAAGTACATTAATATAAATGAAAGGATTCTGCAGTAGCAGCGTAATGAAGAACACACTTTTTAAAAGACTTTTAAACTTCTGAGAATTGACTCTGCACCCAGCCAAAGAATCTCGTTTCACTCTGGGTTTGTGTTCCTTGCCTCAGATGATGCTTCAAAGCATAATGGGGGGGGG
>VXAV01009180.1:0-44660 GCA_013399715.1 Alectura lathami | reverse complement strand
GGGGTGGGCGGGCTGCGACCATAGAGTCCCCGCGGAGGCCTCGCCTAGAAATCCCCACCATAGAGTTCTCGCAGCCTAGAGCCCCGGAGGCGGAGGCTAGAGCGGCCTCTCTGGTACCGCCCCCGTCCGGCGGTTTCCGAGGACGGTCACCATAGAGAAGAGGAGGTAGAGCGCCGCTGCGGGCCCGAGGGCGGGAAGACGGCTGAGGCGGCCCGCGCAGGCCTGGGCCCGGCCCTCCCCGCCCCTAGCGGTGGGGAAAGCGCTCTCCTCACGGAAACAAATAAAGCAAATAAAACCTTCCCAAGTGAAACCTTCCGTTTGGTTTCAGCTGAGACCCGGCTGTACAAATCCACGCGTAAAACAAAGGGCAAAAGTGCAGTGGGATGGCCTTTACCACAGCAAAAAGGCCTGTTAAAGGTAGAACAACATAGCGTAGAAGCAAGACGTTTGTTCCGTAATTTTTTTTTTTTCTTAGTTGTGAAAAGGAATTCCAAGCATTGCACGGTAACTGGTTTACCCTAAACCAAGGTCAAACGTACATGGTGCAGGGCGGATTTTGGCTACAACTCATCCCTGCCCTAAGGGTTGGTTATTTTTTCCTTTCTTTATCATTTTAAGCAGCAAATTCTTTTTCACAGCGAGTTTCACATTAAAGAAAGTTTTTTGTTTGTTTGTTTTTGCAAAGGAAATGCAAAATAAATCACCAACAGAAGTCTTTCCCATGCTCTTTAACATTTCCTAACTGTTGTCCTGGCACAAACCTTCAGAGACTGCGTGAAAAGAGGCTTTTGACCAAAGCTTCAGCGTAGCTGTAAACGAGCTCGTTGCCAGACCACTCGGGGCACTGCCACCAGTGTAATTGTGACGTTATCACCTGTGTGAGTCACTCCACCACCAGAGGCCACCAAAGCGCCCGGGGAATCCCCTGCTCCCAGGCTCGGGTGCCCGCAGCCCCCCCGCGGTGCCTCGCCCCATGGCTGGTGGGGACAGGCTCAGCAAAACTTCACGCCCCTTCCCCACAGACACAGCTGAGCTTGCTTCACTGCGATGCGTCCTGCCCTGACCGAGCTGATCCCAGAGAAAACACACACAGACCACAAACAAGCCCCCCAAACAAAACAAGCTGACTCAGACCAGTGGCATTCCTGGTTCAGGGCTGAGTCTCTCAGACCACAAACTTCAGGTTTAACTGCTTGTGCACCAGCAAGAAATACGCATGGGATGTAACCCACATGCAAAAATACCCACAGGTTCTCCCTTCCACCAGGGAAAACGCTGAACATTTGCTTCTTTCAGGGAAACAGCAGATACAGAACTAAGCCACCGATCAGGCATCAATATTTATTAACACAAGACAAAGGAAACACAATCAATGCGTTAATGGAACACTGTCCAGCCAGATGTTAAAATTTAAAAATGTATAGCTAATCTAATTTTAAATAAATAAAAACTTTATACATAATTACATAATCGGTAGTCTGAATTTGACAATGGTAAATAGGTTGACAGAAATTAAAGAAAAATTGCATTTAGGGCTAAATTTTATCATTTTTACAACCTTTTTAGGACAGTTAGTATGACACATCTTAATTACATTTATTTAAATCAGAAATGCAGTGCAAATGTTAACAAAACAGGACTTGAAATTACCTGTACCCATGTATTTTGCTTAGGGAATATTCATAAACAGTAAGACATACAAAATATTTTAGTTCCAACTGGTAAAAATTCCTAGTTTAAGTTTCATTGCAGCCGTTAGCTTGGAATCTGATGGACAACAAGAGGAAATACTTTGTTCTCTGCAACTGGCTACGCTGCAAAGTCACACGAGCATGGAGAGTCTGCTTCCTGGGCCTCCACCCGTGGTTCAGCAGCTATGGAACACAACTCTGAACCTGAGCACGCAACATCAGAACCTCCAGTGGCCCTGCCAATTTCCTGAAGCTAAATATCTGTTTGTTTTCATGTGGAAAGACACCAAGCAAGCATTTTGAAGTGGAATGGTCACATCTCTCGACAGCCCTCCCAAGACAACCCAATAATCATTTATCAGTTTGGAAGAACAAACTGACCCTGACCTCAAAGAGGCTAGCAATGAAAATACTTAGCACTTAGTGCTGTACAGTTAGTTACCTCACAGGGATGTTGCAAGGATTAGATAATATCCTCATCTACAGATGAAGAAACTGAAGGAGTGAAATGACCTGTCGAAGGCCTTGTGGCAAGTCGCTAGCAGAGCTGGAGTTACAAATCAGGGTTTCCAGATTCACAGCTCCATGCTTCTTCCTCTCCAACACACTGCTTTTCACTGTGCCAAACATAGACAAAAGCGTTCACTGAAATCAAAACTGGCCAGCTTTACGTGTCACTTACTGGCAATCAAGAGGAGAATGTTATCTCATTCTAAGGACAGGACAGTAAATTTAGTTCTCTAACAGAGAAATGTTATTTGCCAGAATAAGGATTGAGAGCACACAGTGAACTTGCGAGACAAAAGCCCCAAACATAAACTATCAAAGACTTAGCCATGTAAAAGACAAAGAAAAATTCATGGTGTGCCCTTTCAAAAATCCATTTCACAAAGATCTGCCACATACTGGGAATCTTGGATCAAATTAACACATGCAGTTTTTATTTCTGAAAAATGCCAAGTAAAATAAGACAATCCCAGACCTGTACTTGAAATCCATTTCAATGAACAAATAAGGTATCTATTAAAAAAAAAAAAATCTAAAGCTTTACTTTTGGTAAGAAAAAGTCAAGGCCATAAGTCAAGGCCATCAGTTTTTTTTTTTTTTTTCCTGAAATATGCAAAAAAGTGNAAAAAAAAAAAATCTAAAGCTTTACTTTTGGTAAGAAAAAGTCAAGGCCATAAGTCAAGGCCATCAGTTTGTTTTTTTTTTTTTTTCCTGAAATATGCAACAAAGTGAAGCTGTACTGCAAGTCACTTTTCTGTGCAAGAAAAAACAAAAAGAAAGTGGTGCATAACAAGACAAGGAGATCCCACTCTGCTGGCTGGGAGAGAGTATCAATTCCAGTGCACCGCACACTGTGAAGTACTGGCTGCAGTACCAGCTGTGTCAGTCACAGCTACACCTGTCACCTTCCTTACACTGCTGCCAATTTGTTAAAACTAAATGCACAAAAGACTTTGTGTGAAGGTATTTGAGGACGCACACTGTAAGAAACTAGACGCTAGCAACAGAAAACCCGTCACATCCATGCAGCAGCACAATGCCACGAAGTTCCATCTGCAATGTTGTCTCATTACAGCGAGAGATGCTCAAAACCACGCACCGATAAACTGAAGCATTTGCAAAGAACTCTTGAGACTTGCTGCAATACCTTGCAGTTTCTATTTCCACACCAAATATTTTTCAAAAATATTCAGAACTTCCTTTCTATATTTTAGTACTCCTCAGTGAAGAGCTAACAATGCACCAGGAGTTTTTCAAGTACAAAACTGATTTGCTTACAGCTACCCTGGGTTTTGCACCAGTAACTGCCACAGGATCTTCAGAGTTCACACTACAAACTTTTTAAAAACTGCCTACAATTTTTGAGTGAGGTAATGTGGAACATTTTAATAACAAGTTTATTTACACTGCATACTGTATCTGACTCGGAAAACCCTGCTGCAATACCTGGCATCAGCTCTCATTGCTTCCAAAACTGTATTAACACCAACAGGAATTCAGAGGTTTATTAAGGATTACGTGAAAGAAAGGTAACTCTGAGTCAAAGCTTCGACACTGTCTCCATCAGCCCAGCGTGCAGTTGCTCCCTAACAGCAAGAGCTTGTACTCTGAGGCTTCTGTTTCTTTACATTTACCAATGTGAAAGCTGACACAGCGATTTGAAGGTTGGGACATTAATTTTCATTAAGTTATTTAACAACGTATTTACCAGAATTGCTCTGTTTTATTTTTGTGCCTCCTCCTGTCAAAGACAAACTGCTTTCAGCCCCAAACCCAGAAATATCTAATTGTTTCCAGGGAAGGTTTTGAAGGAATCTGGGTCGCTGTCTGCCAGTTCCCAGCCTATCTGCAGAGCTGCTTGCTGTACCCTAGCAGGAACTGAATGGGATGAGGACTGAGCTGCACAAACAGTGAATTTAACTGGTTTCATCTGCAGGATGGTTTTTTCCCCTTTAAACACAAGGCTCCAGAGGGTGGAGGCAGAAGCTGTTAACTTAGGTGCATCACTGCAGTTAAGCATTTTGGACTCAGCACTGCGATTTCTGCCCGATTCCATGTTACGGTTGAAGCATTTCAGCCTCGTTTATCAAGATGTGCCTTCAAATCGTGGGTTTTCACGTGCTGTGACACACTTCTGGCCAGCAATGAAAGACTACATACTGAAATAAAAAAACCTGTGTAAGACTTTTGTATCTCACATCAGTTGTCTAACCAAATGTAGTTATGCTAAGGACCACAAAAGCTCCTTGTCCTTAATTTCTACCTTCAGCTGTCATCATTATCCAAGTTAACTTTCTATCTAAGTGAATTATGTATAATAATATTTACATATTTAAAATATAGGCAAAATTCTTTTTAAATTCAAGAAATATCTATATGAATAAGTAACTCTTAGATTCCGTAAGTTACTGATTTGGTCATGGCACAATTTTAAATAAGTTTGTGATCCCACGGAATGAATAGCTACAGTACAGATGCAAAGTACATTATATAGTAGGGAACTGCAGATCTCTGATGACCCTCCTCTTAATAGTTTATTATCTTAACTAAATAAACCCTCCCCTTACAGAATCCTAAAACAGTATTAGATAAAAATACAAATATATACAACAGATGAAAAAAGTAACACTACTGTAAAGGCCTTAGGAATTTTGTAGCTCACACGCTTGTCACCTTTGCATTTTCTATAAAGCTAATATTTCAGTAAACTGTTACAAGTGTTTTCCATTGTCTACCACATTTCCTTTTTTCCACGGGTAGTTAATGTGATCTTAATACCACAGGGTGAGATGAAGGGAATATGGCAGCAATCTCAAACTTTATATCAAGTATTAGTAATTTTCACCAGCTTCATTTCTGTGGCCACCCTTTGTCACTTGGTGGTCCCGCGAAGTTTCTGAGCATCGCTTCCCCCACACAGGTTACATGTTATAAGCAACATATATGGGGTCTAACTGATCAGCCAGAAAACTGTCACGGAGATGCATGCGTTGCTTCTCTCCTCTGGAATTGATGGGAATAACTCCAGGGTCAACCACCACCACCACCCCCACGATCAGGTAATGTTCTTCCAGGACCACGTTTGTAACCAGAGGAACTAAATCCAGGGCTTCCTGCTCACAGCCACACAGCTCCACAACAACCACGAGCAAGTTGGTCCACGTGAATACAGCACTGAAAGTTAAAAAGGAAAAAAAAAACCAACAGAAAAGCCAGTTATTTCCGCAAAGATGCAAAGTTTGTAATTTTTTTTACCCTTAGATGGAGTTTACCGCCTGCTTTGCACTGCACTACCAAGCAGCACAACTCCAGCCAAGATCCAGTCTCGATGTGTCAAAGATCAGTTCACACACAACTCTGTCCTACCAGGTTTGACAAATGAACTAAATGCTGCCTTTGCTGACTCGCATATAAATGGTTCTTTAAACCACAGAGCAGGAAATTGTAATTTCTATTTTGAACTAAGGCTTGTGAGAAAAGATTCAGAGTCAGTCAGCCCGGTATTATCTACAGATAGGGAAAGAGCTGCACAGAAAGATCACAGGACTTGCTGACGCTAACAACAAAAAATTATCTGACTTTGCCTTACTTTTTTTTTTCTTCTATTAAATCCTGCATCTTTGCATAAACATTGCTACCTTCCAGCTAGGTTAGGATGAGCTCATTTGTCACTGTGTTTTACCATTCAGCAATGCTTCTGTGCGTTCGAGATACAGAGGTCTCGATGTCGATCGGATGGTAACGCAGGCCCCTCAGCTCCAGGGTTTCATCCAGTGCTCCAACAACATACAGTGCATCGTGGCGCTCTGGAGAGGAGAAATGGGGAATAAGATGCTTGCACGCTATGAAAGCAGAAAATGGCAGACAATAAATGGGACTTGGATAGAAGCCAAGTGTCTCCTGTACCCAGACACACGGACAGGGACTCATTCATGCACAGTATGAAAGAAAACTCTTCCTCTGAAAGATAAGGACTCATTTCTGCCGTACCTCCGCTGGCAGCTGTAAGCTCCGTCCGACGAACAAACCCGAGGTATCCAGTGCGAGCCCAAAGTGTCTGAGCAGCGTCGCCGAAGCTCAGGCGAGTGTTGAAATGATCGGCCTGGAGGGTTTCGTTGTCGTAGATCGTATAGTAGCCACTGGCTGTGTGTGGACTATTGACCCAAATCTGGAAAGGAAGCGGAAAAACAGATCCACGAGCTACACTAAAAGAGCATCTTTTGAGTATTTAAATTCAGCAGATGATAAACTGTTACAAGGAGTTCTTGTCAGGTATAAAGATATCTAAGGTCTTCCAGGTCCAAAAACGTTTTGCATTGAGCTTGAACTGCCAAACATAGAAACTCAAAAATGCATCTTGCAGATATCCTCTGCTAATAACTTGAAACTGAGGACGGAGTAAATAACCTCTGGGTTTTTGTAAGCCCAACAGTTCATAATAATCTGTCAGCACAGACTAAATATACTGCTGTGTGATCGAGATAAGGAGAGTAAAACGTGGAACAGGTTACTTGGAAGGCAGTCACAGAAGCAATAACACTCCAGCAATAACTCGACTTACAAAAGCCTACAACTATTGCTACTTACCACCAACCTACATAACCAAAGAGAGAAGGCAGCTCAAGAAGCTACCCAAAGTGAAATCTGTGCCTACCTCTCCCAGATGAGAATCTCCAAGAGGCCCTTTTGTCTCAGGATTAACAATGACTACTTTGACTCCAGGTAAAATCTAAAGATCACAAAAAAGAATGTGCAATCAGTAGATGAAGCTTCACACACAACTGAAATGCAGACGCTGGTCTTTTCACCCATGGAGATTAAAAACATGTATGAAACATGCTAGGGCACGTACAATGAAGCACTATAACGGTACAAAAGTACTTCTTGTCTGAAGAGGCACCCAGGCACGGTGTTTTAAGCCTGGAGATGTTGCTAACCCTTAGTTTTAAAGGCTTCTGTGTTAAAAATTAACAGAATCATCTTTTTGCTAATCCATCTAAAGATGGGAATAAGAACTACAGTAAATCCCGAATGCAGCCTGGTTTCAAGGATACAGCAGACACTTCTGACAATATTAATTTTTCATAAAACAATTAATCCTCCAAATTGTTTCAGCAAAGTATGCTTCTAAATCAAGATAGTCCGTTAGAAATCAAGCTCACTTTCCTGAGGAGCAGCGTAACCACCACTCCTCACGCCATGCCACCAGACCATCTTTCCCAGCTACACGTCAGCATCGTGAGGGGTATAAAAAGAAACATGTGTCATCAGGCGCTGCATGCTCTCATGCACTAGGTGATGACATGAAATTACCTTCCCAGACTCTGAAAGCAGCAGGCTTTGTGGAGCTCCCCGTTCCACTACACGTACTCTGAAGTTAAAGAAAACATTGTCAGGAAAAGAGCTGAAATCTGCTGAGGCATGATAGCTCAGCACTATTACAACACTTCATATAGCTGAGTTATTAGTAAATTTAAGCAAACTTACTGTACCTGTCATGTCTCAAGGATTTCAGATCTACATACACTGTGGTGGGATCAGGCCCAGAGGTTCCCTAAAAAGTAACGTTAAAAAACATGTTTTGTGTGACTTTCACCTCAAACATTTCCAGGGGTTTCATACTGATAGCAGAACTCATATTCTCATTTCCCCACCTTTACAATTGCACTCAGGGAAATATAGCCTGTGTTTACTGACATCTCTCTCTATACTGAAGTGTAACACCAGTGCAGGATGCATCTTGACTAGGGAAACTGCTGTGGAGACAGCCTAAGCGCTATCAGCTATCAGCTCTGGTGCAACTAGAGTCACTGTTTACTTAAAAATGTCATATTTCAGTTGCTTAGAATACTTGTGATGTAAACTGGCAGCTGAAAACAGAAGCAGCTGCTTAAATCTTGTGCTAGCTGTTGTCTACAAAGCAGATGTGGGGCTATGCTAACAGTGCAGAACTGCACGCAGCTAAGGGAGTTTGCTAGCTCGGAATACAGCGGAATCTGGAAGTCTGACGGCAGTGACAACACATGCACTAGAAAGCCTTCGTTACCTGTAAACAGATCGCAACATTGACTCTTGATCCAAAGGTGGTGCTTACAGCACGAGATGACAGGCCAATGTCTTTGAAGAGTTTTGAGAAGGAATGAGTGAGAGAAACTCGCGGCCGCTCCTCTGCGACGACCACGCATGTCCGGACGCAGGACAGATTGATTCCTCGTGCCTGGAAAAGAGCGTGCAGACAAAAATGAGTGCACAGGACCTCTGGCACACTGCATCAAGATCCAGCTCCTGAGAGTAAGTGACATCTTGTGCTCAAGCAACCTCCTCTTTTCAGCTCCTATTTGTAATTATAACATGTGTCTGACCAGAGCCTAGAAACATTAGTGGAACAAAATCATCAACCCTGCTCCTTTCTCTGACAGAGAATGTGGCATCATGTGCTTCTGCAGTGCTTTTCAGCTAAGATTACATCTGCTAGTCCCTATTTATATATGTGGAAACGAAACCAAGTGAGAATGTAAAGTCATCTAGAGGGGTTGTTCTGAGTCTCCAACAGAACTGAGACCAGAATCCATTGATACTTCTAGACACCATCACAAATGCACTGAACAGCACTAGCCAGTTGTGCATTATCCTGTTTAACTGGCGACACACCACAAGGTGACACACCTTGAGGACCCTGTGTCATCAATGAAAGGAGATTATCCTTAACCTTGTAGACGAAGTGCACAAATTATTTCAGTAAACCCCATGTCAAAAACACCTCAAGCCGTTTATGTAGCTGGTTTTTTCCTTCCTCTCATCTCCCAGTAAACACCTTTATTTAGCCAAGCACTTACTGTGTGCGCTTTACATCATGTGCTGGTCTGAGCCTCCACTGCAGACTGTTACATAAGCAGTTCCTCTGCATAGCATTTTGCTGCTGGCATCCTGTCTCTAGGGTTTCCCCAGCAGTCTCTGACACTCCTTGGCAACGTGCTACCTACACTGCAATACATACACCTTATTCTATTTCAATCCTTTGAATTTCCTAGGGCTCCAAACTTTTTTTTCATTGTTTTTGCTTTCTGAGCAAGCTGTGGACAGCTGACTTGTGCATCATTAAACTGTTGTCTTCAACAGTCCTATCACTTTGCTTTACTCCCACAGTTTCACTAATTTATGTAACATCACATTCAGGAAACATTCCTTACCTTTAACATTTCAACTTGGTTTCCAAGTCCCTTTGTGCACAGTTCCATGACTGAATAGGAACAGAAAGTGTCCCTTATTTTATACTGGCTGACAGTAGATAACCAGAGAAAAAGATTGGATTCCAGCTCCATAGGAGGAATTAAAATTGACTGGTGTCCAGAATACACACTGTGAAGAACATTAAAGAGAAGAATGTTTTTTGTGCAGCATGTAGTAACCCTTAAACTAATATTTACAATGTTTTCATTTCATCCTACATTCCTGCTGGACCAAAAGCAAGCTGTGGGGCTCTGATCTGAATTAAATTGATAACAGCTCCAAATGTCCACATTCTGTAGCAACACTGCATTGTAAAATAAGTTGTATTTATAACAAGTTATATGCACAGAAGTGTGCACACACACAGTAGAGGAAGAGAAATGGCTCAACCACACGGTTTACAGAAAGAGAATTCCCTTACTGCAACAGATAATCAAGGAAGAAAGGGAACAGAAACATTCTGGAGCCAGTAATGTGCAACAGCACAAATATGCATAATCAAGATAGGGTAACATCTTGGTAATCTTCAGGAAAAGGGACTGTATGATTGTCCGTTTATGGACAAATTCTCCCCTTACTGTAAATTAAGGCATTTTGGTAATGTCGCTATCTAATTACAGAGCCATTTCCCATTTAAAATCAGTTAATCTTTACCCTTTTCCCCCTCAAAGGTCATACCTGCAAAGGCACCAGAGCACAAAACCTAGCCCACAATAGGGGTCAAGGCAAATTGCAATCTGCCGAGAGGAGTAGAGCTCGCACTGAAGCTTGATCGCCCTGCAAAGGCCGCTCACAGCTGCGTGGGACATCTGCAACACCAAGCACAGAGAAACTGCGCTGAAATTCCAGAAGGTCAAAGTAGGATTTTGTCAAGACAGGCAGATAAGAATAACGATTGCCTTCTTCTCAATGAACAGGATCTTTCTTATCTCCCGTGGCAGATGCAGAGCATTGCAGAACCCTCTAGGCCACAGTAAACCAGACCTAGTGATACCAACAGCTACTGCTTAAAAGCTTCTGGCATCTCAGACCCCAAACAGAGCTGATCATCAACAGCAGCAGAAGGCTTTCATTTTTTACTTTCATATCATCTTCTCTGCCAACTGCATTCCTGTTTTGCACTTCGTATTGGAAGGGAAAGCCAAAGCCCACAGCTACTCACACTCACTGCTCTCCTAACAGGCTGCTCTCCAGTGGGAGGCAGCAGCAGAATTCCTGATGCCCAGTGCAGAGACCTGTCTTCCTATACAGCAGGACTGATTCTTCAGCCTGAAGTCACACTGCATTGTGTGCAGTGAATTCATAGCTTTTGTGGAAGAAACGTGCGGTGTTTATTTAAGCTACAAAGCCAGTTTTGGTGGAGGTATACAGGCGAGCTGGTCTGGATTACCAGCCAAAGACAAGACACCAAAAACTCCATCTTCTAAAACAATTTTACTGTACCTTTACTCCTGTAAGCATGCCTGTTGTGGAAACACTAAAATCTAGATATGCCAGCATTTCAGACGTAGGTGGTTTATAGATCTGAGACAGCCGCTTCCTGGGCAAGTCATCTGTGCAAGAACGAAACAAACATTTATTTTTTTATTACTAAATTGGTATTTGAAAGAACAGCTTTCAAAAGGGCTGAGGTGGACCATAAAGCTTTTGATTCAGTCAGATTAGCTTGTATCTTGGACAGTTTTTCTAAGTATTCAAACAAAACCTTATGAGCAAGCGGTTAGCATCTGAAATGAGGAACAGTCCCTCCCTTTGGAAGTCGATGGTAACCCTTGCACAGGGCTTGAAAAGGTCTAAGCCCATGGACCGCACCTGTGTCGATGATGGTTGGCCAGGTCTTCACATCCACAGCAGCAGCTGCCTCTCTGGATTTCAGTAGTCTCATTAAGGTCTGGGTTGTGAGAATACAGGCAGCTTTGCTGACCTAAAAAGATAAACATTTACTAAAAAAAGACAAAAGCAACTCCCACAGACACTGCCATTGCAAGATTTGATATTCAGAGAATAATGTACTGTCTGCAGCTAGTCTCCCTCAGCAGACTTGCGTTAATTTCTCTGCCTTTTCCAACACTTCCCCCACTAAACCCCAAAGTCAGACTTTAAAGGCAATTAACCAGGGCAGGACCTGTACAGCAGGTAAAACATTACAACGTCTAGATCCAGCTTCCTCTCCATGATTACTGGACTTGGAAAGTGATCAACAGCAGGATTTTCACTCGCCCAGTAAGGAGCATAATATGAAATTTTAGGTACCAACATCATGTGTTACTATCCCTCAGAAACCTGTTTCATAGGAGAGGTGGTTCTCTCCTGCATCTTACGAATTAAAGCACTGTCCTTCCCTGCTGCCATGTAAACACCACAGGAGTCTGGACAGCTGTGTTAACCATTCAAACCTGAGCGGCTGAAACAACAGTGCTCCAGCCCTGCTCTGAGCTGTGCCCCATTACTCACTTCCACGATCATTCGCACAGTGGGCAGCGTAGCAGTGAGGCTCTGAGCATGAGGCGGTCTCACGGTCACAGGGACGCAGCCAGCATACAAACAGCCATAGAAGGCGGTGATTAGCTCAATGCCTGCAAGGACACGACAGGCTGTAGTGTGCAGCGCTGGCGGGCAGACATCGTGGTGACACCAGCCCTTCCCCCGAGGGCTTTTTGTCCAAGCATCAGTTAACAATTTTCATTAGAAAAAGGTACACACACTAGTCACCCCCACAGCACAGATGTGCAACATAAGCAGTCCAAACACTGAGGGCAGCATGACAAGGAAGCTAAGAAAGCCTGGGTGAGGGGACTGGGAAAGCAGAAAAGACTGACCACACAGCAAACCATACCAATCTTTTGGGAAAAGAATGTCCCTGAGCACCAAATGCCTCAGAAGTCAGTCAGGACACACCAGAGTTCTCTGGCAGTGGAAGTACACGCACCAAAGAGCACCCCTCATCAGCAGTGAGCATCTTACACACGCCAAGTGATAAAGGTGTGTGCACGGCCACAGCGGACAGGCCGCACTCCCACTGCTCCCAGGCGCCTGCTGTACAAGAGGCAGCTGGGTCGCAGAGCTGAAGGTGGTGGCACCAGTCTGTACCAGAAGCCACCCTGCCAAGAAGCCTCTGGTTGGGTGACTAATGCAGTTCTCCAGCACATGCAGTGTGGCCACAAATTTCTAATGACCTTGCAATAAGAATATCATACCAGAGGTTCTCTGATAACCACAAAGGTCTTTAAAGGTTTTATTCTGAACATCAGGAGACAGCAAGATCCCTAGAGCTCAGAGCATTTATCCAGGGGTGAGGCGGTACAGACTGGCTACGCCAAAACCAGAGAATCGACATTTGAGACCTCATACTGCAACTGAAAGACATGAGGACAGCTCTCTGTGGAGTCAGAACTAGATCAGCGAGTTATGCAGCCCCTAAGGTATTGCTGTTCCAATGATATCTCCTAAACTTCCAGATTTCAGTGAGACGTCAGAGAAACACCTTGCTGCATTTCCACAGTGGGATGCAATTCTTATTAGAACTTGCTTACCGGGAGGATAAAGAAGCACCACATTGTCTCCTGCATTGAGATGTCCTTTGTCACACAGAACTGATGCAATTCTCTCAGCCTTTTTGTGCAACTGAAGGCAGGTGGCTGTGCACACAGTGGTTCCCTTGAAAAGAGACAGAAGTGTTCTAAGCAAGGCCTTGCACAACACGCATCAGTAAGACAGCTGCTGGAACCAAACCAAAAAACACAACAACCCAACAACCTTGCTCACTAGCATCAGGCTATAGCTACCAGTTATCAATACCTATATGCTGCTGGCATTCACTGAGCCATTGATCCACTACAATTTTGAAAGGACAGAAACAGAGTGTAGATCTGCTCTAGAAAATTCTACCTTCCAGGAGTCAGTTCAGGTCTTCTTGCACCAGAACCTTGCCAGAATACACTCAACAGGGACACACCATTAAATGATACAGGAACCAGTGGGACCTACAAACACGTTCAGGTTTAAAATGAAGCATCGAACCATTACGGTCATTAAGATGACAGACACCTACAGGTTCAAAGGTGCCCTAGGATTCCTAAGTTAAAATTTGCAACACCTGATACAGAGGCTAAATAGAGGATGCTGCAGTGGGCAAACATTTTAAACGCAGTCTCAGATTTGGGCTGAGTAACACGCTGTGGACCTTTCACAAAAACAGACTGTACCTTGGCATTTAGTAAGACGAAGAGCGGGTGGTCAGGCGTTGCTTGAGCTCTCCACTGTAACACCTCTGTCAGGAACTGGTGCTGAAACAAAGAGGCAGTAATTAACTACTAGTGCTGCTACTCCATAGCATAACTGAAGTCTGCTTCGCACTGCTGCCTTGCATTCAGCTGTAGGGTGAACTCCAATTTACCTTTTTAACTAAATCATTGTCTTCTAGTTGACCAAGATCTCTTCCAGAGGCTTGAGCAATACGCTTCCCAGCAACCAGGTTCCCCACCATCACAGAGGCAGGGCCAACACCTGTTGGTTAAGAACAGCCACACAGAATCAGAACACACCCAAAATTATCTGCAGCAGGATAATGTTTAAAACAAGCAAAAGCTGATAGGAGTGGAGGCCTCACAGGTACTCAGTACAACCATAGGAAAGTCACTTTTGTTGTGAGGCAGACTGAGTTTTTTCTACCCAAAAAGCAGAGTTAACACAAAAGAAAAGCTGTACTGCTTTGAAGAGGAGGCTCTAGGTCTGTGCTGCACTGCCAGAATCAGGACTGCTAACCTAAATGCAAAGGAGCTGGCCTAAAACTGCAATCTGTTGAAAGCAAAGGTACAAAGCTTTCTCTGTAGGCTCCCACTGCTCCTGAGCACAGATGAGGAAAAAAGAGCTCACAAAACCGCACTAATACAGTGCAGAAGGCATGGCTAGTCTCCTACTCATTCGTAGAAACTGCCCTAACACGTTCAGAGGTAGGAATCAAAACTCCTGACTGATACATGCCAAGAGGCATCCGACATGATCAAGCCATGGGCCGCAACACCAGCTCTGGTTTCCAGCAAGCAGGACACTCAAGTGTCAGGGGCATCCCACGGCTTCATTTGTCTGAGGCACTGAACTTCAGTTTGCTATGGTTAAACAAAAGGGACTCTTGTTACCTGGTTGTTTCTGCCTGGGTTTTGGCAAGTTCGTCACACACGTGTGCGGGCACATGAGGATGTTGCACGGATGCAGAGAGCCCTCCAGAAAGTGCTGCTTTGTTTGAGAGATATGGATCCCTCCCAGTGGAGTTTTTGGCAATGTATTAGCTGGCACAAGAGCAAGGCAGTACACACCCACTTGGTGAATGCTGTCAATTGCCTAGAGAAAGGAAAGATGGTCACTTGAACTTTGGTACTGCTAGAGAAAGTACTACCAAAGCCAGTGTTACTGGCTTCACTGACGCCACAAGACAAATCCCTGTATTTCTAAGGTGCTGGAGGAGCAAGACAATCATTATCATTCCATTTCACCCTGTGTAACATCAGTGAGCCCTACGGTAAGAGCGAAGTGCTTGTTTGCATCCCTTCCTTTACAATCCACTTCATGTACAAGAAATCCATTTTTAAACCTTTCATGACTAAAATCTCACAATATACACTGTTGCTTGATGAATCATATGATTTTGGATCCACAGATTGTATCCATCTGTCTCCTCTGTACCACCACTCTGTTCTTTTTTTGTCCTTCTCAGCATTCAGGCTACTAATGCATTATTCAGGTTACCTGGTACTTCCCTGATTTCTCTCCCTGGGTTGCATACTTCACAACATACAAGCATGCAGTTTTCAAAGTGTTTGCTGCTCATTCTGCTTTCTTAGCACTATGCTTGCTCAGCTGTTCTAAACAATCTCTGCTTACTGCATGCAAATGCATCATAACGATAAGGGCAACTTCAGAGCATAACTGTGAACACCAGCACGATCTAAAACCAAAAGCAGAATTCCTGCATTTGAGCACTAGATCTGTCCTGCACTGCTAAGAAGCAATTGTATTTCTCTACATGGCCACTCTGCTGGCATAATGCTGATAATTTTGTCAGAGGTTATGCTATTCTGTGTTGCAGCCACTTTCCCAGGACCTTCAGGACATAACAGAACAGCTTGTACACAGCAGATGTACCCAGCTTGCAACCTTGTAAAAATACCTTGTGCCAAGGAGGACCATGAGCCTGTGCTCTTTCCATCTGGGGCATGCTGATGGCCTCTGATCTGCCCACGCTCTGAAAAACTGCACAAACTCACCTCGTCCAGCCGTGTGACTGGGCTTACCTGCAGCACTCGGCTCATCCACTGAAAACTGTCCTCTTCAGATGCATCTGGCCTCTGCTCTGCAACCACCACAATCCTCTCATCATAGAAGACAGATACGGAGAATACAGCAATCCTAAGGACAGTGGGAGAGCTGTTTTGGCAGGAATTCCTAATATACTCCTTGGCAATAGGCAACCAAGGAAACACACTGAAGACAAAGCTCTCTCAAAACAAACAAACAAACACACCCTCCCCCCAAAAAAAAAAACACAGGGCAAATACAGACCAAAAAAAAAAAAGACAGCTAAACTAAGTCATAAATGAAAGACTTTGTGGAATACATAAAGGATTAATTCCACCTACTAATGAAATTTGTATACAGCACAGACCCCTGTCCTCTCATCCTACAACATTTCTGTTCCAACCCTGTGATAAATCACCAATGCAATAAAAGCTTTTACATTTTCTAGGTGATACAGGAGGCTTAACACCTTCCGCTAAGTCTTAAGATGTACGAGCCTCAACTCTTCTTGAGGATCTAGAAAGTCTTATCTGTGACTGCTAAATAAAATTGAGTATCTTTGGAAATGAACAGAAGTCATTTTTGCTGCAGAACGTCAGCCAGCAGCTAGCTACCGGACACTTAAAAGAAAATTCTACAGAGAAAGAGAACTGAACTCTCCATGTGGCTGACTGATCTCATCTCTCAATTCCTGCCCCTGAAGCACACAGACTTGATGAAAAGTCAGTCAGAATACCGGGGAAAACAGATCTGTGTTAGGCAGGGTCAGGCCGATTACTGTCCAAACCAAAAATGTGTTTGCTTTAACTGACTTACCCAAACAAACCAGAAGAGAAATTGGAAATTACACTAAAGATCCCATTTCATTATTTCACATGCAGAAGTTTATGGGGAGGGGTGAGTTTAATCTGCTAACCTTCCTCTGTAAACTGTTTTTATTGACTCCACTGCCAATCCAGTTGCGACAATGTCATCAGCATTGTGTCTACGGCCACTAACTGTCAGCAATCCATCCATTTTTCCAACCACAAACACTAAACTGCCCTGAAAGATAAAAAGGCATCAGTCAGTGATGTATATGAAGCAGATATTCAAATGTCTTTGATGACTTGCATATTTTGTAACTATTACTTGTCTGTAATTTCAATAGCTAGACCAACAGAATTCTCTCTCAACCATCTGGTCATCCACAGCAAGCAACCATGTACACGTACTTCAGTACCTAAATGCTCTTTCAAACACTCTGGGCCATTAGCACAAACACACACAGTAGCACAAGCTCAGAAGCTACTTACAGGTCCAACAAAGCCCAACAGGCCGGAACGGACGAACGGCACGTCACCCACCGGAGAGCCAGCCGAGTTCACAGGGATAACCTGCAGCAGAAGGGAAGACACTGGAGGCAAAGTGGATTTGCCTGAGGCTAGAAAGACACCTCCCATGATTCTGCATCAAGAATTGTACTGTGTATGAGTGAAATGATGAGGAAATCCTTGGTGCAATCATTGTAGCACTGTGGCACATCCTCATGTCCCACGCATAATGAGCTTTTCAGGGTCTCTTTTCAAAAAACAGTATTAACACTTAGGTTACAAAAACAAGAGATCATACAAGACTGCCATTTCTACACAGGAAATAAGGAAAGAAGCACATACACTGCTAAACATACCTCAAATGTATTCTTTGTCAGCCCTGCCAGCCCATAATACATCATTCCTCCTGCTCTGGAGCTAACACAGATTTCACCGATCTCATCCGTTTTGCACAGCTGAGGTGGTCCATCGGGTTTCACTATACACATCATTCCTAAGACAAATTATACATTGTTTGGAAAAAAACAGTCCAAGATTTTTGGCTTGGGTAAGAATTAACACATTCAAACGTAACAAATGCAACATGCTGTGGGGACTCCTCCAGTGCTGAGGCTGAATATTGGAGATTATAGCACTTTTTTTTTTTCCCTAAAATGTTCCAGAGCATTCACAAAAAGGTCTCACAGGGGACTCCTGTGTATTCTTACCTCCTGGCATCACATGGCCAACATCCTGAACAGTGAGAGCAGAGTTTTTGTCTTCAGTGTTGACACGAATCACACCAAAACTCAACCCATTCATGGACAGTATGGCTCTTCCAGGCAGAGGTGCCCCAGGGACCCCAGGCCTTTGAATGACACAAATCAATATGCCAAATCAGACATACAGGCTACTATTAGACTCTGAAAAAATGCATACTTCAGTGTCCGTTCTTTGCATAATAAATTTTAAACTGTAAGATGACAGCAGAGATTGCCTCCCAGAAGAGCCACATCAATCAATAAGTAAGAAACCTTATTCTTGGGCAAGGGCAATACATTATATGAACCAGGTTTCCTAGGTCTTAGCTTGACCTGTGTTAACACCAGCTCGCAGGCCAGATGACTGCAGTGCTATTTATTTACTGAAGGTAGCAAACAGACTACGAAAGCGACTGTTCAAAGTGACATTAAATTTCTTCTCAGATTCAATAATACCACACCAGCTGTGTAAATGAAGAGTAGGAAAAAGCAGTGCATGCTTCTTAGAGGTGCTGCTGAGTTACTGCCCATCTTAGAGAGGGAAAAGAAGCACTCATCTTAGGAGAAATGTTGAACAATTTAGCTACTTGAATACCCTGAGCGCACACAGTAAATGTCAGCGGAGCTTATTACATGCTGAAGTCAATCATGACCAACAGACGTGTGAATAAACCTCAGCCAGGGTCACTTAATATAGCAAATAAACTGCAATGCTGTATGCCCATTACCTCCGTATTGCAATCGTCATTGCTTCTGGAGATGTGGCACATGGACAAATCGCCTCTGGTTTAAGCCCATGGCTCTGAAACAAGCTCAGGAAGGCATCACATGAGGAAACAGACCCTGGAAAGAAATATTCAGCTATGATTTCATATAATTAAATTTTAAAAACTGTCCCTAAAATAACTTAGAAATAGGCCCAGTGTATTTGCAGAGTATATATACAATACCTCTTCTAAAAACTCCAGGTGGCATCTTCTAAGATACCAGCCACAAAGGAGTGCCTACTGAACGTGACTTGTGAAAAGGCAAGTCTGCTACTCTGCCCCAACTTGCTCTGGAGTTTTTACAGAGCTGTTACATGCTCACGGTACAAAGCCAGAATTCAAGTACTTTCCAAACCTCCAACAATTAGCAGACATATGTAGGCTCTGTTTCTATGCAGTGGTTGTAATCAAAAACGGGTCTAACAGTATTCCAAGCATCCCTTCCAGCTGGTGCTGCCTAGACAAACACTGTTTATGTCTCATTGCTAGCAGCATTCATTGCAGATCTTCCAGGGTATTTTTCCCCCTCCAATTTTCTTCTTAAAAGCCTTCACCTTAACCCCAGTGAGCAATTTACATCCAAACTCTCACTGTGTCTAGCAGAACTCTGTTCTACATGGAAGCACTCTCCCCATTCCATCCTCCTGTTTCTGCCTTTGCAGTATCTTTCACAACTCATACTTCAAAGGACAAAAGCACAGGAAACTCATTGCCCTGGTGCTCAAATACCACAACCCGCAGCTCTGCATTACTGGGCAGCTGCCCTAACTTAAATCTTCTTGGAAGTGTCTACAAGAGGAGTTAAACATGAGCATGTGGTAAGAACTCCCTGAGAAGTTTCTCCTGAGAACAGCAGAAGGTTCATACTCACAGGGATTTGCACCGTCAGTTACGATCAGCATGCGCAGGGAACTCAGACTGACGTCTCTTTGGTCTCGATGGGCCATCATGGCCCAGTGCAAGTCTCGACACTTGACTAAAGCAACTTTTGCTGCAACCCAACACAAAAGCAAGTATCAGAATAAATAAAAGCTTTTTATGAGTCGTATTCATACAAATATACACTCCAGCTCTCCAGATGAGAAAACTCTAAGGCAAGCAAGCCATGATTAACTGAGCCCGCAGTAACGGCAAACCCTGACATACAATAGCATCTGCTGCTGCGTGCAGGACACTTCCCCACCACTTGAGCCAGCGTCTATCACCGTTACAGCCCCTCCTCCAAAATCATTACCACCATCTGAACACCCTCCCTAAGGATTTGGGATCAATGGATCTTTCTGTGCCCAGCTGTTTTCTTCGTCTTGTGGAAGGCTCTGACCGCAAGTACACGGGTTGTGAGGTCCCCATGAAGTTCCCTGCAGTCTGCTGACGCTTCTAAATATGCAGAGTCCTAATGCCACAAATTAGAGGTTTGGCCCATTTGATTTGCCACTGAAGAGCAAAAAGAGAGGCTCTAAAGCATTTTAGATTGTAATGCCCTTTACTCATTTATTCTGAAACTTTCAGGCTTAAGGTGAGGAACATACACAGTTACCTTTGTGAGTATGAACTCTCTGCACCCATGACAGTGGACATGTTTTCATCACAGAATAGGGCACACTGATAGTATGCAATTTGTTCATTACATTCTGAAAAGTGTAAAAACAAAAAAAAGGATTTTTAGAAAAGAACTCACAAAACCTATTATGAAGCAGAAGTCAATCTCAGTCCCCATCAAACTCTACCCCTACCACAAATCCACATAAATTGATTGAGGATGCTTCTACACTCCCTGCCAGATCAGCAGTTCTCTGGAAAGCGAGGTACGATTGACTTCATAGTTAACACTCCCTAAATTATCTCCTCAGCGCTGCAATTACAAGGCTATGAAATGCTTTAGAAAGTCTTCACAGGCTCAACTCACCGTTAGAATACCGTGCCACAACCCTGCATCCTTCTTAAAATCCAGAACATTCACTATTGTTTCACCTGGGAAAAGAAAGTTGTTGTTTTGATGTAAAAAACGTGCCTGGACAGCTGTGATCGTTATTCACACCCAAATCCACATACATTCGGATCTGTCACTCAGTTCTGTCAGATCTGCTCCAAGATGTACACGTGTAGCAAGCAAGTACAGAGCTTTGTTTGATTATAAGTTTTACTAGTCAGAGCTCCTTCTTATGCAAAATAAGGCAACCAAACACCAATTTAAGAGAGTAAACACACCCCAGAAAGTGGCAAGAAAATTACATTCCAGCATGTAACGTACATCAGTAGAATAGAAAGGGCCTCAACCTCATCATGCACAAGCAGTAGCAGAAGAAGAGAGTAGAGAGCATCATTCAGGCACTGACTCCCAGAAGCGGTGGAAATTTAAGTGATGGCTTGCCAAATACATGCTCTGCATTTTAAAGTATTATGACATACAGCTCTAAAAATAAAGCTGCAGTCAGTGGATATACAGATTAGCTTTTTTTTCCCCCCTCTCATTTCTTTGATGTTTCCGTGACTTCACCTACCTTCAGAATAGTTGCAGGCCTGAGACAAAGCTTGGCAGTGAGACAGCATTGCAATCCGAGACACTGTGACACCCATGACACTGCCCTCTTTGCTAGTCTTGTACTGCAGAAGAGAAAAAAAGTCATGGTGTGACTGTGGACCCTACATATGAAGTAAATTAAAACAGAGCCCCATCTTCAATCAAATTTTGTTCCTCTAAAGCTGCTGAGAGGTACCCAAAAAGCAGTCCTTGTCTGTAGAAAAGTATCAGTAAGGTTCACCACAGAAAAGGCAGTCATCCAGGTGTTAAATGTCTTCAGACTAAGACCAGAAACGAAGACAGCAATGTAATGTATTTGTGCTTATTTCACTATCACTGCTTTTCAGAACATCTCCTTCTGTTCCCATGTAAGTAAATTGAAACCCAATCTGTAATTTTAGAGTAGCCAAATTAATGTTACTACTTAAACCACTGCACTTTTTAGGAGTAGCCTTAGGAGGACATACAAACAAAAATCAGCTCTGCTAGGAAGAAAAGAAAATTTGAAGTGCTGTTGGCTTCAGTAGTTACAGAAATCTGTGTTAACAGGTACGGGAAGGACACTTCTCAGCCCAGCTGACTCAACTACTAGCTTTCCAGAACAAGAACAGTGTTCTCCAGTTCATTTTGAGCAGTGCTCAAAGGCCATAACTAGAAAAAGCTTCACAGCAGGTTGTACATGGTGAAAGACTTGTTTCAGTGGCTTGAAACTGAGAAGTTTAAGGTAGTGAGGTGAAAGTATTCTCCCTCTGATGATTATAGCATTAAATTCAGCTCACAGAAACGACTTCCTATTCCCCATTCACTACTTACCTCAATGTATGCTGGCTCAGTTCCTGCAGCTGAGATGTTGGGCTGCCAGTCCTTAGGAGATTTAGAGAGGTATTTTGAATCTGTCACAACCCATTTCAGTCTAGGCCAACCTAGAGCCAAAATTGAAAGTGGAACATTAATACCAGTTTATTTAGTGACAGATTTATACTCTGCAAGAATACACAAAAACACATCATTTATCCAAGTTCAGTTATGCAAGCACCATAACAATCCAACCCAAGCTGCTAGCCAGAAGGCATTTCTCATCAGGGAGTTCAGCAGGCAGCATGGCACTTCCTCTACTCAGGAAAGATCCCTGCAGTATTTCTAAATGTAGTGTACTGTATCATTACTGAAACTGCTTTCGAATCTGCCAAACACCACTGAAGGGATGTGAGGACAACCCCGGCTGGTACAGCGGATCAATCTACACCATATGCACAAAGCCCACAACAGCAAGCGACACTATCAGGGAAGTTGTTCACTTCACCCCCCTGAAAACACTTTCAGACTTCTGACAACTGATTTCAGACAGTTCAGCTATGGCAAAAATACAAGCACAAGTGAGTATATAACCGATCTAACCTTTAAACTGTACAATTTCTCCATTTTGGGTTTTTGGAAGCCCTTTCAGACAGACTTCAGTGGTGAGGGCCAAAGTAATGCCACAGCTTCCCAGCAGAAAACCAATCTGCTGACCACCAGCATCCTGAGGAAAGAGGTGGGGGGAAGAGGGGGGAAGAGTCATTCCTGTTTGAAGATGATGTGAGTAAACCTTCCCCTTTTCAAATTCCAAGGACTGGTAATGCTCTGATAACTTGCCATGTTCGCTATTATCCTGTTGCTTTGGTTTCCTCTTAGGAAATTCTCCAGTGCTAAACAGTTTTTGATATGCAATAAGATGGCAATATTTCAAAAATTCTGGTCGAGGTAAAGAAAATGCTTTGAGAATGTACAAAAGGCCCCAGGAAGGCATCAGAAATACTCTGCATCTTCAGCCTCCAGCAAAACCAAAAGACCAACAGATGCTAAGCATGGCTGGAAATGAGCCCCCTTCACATGATGGCAGATTTACTGTATTATCTGTACCATATAAAGTATTTGCAATAATAGTAGTCAATACTACTATAGTCAAAAGTACAGCATTTAGGCAAATGGACTATTTGCAGCTGCTCAGCCTAGCTCTCTGGTCAATATGTTTTTCCATTTTTAAACTCCTATTCCACATTCATAAAGGCCTCGCACAGTGTGGTGATGCAGAACTGCTGAGGCAGGAGCTGGATGCTGCTAAACGCTTTCAGAGGTCGATGGTCTGAGTTGGTTTTCATCCCACATCAGCCTATCACTCCTCTAAGTTCCATCAACGTTACCTTTCTGGTAAGAGGTACCTCTATAGGCACTGGTATCACTTCTGCTAGGAGACAGCCGTAAAATGCCACCATAAACATGACTGGGTCATTGTTGGGATAGACAAGGGCTACCTACAATTCACAAAAAGGTTTTGTTAGTTTAAATACAAGCAAAAAAACCACAGAGTTCAAATCTGTTGTGACACAACAGATCTATTTGTGAAAGTCACAAAACTTTGTTATTTCACATTCTAACGGAGCAATTTTCACAAGGCTTCTTCAAGCACTCTTCCACAGAGTAACTGCTATGTGCACTTGTTCCTCATGCAATAACTTCAGCATTCCCTGTGTACACACACATATGAAGAGGCACACACAACCAAAACAGATCTAAAACTCTGTATTTCTCTCAAGTGCAATGTTCTTCCTTAGGTGTATTTCAAGGTCCAGAGCCAAGAAGTTGCTTATAGAGGAGCCAGGAGGACTGAAAAGTCACAAAAGCATCTTTCTCCAATAGCCTGTACCTGGGATAAGTGCCTTGCTATTAGAAGAACAAGATTTTAGCATCTGTGGTAAGTTGCATCCCCCCAAAACCCTCTTTTTGTTTCAGAGGGAGAACCAGACAGTCCCAAACTCATTACCCTATCTCCAGGTTTTAACACGGGTTCATTTTTGGTCCCCAGTTTATTAAGCAGTGTGTAGGCCAGCTTGAGACTTCTGCTCCACAATTTGCCTAGAACACAAAGAAGAGAGACTTGCACAACTCTAAATTAACCCAGCATACAAGAGAATATTTCAGTTCCTGGCTGCTTTAACCATCCACCATCTCCTCTGCTTCACTTATGCTGCTTTGTCTCCAAAGCTCTCCCAAACCAGGAAGGTACTTGCAACCAGACTAAGACCGACAACGCTGTGTTCTATCTGCTCCTCCAGAACAGTTCAGCAATGGAAGCCAGGGCTCAACTCACCATATGTGAGGGTATAAACCGGTTTTCCTGTAACATCCAGTGCTGTCAGACAGGGGCATTTAGCCTGTGTGGTTCCCCAGCGCTGCAGTGCTGCTTCTAAGGCAGGAGGCCAGTTACAGACAACTCCCAGTGGTTCTCCCTTCACGGGCATCATCTGCCGTCCTTCTGGCTTGGGCTGGTTTGGGTCAGGCTGTGGAACTGAAGAAAATTCAACAATGTTTCCAGTTCATCTTGGACCATTTTCTCCCAGGCAGTTAAGCTGGCAAGGCACACTGAAAACAGATTATTTTCCTTACAGCCTTTAGGTTTAACCACCCCTATGACATTTTAGTCTCTAGGAAGTCCTGCACAAAGCAAAACATCTCCATCTTCTCCTGAGGTGCTATTAAAATGAATTCTATACAATAGTGAGGAGGGTAACATAGAACTGGATAAAAAGAAATCTTACAAAACAAGCATAATGAAATTAGGAGTAAAGACAATTCATTCTGGGAATCTAATTAAAGAAGCTTCAGCAAATGAAGCAAATGAAGGGTTTTTAAAAATCTGTTCAAACATTTTTGGTTAATAAATTTTAGTTATTGCAAGAAATTAGTGTTGAGGAGGCCACACAAAGCTTGGGAGTACAGTGTGTTATTTCAAACATGTTTTTCTTTAATCAGACTATTCATGAATGCTTACTGCTAGTTGCAAACAGCAAATCATTGAGACAACTTCAAAAACAATGACATAAATAAATATAGGACTGTGCACACCCATGTACTTATGACAAATTATTCACAAAAACATTTTGTGCTATTACCTTCCACGATTTCTTCAAAATCATCCACAAAAAATTCTTTCAGAGGTGGCCTTTTAGGTCTTTTCAAGGTGTTGAGCAACTGCTGAATTTTCGTGGAGACTCTACTACTCACAGGAACACCTGGAGGGAAAGACTTTGTCTGATCAAAGTGTTCATCACCTCCAGAAACGTTTATGACTTACCTCTTCCACCGGAGGATACTTCTCTTGGGGTGCCCACTCATCCAGCTACTATTATTACAGGTTGTGCCAAGCAGGATGACATTAGGAAGTATTACATCTGTTCTGTATTAACTTGGTGGTCAGAAAATGCTAGCAAGAAGCACTCATTTTTAAAGCATTTACTCCATTCTCAAGTGTGATTACCCCATCTCTGACCCACTGGCACTTGCTGTAAAACACTGCCTGCAGATCTGCACTTGCCCACAGCATTGATCAACTGCCATGGAAGAATTGCCAGCAGAGGGAGGGACACAACAAGCCCAGAAGCACCAAAGCTACCCCTCTTCACAAAGTTCTCTCCCACCCAGCTTACAGTGAATATTATCAGCATCATGGGGTCTTAATTACTGCTAAAGATTGTATGCTTTCATTCATCTTACCTTCCCTTTTGAGGACTACAGGGCAACAGCTTTAACTAATAACCTGCCTACGCATTCATATTTTTTCCTAGAAACAGCCTATTTCTGCCGTCATTTTCTCCAGCTCAGTACAAGGCCGGTGATTGCTGCGGCACAGGAATGCGTTAACGCTGATGCCATAACCATCTCAAACTTGTGAAATGCGTAAATGGGATAAATGCAAGCCACACAGTCTATTCTCCCAGCTCAAGTCCTTCCTGAACACCGTTCCAGTTTGCGTGCACTCCCAAAGGCCCCATACCATCGGCAGTATCCATGAGACTCGACCGATTGGATCCCTTGTGCATGCCCTTCACGATCCCTGAAGGGGGAAGGTCGATCGCTGCCGGGCGTGCTGAGGAAGAGGAGGTAGTTGCTGTGACATCCGGGGGAACTGAGAAATTTTCTGGAAAAAATAAGGGAGACAATTGAGATGACAATTAACATAAACCTCTCACTAGCGGATGGAGCAAGCAAAGCGTTAATTACCTGTTATCAACCAGCTCAAAAATAATGTAATTGGTTGAATTTATGGGGTCTCTTATTAGTGCTAAACATGCTGCTTCCTAAATGTTAAGTTGCTCTGGGAAGTACACATTATCTATTCCAGAAAACAGAAAACAAAGGCACGAGTGACTTTATCCATGCTAGGAAAGCAGTTCTGTAAAATATTCAAAGAATTCCAATTTTAGGTCTCTAGCCCTTAAAAGCAAGCTAAATCTCTTGACATTCAGTAATGTTTTTAAAAAAAAAAAAAAGTTTGAGCTCCAGAGGAGGTCTGGAATATTCAAAACCCCAGAACAAAAACCTACATCACCTATACTGTAATCCCTCTTGCTAGAATTATACCATTTAACTTTTGCTCTTTGCCAGTAAAGCTTTCTAAAACAAAACAAGCAGGAGACTATTGACTAAAGCACATCAGCAAACAATCACGTTGGGTTTAAATTTCTTCCAGCTCAGTGGCTAAACAGTATGAGCCTGTCCAGCAGTTAACTAACAAATTTAAAATAAAATGAAGGGAGCGAGCTGGGTCTGTCTTTTGCTTCAAGTTGCAAGACACGGTTCTGCTTTTCAGATGAGTTTGTGAGCTTCAAAACTGCAAGTAGCTGCATATTTCAGAACCTCATTAACTTCCCCTTCAAGAAGCAATTTTTGCTTACATGGGATTTCTTCACACAACTTTGTAGGTTCAATCATCTGATAAGATGGAATAGAATATTCTTGCCCTAACAGAAGCAGCAACTGTTGCTTCTGAAGGGGAAAACAACTTTGAAACTGTATTTTAGCTTACAAAGAAAGTTTCTGAAGGGAGTCACATACTGAACAATCACCACAGAAAGGTTTACGCGATCGATTTTCTCTGCTCCCCTTTCTACAAAGAAAAAAGCCACCAATTTCTGCATCCCTTTGGAGATGTGGTGGCAAGGAATATTTCTCATGTATTGAGCTTCTATGCTCACTGGGAAGGACCTAGATTCTGTACAACTTCAATTATTTGCTTTTTATTCTTCTCTCCAAAGAGTTATATAAAACTGCATGTTAGAATTCCCACTCTTTAAAGTTAGTGGCATCATTGTGGCACATAACTGCAACAAAAACTAAACTACTGTGCATAAACTGCTAATTACATTAGACAGCAGTTATTCTGCAGGTAATAAGCTAGATTACATTAATCCTTTACAAAAGTTAACGTGGCTTTCTATATTCCCCAACTAAGAAGAACCTCTGTGCTTCACAGAGGCACTAATTACTTCAACTACATTTTATGGGCTATTCTTCCAGTTCTCCACTTCAGAAAACAACTTGCATTGCAGCAAAGAAACAAACAAAAATAAGAAGGAAAAAAAAAATTTGAAAACATCAGCACCTCTATGCACTGCTGGCCCCAAACCAGTTAAGCAAAAGCAGAGAGCACGCAAATACAGACATCTCCTAAGATGCAGTAACATCCTTAAACAGCAGATAAAAAAGACAAACATTCACAAAGCAAAAACAAACTTTGCAATTTCATACAGAAGCATCAGCAGCAAGGAGCACCTCAGAGCCTCAAAAAACTGAGCCTGGGGTATCCAGATCTGTAGGCTTTTGCTCCGCCCTCCTCAGTATCCCGATGCTCTGATCATTTCTCAGACTAGCTGTGAAAGTGCTGTGCTAAATCTTTACTTTCTGCGGCCATTTTTTTGAATGACGTCCTCAGTGGTTCTCATATTTGGCTAGTTTCTGTCTTAGGGTTGTTTTTATTTATTTTTTTACCCCTTTTGATCCAACACAAACAATAAACCATTCGGACTTACAGCAAAAAGGTGAATGTTATAACACAGCATTCCCCCCACTCAGTGGGCACAGACACCCCTGTGTCCTATCATCAGGACACAGATGCCAAGTGCTGCCTGCATGTGGTAGCTTTGTGCACATGGTAGCTTCAACTTGTAGATGTAAGCAATGCAGCACTCAGAAAGTTGTGCCTGCTAAACCTGCCAGTGCCCTCCTCACACCATGGAACCTCTTCTACTTCGGTAAGCTCTTGCTCCCCGCTTCCCCTTCTGTCAGCCAACCCAATGTTCTGAAACTCTTAAGGGGAAAGAAAATCACGATGGTGCAACTCTAACATACCCTAGCAAGTTCCACCAGAACTAAACTCTCATTCCAGATTTCCCTTACGCCAAGGACAACTCCAGCTTTATTAACACAATCTGAACTTGAAGCCATTTTTCTGTTCGCACCCATCTCCTACCTATTCGAGTATTGGCAAATACATCAGCTAGTGACCCACTGGTCCCTTTGCCTTCTCCATGGGAAAGTGTAGAGGATGCTGATGAAGATGTGGATGACCCCTGAATAGATCGGTTGATCCAAGACTCAGCATTCTGTAAGCTCTGATGCAATGCAGCAGAAAGAGCAGCTTGACGCCTTAGCGACCCCTCATCCTCGGATGCGGAAGACGTGTCTGTGTGGAAGCAGAAAAGAAAATCTAGCTGCTTAGGGAAAAGCACATTGCACTGAACATGCTCTCCTTGCAATTCACATATCAGTGGCACAGGCTTGTAATACGAAGACCTTTTTTCACAGGCTGCGTCAAACGAGGTTACGGAGGCCAACACAAGCAGCAGACATATCCGATGTGAACACATTTACTCCTGGTGTTTTGCCCTTGTTTAATGCACACAAAAGATACAGCACAGGCAAGTATCCTTCCTTTGGGTTCTCCATGTTTTATTCTCTCTCATTATTTCTCCATTCGTGCTCTGCCCTGCCTAGCTTTGGTAATTCTGAAATGGAAAGCAAGGGGTCAGTCTCATTGCCAAAAGTGAAAATTCACAGCAACAAAGCAGAATGCAGGCACTGGGAAATAAATGTGCCAAGGCCACATGCAGAAAATGCTTTTGTCTGGTATTCAAAATGGGTCCCTTTCAATGGCAGAAAACAAAAGAAAAAAAAAAAAAGAGTGGGGAGAAACCACAAAAAGGGACTGCATCCTGCATTTCCACGAGAACAGATATCTTGTCTGTCCTAAAGCTGTGAAATAATCAGTTATTTATCACGAAGAAAACACTCATCATCTGACATCTGAAGTTGTTCAGTGCTACATATAAACTTTCAGTCAGGCTTTGGCCTGACACTTACCTGTTCCTCACAGTGACTGCCTGCTGGAGGAAAAGCCTGATTCCAGATGATCATAAGTGCATGCCAGCCTTTATCCGTGTGGTGCCACAGCTCAGAATGTGCGCTAGCACTGGACAAGCTAGCACAAAGCTGAGACCTGAACAGCCACCAGGAACAGGCACTAGCACCCAGAAGAAATGAAAAGATAAAAAGAAGTATGGATAAAAAAAAGTATGAAGAAAAAAGGAGGTAAAAGAATAGTTAGGAGTGAAGTGGCCTAACAATGTGGTTTCATACAGATGTGAATTCCTGATTCAGAGGGGTTTTACTGAAATAGGTGTGAGGGAAGCAAAAGAAGCCCCAAGAAGCCCCTTGCTCAGTTCTTCACAACTGATTCTGTAAGAGCTCCCAGGAGTCATTTTCACAGCCCTAGCAGCAGCTCCAGGAAAACAAGCAGCTGCTAAAATGTACCCAGTGCTCTACAGGAGTAACAGCTACCTACAGACCTGTAGAAGATCTTGAGTATTTTGACAACTGCAGCCTCTTAATTTGGAAACTGTTACTAATGCACACCTTCACATCCACACAGACACACTGCAAGAACCTAACCTGGGGGAGTGCAGGCATCAGCTGGAGACTGAACAAACGTAGACCGTCTTTTTGTTGGCATGGGAAGGGCCATTTTCTGTTCTTTGTGTTTTGCCAACGCTGCTTGAACTGCTTCCGTGTGGATATCTGCAGAATGGAATTAATGTGCTCAGGTTTGCAACAGTAGAGGAGAACAAAACACACAGGGCTTACACATGCTCAGCTATTGCCAGCCTTCCACACTTGTGCAACCTTCATTTTACTGCACCTTCCCAAACAACTACATTTTGCCATCATCATGAGTAATATAAATATATTTAAAGAAACCATCAAACAAAAAACAAACATTGATAGGAAAAGCCAGCTTCCCCTTCCAAAATCCTAGAACAGATCTGAACACCCATCACCACGTCCAGGAACGCCTCATGAGCAGCCATCTCATTGCGTCTGGTTACCTACAGGCATGGTCAAAACAGGCTTTCCATTCTGTGAACAACTGGCCTTGAAGAGCTGCATTCAGGCCAGAAAATCAAGGTGGCAAGGAGTCGTTTTTTCTACTTTGCACTCTTTATACTTCAGCAGCTGCAGTCTCACAAGTCTGATGTTTCTTTACCCAGAACCAGGGAAGGACTCTCAGTCAGCGGACAAATAGCTCAGCTCCCTGAGAGCACTCAGAACATCATTCCTCACTGCGGAGGCTCCCAGGTCACCTCTTGCCTGCCCTCACCAGATCGGTAGCGTTCATCTCTGGCTCCCCCTGAGCGCGCTCGGTGGAATTTGGATGATGACGACGACGACGGTGCTGAGGCTGGAGCTGCAGATGGAGCGGGAGTCTGAGTTCTGGATTCCTTCTGTAAAGCTGGATCAACCCCTGGAAAACACCCAGAATCGGCAGTGTAACTTGTGGTGAAGTGATAGATGTGAGTTGCTTTTAGAGATCGTGCTCATTTTCAGCAGCTGCCTCTTAGACACCACTGTTACGGGCAGGGCTTGGACTGATGCAGTAACTGATGCCCAGGTCAAGCCTCAGCTGTGATAAAGAGCAAACCTACAGAAAATGCTCAGCAGCTGGGTTGCTACTCAGCACCCCACTGAGCAGTGAGCCTTATTGACAGGAAAACCAATACCATACCAGCAGCAAGAGCCTCTGCTGTTCATGTTAATTACAGAGCCAACAGACCTCTGACTCTCCGTGTTCTGGCTACTTCCAGTGGGTGAGTGGCTTCACCATCCCCAAAAAGCTGTTTTTTTTTTTTTTTCCCCCATGAATAAAGGAAGCTAAATAGATAATCCGGTAAGAAATTACTGTTTTACATAATTCACCAAGGCACATTACTAATGGTTGCTACCAGAATTTCAATTTTAAAAAGTTCCCACTGAAGCACAGATAAGATTTTAAAAACACAAAACAGAGGTCATGTAGCTGCAATTACCTTGAGGTTGTCACCTGAAGTCATGCAAGAAAAGCAGAGCAACTGTGTCATCTAAATATGCACAGCTTATGAATTCTCATAAACTACCAAAGGATTAGAGAAATACAGAGGAAACCACAAACACTGGATTCCAGTCACGCTGCTTTCTTAGTGTGCGGCTTTAGGTAAACAACTTCAGACAAGCACCTCCAGTTCAGGGTACTTATCATACCAGCCAATCACACCCAGCTTGTTGCAGAAATCTTCAACCATCTCCTACACCTTCCAACAACGTCCTAAAGAGCAGAATATTAATTTATAACATCGAAAGCTATCACCTTTTCAGCATCATTCATCCAAAATTTGAAACAAGACCATTAAAACAAAGCACTAAAATTGCAAGTATCCAGATCCTAATTCATTAGGCAGCCTCTTCACACTTTGCATAGCACCAAACACACTGGATTTACATGAGCACAGGCTGCACGTGACACAAACGAGGTCCGCCACCACCGACGGCCGCAGTGAACTTATCTAGGACACAGGCAGCAGTGGAGAGCTGCGGTGTGCCCCCAGGTTAGGCCATACTTGTCCTCACCATAAATGAGTTTTATGTCAGTCCAAAGGATCCACAGACCAAGAAGAACAGCTTAACTCTTTCTGATCACCGAAGCATTTGCAAAGCCGAGTACCCACTAGATGTCAGCAGCAGATTTAACACTATTTTAAATAATTTATTAAATTCATATTCAGTTCTTCTAAGTCTTGCAGAAGCATCTCATCTGCTCTACAGGGCCTCACAAGGCAAACATGACATCCCCTTTACAAAGGGATCAAACGTGTCTGTAAGCGACATGACACACCACGAGCAAGCTCTTTGTTTAAATGTTTTGCAATGACATAACGACATGTCACAGCAGCCTAACAAAGCACTCAAGCACAGATCAGGAGGAATGCGCACAGCTACAGCAAATGGTTACACAACAAAGCAACCCAAGTGAGCTACTCCTGGCAGGTGATAGGTGACTTTATTTAGCATTCCCTTTAGAATAATCCTGCTACAGCTGCAGTTTCCACTGGCATGATTGCAGTCTACAGAGACCTGGAAAAAAAAATTTAGATTTGTTTCTGAAGGATGCTGTGGATTTTTAACTGACGTTAGTTTTTAGCAGAACTGACAGCTTTGTGATCTGTCAGTTCTGTGAGGTTCAGTGGTTCAGGGATTCAGAGATGTTTTCAAAATAAAAATATTTTTAGACTAAAAGAATCAGTAAAAACACCACGTATGATCAACAAGCATAAGTGTTTACCTTAGCAACAAGGGCAGTGAGTGCTAGATTCACCTGACAGAAGAAAAGCAGCAAACCTGTTATCCTGCTGTTTTGTACCCAGCTCTGCACAGACACGTTCGTATTGGACTATTCCCTACAACAACGTAGTTAAAAATAAAAATCATGTAAACAGTAAACACAGATATCTAGGGTCTGCAAACCAGGCAAAGCAGCATTTCCAGAGCGATGACTGCTCTCTCCCAGCGCTGAGAAAGCCGAGAACTCATCACACTTCAAAGACTTCAGAGAATCCCACAGGAGCAACGAGCCACATGGGCCTTAATGCTGCCCCGTGCAAGACAGTATGGGAGAGTCCACCACGTGTTCCACTGATTCAGTCCGGGAAATTATTTCAAAGATGCAGAAATTGCTATCCTAGAGCCAAGTGATAAGCTTTATCTGTGATTGAGATACTCTCAGACTTCATAAGGAAGAAAAAAACCTCCCCCTGTGAGGCAGCTGCAAGTTGGATCTTGTGAACAGGTGAAGCTCCCCAAACACTGCAGCGCACGCACGCAGTTTGCAGGTTTAGGCAAAGCTGTTGTATCGCTGGTTACCGTTTCACTTCAGTTCCTGTTTGAAATAATGCAATGCTGAAAGAGAGGAAAAGAAAGGGGGAAAAAAAAAAAAAAAAACACAACTAGGGAAACTCTACATGGTGAGGCAGGAAGGACTCTTCTGAGGCAGGAAACGCATGAGGGCCCCTGCGGGAAGTGACGCAGGAATGCTTTGCTCCCAAAGTGCCATGATTCCAAAGAAATTAAACAGTAAAAGGCCAAATCTAGAACATCCCCACCTTGTGCTATCCATGAAGCAGAAAAAACAAAGCACACCTAACCATCAACAATTCACAGATCAATTCAATTAGCTTGGAACGTTACCGGTTTCCACAGGGTTCCAAGCAGCACATCACTGCTGCCTCCCAGCAGCCTTCCCCTGAAACACAGGGCTCACGGGGCCACGTTCACCCTTCCTTCTCAGTAAGTACTCCGATATCCTCTTTCCAAATGCAATTGTTTAAAAGACTGATTTATTTATTTAAAGAGAATCTTGAGAACAGAAAACAGGAGCAAGACCACAAAGCTCCAGCAGCTACGCAGAAAGGTCTGACAGTGAATCAGGGCTTAATGAATATAATTTCCTTTACACATTAGCAGAGGAACAGAAAACATACTCTGCCAGAAGTCTGTGTGCAAGGGCTGCTAATTTTGGCACAAGGCATTCCTGCATCTGCATTGTTTGAGCTAAGAAGTTGTAAATGCTTTTCCAGATTTGGAGGAACTGATACGGACTGGAGCTCTTTCTCAAGGCAGGAGCTTGCCTGTAGCCTGCAGCAAAAACTGTTTTCAAGAGGGGAGGAGTTACTGCACCTCCTCCTAGTACCAGGGCAGTTCATCTGTCTATCCAAAAAGCACTTTACAAAATAGCAAAAAACAGCATTGCATTACATCTTTTGAAATTAGGATAACAATATGTGGTCCTCACTACTGCTCCAACCACTGGCTGTTGCTCCTATCTCCAACTCTTCTGTGAGTTCCATTTACAAAAACGGATGTTGCACCAGGAAAACATGTATCTTTAGGTAATTAACATGTTGCCTGAATTCAAAAATAATGAGGCAAGCTCCCGGAGGCAATGTGAATGGAGCACAGGTTTACCAACGAGAATGTCCCAAATGACAATTCGGACACGCTCTGGCACGTCATCATTTCACGTCCATGAAATGGAGACAGCACATGAGCTCTGAGGAACATAATTCACTAAATGCCAGGAGTAAATATTGTTTTTGCTGTGAGCTAAACTAATTTTCTGCTCGTTAAAGAGGTGACCTGATTCTGGATCCCTCATGCATGGCTTCGACGGGATTTTCGCAACTGGAGATTCCCAGACACGGAGGCAGCTGGCTACAGGATATATAAAAAGCCAGAGGGCTGAGCCAGAGCAGCAGTCAGAATGCTGTCCTAATTGGTGACCTCCTGTCAACCCGCCTCTCTTCCTAAACTTAGGCTCATTCTGCAGACTTGCAAAGCATGACAATTAAAATAGCAGGGCCACAGACGGCCTTGCCATTTTTTTTTCTCCTCTTAGTTAAAGAAGATTTTCTGAAAGAAACCGAACGTGCACAAAGTGACAGGCATGAGGGGCACACTGTGCTGGCAAGATGAAAAGCAACTTGTAGGGCTTCAGGCTCCACAATAAAAGCAAATCTGCCAAGAAGGCACCTGAACATACGAGAGCAGCCCGTGTTCCCTTGTAAGGCTCAAGGCCTCCTGGTACACACGTTGGACAGAGGCTGTAGGACCTGCTAAACAAACACTGATTCCAAAGACCAAAAAGATGGGGTGGGCATGTGTATTAGCCCTCGGTCTCTTTAAGTAACAGAAGCAGATTTGATAAAAAGGTAATGACTGCGAGCAATCTGAGCCCTCAGAGATTCCTATCACACCTGCGGTTCAGGGAGGCGTCCCCAGCACTCAGGGTGCTGCTTGAAGCAAAACCTTGAAGCTGAAGGCTGAAAAACAATTTCTGCTTGCCTTGCTACCTTCAGCCTGTCAGCTCAGGCAGAACGCGCTGCTCGTGGACGCAGCATGGACAAATCACAGCAGCCAGTCTCACGCAGGAGAGCGAGCATCAGCTCATGTTGAGAACACAAAACACCTGGGATGCAGGAGCCCAGCAACATGCACACCAAGGGGTTTGGAGTGGCAGAGCCAGGATGCTACCACACAGCAGAGGCAGAGCTGTTTTGTATTGCTCAAGCACCTGCCTGTACTGCTGCAACTTCCGCAGAAAACCCACACAAACCGTCCCCAGTGGAAGCAGTGCTAATTGTCAATAAATGCACTTCTACCCTTTGCTTTTTTCTTTTCTTTTTTTTTTTTTGGCAGTAGTTCAGTCTCAGTAATTACAGTAAGCCCAGTCAGGGCTGCCTATCATAGCCATTCACTCCCAAACTGCTAAGAGCCAGACAGATTAGTTTTGAGTGGTTAAGCATCTCGGCGTATCAGCGGTGCAATTATTTTGGGTAAGCATCCCCATAATAATTACTGGACATACTTTCAGCCTCATCTTTCAGTTCAAAGCTCTGTATGATTGTCCTGCACTGAGTCAGCTCAGCAGCTGACCTCTGAACCAAAAGAAAAAAGATGTAAAACAAAGCAGGTGAATTCAGCTACTCTGGTAAAAGTAAAACATTATGAAAATGTTAATGTTTCTCTAACGAGGAATCAAGATGGCTGAAAGCAGGACACAGTGCAGGCCAGCTCTGCAGTTAAGCCATTTATGAAGTTCCAAGAACGATTCCTAAGGACCTCACACTTCATGACTGACTCAATGCCCTTGGCTTCCCACCTGACAGGGGAGCAGGAAGTGATCTGTGCACGTGAGAGAGATAACAACAGGGCACCAAAGGCACCGAATCCCACAGCACTCCAGAGACCCAACAAAGAGCGGCACCAGCAGGAACCCCTGGGGCTCCGTGTGACCCTGCAAACTACAGGCACTGCCCAGGGCTTCCTGGCACCCACGCCAACTCCACAAGCGTTATTAATGGACAGCTAAGGAAGAGCTGAGAGCTGGCCATGCCCCGTCAGGGCTCCACTCCACAGCCGCTCCGCAGATCCCTTTAATGTCAAGACTGTGCAAAATCATTATGCCAGCTGAAACAAGCACCCACCTTGGGTCTGGGGAACGTATGGAGCCAGAAGCTTAGCTCTCTTCTTCTCATACCCCTTTTGTGTGATGTCCCCTAAAACCAAGAAAAGAAAATCCATTTAAAACAAACAAACAAACAAAGAGGATGTGGCTGAGTTCCATTTGCTTTGCCTTTCAGTGACATGACGGTTTCACCTGAACATGTCAATGCATATGCAGAGGAAAATCTGAAACCAAACACATGTGAGCACATTATGATCTCACAGTCTCCATAACACAGTTTCTGTAGTTTCCCTTGGGATCACAGATACTCACTACACACTATTTAAACACAGTAATTTGAATCAGAACTGCTATCTAAATGGAATATCAACCCAAAAAGGGAAACTCAGAGTGCATGCAAATATTCTGTAACCACAAAGATAGTTAACAGAGTAACTCCCAAACAACAGAGCAAAGGGAAAGTGCAAATTCAGAGCCTGGTCTTAAAGTAATCAAATTGAGAAGAGCTTCTAGCAAATCAAAGCGGGCCCACCGCAGGAGGGAACCCTTTCAGAGCTCCTCCGAAAACAGAGGCAAGCATGAACGAGTCAGCTTCAAGACCACTGCCCCGCAAGCACCCTCTGTGATGCAGAAATTCAGATTTTTAATCACATCTGTTTGCTACTCAGTGAAAGCAAGCTGTTGGTTGGCTTTTAACCTGTTGATAGCTGTAATTCCATTGCTTGTCTGCTACTAGAGCCATGGAGAAAATAGATGCTGGAGCTCCACAGAAGCAAGAACTCCAGAGAAGTATGAGTAAACTTTTCCCTTTTAAAAAACCAAACCTAATCTGTCTGATCCTGGAGATGGACCATCTGGCAGCTGTCTTTCGTTTTAATTTCTCACATTACATCAGAACCACAAGAAAGACTGAGACCTTGAAGGGATTAAAACAAAAAGCCCTGCAGCATTTCAAGCCTTCTTGGAGCCTGACCTGCACATGTAACCTCATCTCTCCTGGGACTGAAAGACTGGAAGTGATGAAATACACAGCAACAAGAAAACAGAACTATTTGGTAGTCCTTAAGCTAAAATAAAGCCCACATTTGTGTTACAGCAAGAAAGAGCGAACAGCAGGCAGCTTTGCCATGAGCCTGATTACCGTAAGGCTGCAGAGCATTAGGCACCGACCAGCACTGGGCACTATGCCCCAGCCGCCAGCAGCACCCTCCTGCCAGAGCCTTCCAGCCAGATCCGGACGGTCCCATCAGAAGGGGATTACAGGCTTTAGGCTCTAAGCCTCCCACCACCACCGGCGTCGCCGATCAAACGTTGCAGCTAAGTGGCCACGCTGGCTGTAAAGGTGATTTGGCAGTGCTGAAATGCTTGGGAAGGGAATGGAATGAGCTCCTTTTGCTCGGACAGCCAAATCTCAGGATCGTCCAACACCCAGACTGAGAGACTGGAAGCTGGAATGGATAAGGGCACTGCCTGGTGGAGGGCGTGCATTTGCACATGCAATTTTATCTCGCTTCTCTTCTACCGTGCTTGAGTCAGGCCCCAACAAGCCCCAACAAATCCAGCAGCAGAAAATGAGAATGTCCGTGAAGCACTGAAATGCCAACCAAAGCACTAATTTTAATGCTTGATTGCAATACACTGCTCAGCTAAATTAATCCAGCTCACAAGCAAGGTATGCTGCCAGCGTCAGAAAACTGCACCTTCAGAAAAGCCCTACAAAGAGCACACACCAAAAGGGCTAATATATTTTCACTGAGTGCACGAGCTACAAAATCTACAAACTTATCTGGATTTGCCTATCCAGTCTCAGAGGCCGTTCCAGTTCCCCACATTTGCTCATTTGGATGGCAAACAGACCGGGGGGACCGCCACGTCTGGAAAAACAAACCTGTGCAGGAAGGGGAGGGATTGGGCCTTAGAAGCCAACCCACAGATTTGTTTGTAGCTTGTTATTTTGTGATTAATTTCTCCACAAGATTTAATTGGACTCTTGACATCGGCGGTTACACGCTATATGTAATGAAACATCTGCCACAGAATGTTGTTGGAATTACTCAGGAATAGCAGCACACTGCAAACAAATAGCAGCACCCTATTTAAGCGCTCGTAGCATCACATTCTGTTTCACGCACTGGGCAGCAAAGAATTCTCTCTCATCACTCGTTCCGCACCAATATCCTATCAGCACAACATGCCCACCGCCACAGGAACACAAGCCCTATGGTTCACTGACTGAAAATTGAATTTGAAAATTGAAATCTGAAATTGAGGTGAAATGCCTCTGAGAAACAGAAGGTAACCGGGGTCAAACGTTACTTGCAGCCTTAAATACCGCTTGATCCAGGTCTCTTGTGCTTGAAAAAAGGACTCTGAGCATGAGTTAATAGGGGAAAAAGCCTACTGCAAGAGCAGGAGAGTTGCAATGAGTAAAAGCCAAACAACAGAAATAAAGGTGAGAAATTCCTAGGACTTCCCTGCAGTGCTGCATCTTCCCATTGCAGAATTTCCAAGTAGAGCTTGTTAAAACACAAAAAAGAGAAACAAACACCAGTGTTTTGACAATAGGTCCACAGAGTTAAGAATCTGCCTTACAGGATTCAAAATCATAACACTAAAGTGGAAATAGCCAGCAGGGAATGAAAAGGTGAGAAAGAAACTGGTAAATCAGAGTTCCTTCCACGAGGACAGCCACCCACGCAAGTTAGAAACACCACAACTAACCGTCTTCGAAGCAAATGTCTTTGTAACATGCTGCATGAGTGGAACGAACTTATCGTGCAGAGTCTGTTCTTGGACCACACAGTCCACATTTGGTAGCAATCTACTGAGATGGAAATCAAAGACTCGCCAAGAGGAATCTCCCTCCATGCTCTCCCTTTTCTGCTGAGCTACAGGAAATGGAAATGCCCAGATCTGAACATACATGCGGATTTCCTCACAGAATATCATAAATTACAGCAACAGGAAGAGAACCAAGACAATGGGACCGCAATCTCAAGAACCATTCACTCCTACTACACAAACCTGGCAAATCTTCTCCAACCCTGCTTCCATAAACTCAATGCTTTGACACATCTGGTGTGCTAAATTCTTCCAGACAGCTAAAAAAGAACCCAAGAACTACAACCCCTCTCTACACAGATGCAATCAAAGCACCACAAAGCATTAGCAAACCAAACTCGGTGTTAAAATGGTGCTGATGTTTGCTCATCTCCAGGAAAGAGGGCACAAACAAAACCACTTGCTGCTGAGGCATTCCTTTGGCCCTCTCCCAGCTACAACTGTTCCTGTGCCGTTCGGGGCTATATTTATCCGCAGCCTAAGCCAGCCACGGCTGTGCCTCCACACGCTGAGGAGGCCCTGCTGAGGAAAGGGAATTCTTGTCAAAAGAAAGCAAAGCTTCCGGTTCTTTTAGGGTTTTCAAATCGTGATCTCCCCTGGTGTCTCAAAAGCCATCCCCTCTCCATGCTGAGCTAACCCCAAACGCAGCAAATCCTATCCACCCACCCACCCTAAATGGGTCCCAGGCCCTGGCAAACCACAGCCACGAGCCATCCATTTTGGGGCCGGAGGTGGAGTTTGAGCCCAACTTGCTGCAAGTGGATGTCATTACCAGTTGTGCTCTCAGGTTACGGTCAGGAATCGCTTATTTATTTTTAAGGGACATGTGAGTGAGCAAAGCTGCAGGTCAGGGAAGCAACAGAGGAACAGGCTCTCCTTCCTTCCTGACGGCTCTGCTGCTGCAATTCACGGCTTACTGGCTGACACTGAAGACACCAGAACAGGCTGAAGTGCAGCCACAGCCCCCTCCACCCCCACGACCCATTCCACCCCTCCACACATATCCCCCCCCCCGCCACCTGGGCGCACACCTTTTCCCATCCCACCTCCACTGCTGGCGGAGGATAACTCATCCCCACGTGGGGAGTTCCCTCCCGGCAGCTACAGCACAGCGGTCCTGCCCGTTTGCACGGCCTTTGGTGGACCAGCTCCACAGGACAGGTTCTGCGGCAGGAGGCCAGCTCTTTGTGGCACTGCTGCAGTAATTCCTCACCTTGCTACCAAGCACCATACTGCTCCTTCTCTTTCCATGCTTCATCTTTTCACTTTTCTGACAGTTTAAAAAGAATTTTAAAGTATTCTACTTTTCAAGACACAGCAGGTCTTGCAAATACATAAGGGGTGCCCTTCCCTGGGGCCAGGCTGGGAAATAACTCGATTCGTGGCTCGCAGGAACAATGAGCTGAGCCAGGGAGCCTCCATTTCTCCCCTCTCAGATAGGTCCTGGCCCCGTGATGAAATCCAAGAGGCTGTGCTTGTTTGTGATTAAAGCAATCTCACCCGAGAAAGAGAGTTCCCTAGAAAAAAGTGCAAAAATGGTGCCTCAGATTTCCTTCTCGTACGATTCTCCTCACTTCTTGAGATGAGGATTCATCCTCCCCATGCCCATCCGACCTGCAGCTCTGACTACCGACAGCTGAAGAGAGATGAACTCTGCATGGGCTGGCACAGGGCAGGAGGAGGCCCAGCCAGCCCATCAGCCCAGGTGCTGCACCTATATTCAAATCCTGCACCAGAGAAGCCCAACGCTTCAGGAGCCGTGGCCCTGCGACGCCAGGCTGCTTTTCAGCAATTAGGCTTGATGATCTATTTCACAGAGCGGTGCTCAATCAGTGCAAGGTGGTAACACCAGCTAATCCTGCTGCGCTCAGACAATGCTCCTCTTTCAACATCTTTGCTCCCCTTCCCCCCATGGAATGAGAACACTGAATCATTTACTGTCTAACAAAACCATAATTACTACAGTGGAGAAATTAAGGAAAATGATCACGTAGCGCACAGCATCTCTCCAACAAAGCCTGCAAACACTTGACTGTATTAAGCAAAAGATTCCCATTGGAAATGAGTTTGTAGGCATTTTCAGAAGTGTTTGTGTGCTTTTCAAACAACAACAGAAACAGTTTTGATGTTTCTAGCAGTTCATGCTAACAGAGAATCCTGGAAACGCTTCTGGTTACATTCATTAGTCCCCAAAGGTGGATACCTACTCTGTTTACTTAACAGCAAATACTGTAACACGATTATATTCAAAAAGAAGGACATAAATGACACTATCACCACTGCATCTGCATTTCAGTGACCCTGATGAGTCTGCCTTTCTCCCCTTCTGGATCCCCAGGCACGCAGCACAGGCAGTGTCTCCCCGTAGTTTTATCACCTCTAACATCCTCTGAAAGAATAGAGAGCCAGTCCCTTGATTCTGCGTTTCCTGTCCTTGACCAGAAGCAGACACCAACTGCAGATACTGAAACCCCAGAGGTGCAGCTGAATGTCCAGAGTGTTCTTCAGCTGATTGCCACAACCAGATAAGGCCTTCCAAGTGTGTACGCAAGCGTTAGGCGGCATGTTTGAGAAACCCAAAATAAGAGAAGTACGCACTTCAGCACTGAAGACCACCACAGTTATGGCCTTGGCAGAAAAGATCTCAAACCTCCCGAGCAGCATTTCAGCAACAAACGCTGTCGCCATTTGTTTTGGAGATAGAGCTCACCTTCTAGGCACCCAAGCCATGGTTTTACCAGGGCTTAACGCCAGGACATCCCCAATCCTAGGCTGCAGCAGCCCAGAGGACAGCAGGGGATTCCTTTTTCCGAGACCTTGTGTCCAAACTGAACTCGTCTGATAAACGGCCTCGCACTCCCAACACTCGGCCCTAAATTCAGCAGCGAAGCTATGTTACAAGTTTAGACAATTCCCTCGCTCTGTCTGAGGCCAAGTGATGATGCAGCTTCAGAGATTCCCCCCTCCTTCCTCCTGGTGAAGCTGTGTATCAGGTTTCCTCCTTGAAGACAACACCAATGTCTGCAAACTACTCCGCCTTCCAGAAAAAAAAAAATCACCGATTCCTTATAAATAAATAAAGCCCTACTTGGTCTATATATCACAAAAAAAAGGAAAACAAACAGAACAGGTTTGTGCCCTGCAATTTCCCTTTAACAGCACCATTCTGTTCCCATTAGGAACATGAATAGGCTACTGAAAAAAAGCAGCAAGCCTCACAAAGCTGTGTTTGTTCAGCACCAGCATTATACTGCTACAGTTTCAGCACTGAAAGTTTCACAGACAGATCAGCTCCAGATTAATTTATACGCGCTACAAGCCCACTTGGCCCCAGCACTGTGGGGACTCTGTTGCACACTTTAAAAAAGATAAAATAAAAATTAAAAACCACTTTTCTACAGGCTTACGAATGCTGTTTCACCCAAGTACAACTGTTTTAATCTCAACGTTTATTTCTCCCGAAGAAAGCAAGATTGGATTTTTGTGGCACGGTCCACCCCGCACACACTCTCAGTGACAGGGTGCCACGCTGGGCCTGTGTCACCTCAGGTCACAAGGTGCCACAAGTCACCCAGTGGGTGCCTTAAGCCTTTTTAATTTCTTGTTGCTGTTGTTTTACCTTTAAACAACAAACACAGCTACTGAAACTTCTGTGAAGCATCCGTGTCTTACACCAGCACTGCAGAGCTCCAGATGACCCAGTGTCCTCACGTCACCCGTCTGGGCCCGCGTATTATGGGCTGTAATCTCAGATGCCATATGTTGTGCATCACCTACCTGGGTGAGCCAAGGACAGAGCTGAATTTTCTTTGTGTGCACGAGCAGGGGGAGACCAGTGGGAGGAGGTGGATCAGGTTCAGCTGAAGAGCTTCCCCTTCCCCACAAAGGGCGACACATGGGAAGCCTTAACGTGACTGCTGCTGGGAACGGCACTGCCCCGAGCGAGCAGAAGGAGCTCGCAAAGACTCAGGACTGGGACACTGAAAAGGACTTGGAAGCGTACCACTGTAAACAAAAGAACCTCTTACACATGAACTGCAAGTCTGTGGATTCTTCCCCTTGGAGCAGACACAAGAACATTCCTACACGCTGCATGTGCATGGTTTGCACAGCATCAACTCTGGCATTCTTAGGGTTGGTTTCTTCCCAGGACTTCCCCAGGTGAGCTGCTGAATGGGGCGTGCAGCCAGATTAAGCCACACTTCTAACCTGTTCGTGTGCAAGGACTGAAAGGTTGAGATGCTTTAATCAGCTCAGACCTGTGACAATGATGAACTGCATGCATCAGCAGCTCAGATCACGCTACCAATGCACAGCTAACATTTGGCTGTACAAAAATCCTAAAAAACTCTAAGAACACTGGAAGATAACCACTCAAACCCTTTCAAGACATCAGTAATTCTGTTAACTCGACTAAATACATGTGCTGTTCACAGCCTCTAACAAACATCTGCAAAATACAATTACCAAGGTCAATTTTTATATAAACTATTATGGTGCAAAGTGTGGCCATATAAATTTTACATGTTACCCATAAAACCAGCACATGCACATAAATAGCTTAATCCCACATTCAAATAATAAATCTTGCATCTAATCCCATTCGGAAAAGAAGTCTTTTCAACAGCTACAGCTTGTCATGGGGAAAAAGAAACATGCACGTTCCCTTCTGACTACTCACAGGGCACTAAACCAAGGCTTTGTCACAAACGTGATTTTACAAAATCTGTTCAAGAGAAACTTTTTCACCTATTTTTAATACGTATTTGGGCCTAGGTGTAGGAGCCCTCAAGTGTTTGTAATACCAATGCTGCACCAGAACAACGCATCTGAAGGAGGAGCAGCAGCAAGTGCCACATACACATATGCAAGAAGTAGCTGTGTGCACAGCCTAAGCTGAGTCAAGTGACAAAAAGACAGCTCACAATGTATTTTAAAACCCCAATGCAGCTAATTGGCCAGGAGAAGGCAGAACATTCTTTTCTGACTAACCTGGTGAACACAGACACCAGCAGAAATTCACATTTGTTTAATCCTCAGCACACACACACACAGACGTAGCCTTCTCCCACTGAAAACAAAAGTTTCCCAGGAAATGACTAAACTTTATGCAAGGGCAGCTGCCGTGTGATTCAGCACTTATTCAGGAGGTGCATCACCGTCTTCCTCAAGGCAGAAACTGAGCTACCAGAGCAGTGCTGATAACCTCCTCCTAGCAGTCGTCCAGCCAGCCCAGCTAGAAAAGATCACACACAAACCCTTCGCCTGTCCTAAGCAGCACACTTTCTCCACAAGACAGGTTTGTGTGGGCACACCATTTCCCAAATCACAGCAACAAAAACAAAAACATGCAGGCACCCAAAGAGAGCTGCTTATCTTGCTTCAAAATACTTGAGACTCCTCTAGGGAGCAAATGAAACTGAACGGTCCTCTGCCCCCAGGGCTCTAGGCTCTTCTTCACATGGCTTGTTTTCCTCTCTGCTCTTGTGCACAGAATCCTGATCTCTTTGGGCAGGCTTTTGCTCAGCAGTCAATACAGCCACATAGAAACAGGCCGCCCAGAGCAGCTGGAGGTGCCCCATCCCTGGGGGTGCTCAAGGCCAGGCTGGGT
>VXAV01009179.1:86437-114095 GCA_013399715.1 Alectura lathami | reverse complement strand
CTTCTTGATGAGTTTTGGAGCAATCCTGACCTGAAGGCTCCTGTGGCAGTAGGAATAGGTTTAAATAACAGGGAAGCTGGACAACTATTTGTGCTGCACAGCGAGCGGTGTCTCCTCATCTGAAACACTCCCGGTGCAATTTCAGAAAGTGGTCTTCCTTTGGCAGAATGATTTTCAGCCCCTATCAGTGAGATGCTCGGGTGTCACAACGAGACGTAGGGGTAGGGGTTGGAACAGAGCACGCTTTTGTCGCAGGCAGGAGTGTCATTTTTGGTGAAAGAATGTCTTGAACTCAGCAGGGGTTGGGGCGGTTGCGCATCGTGCTGGGATGTGAGCAGCTGCCCAGCTGAACAGCTGTGCAGAGCGCGGCAGGAGTGCGCTGTCCTGCCCTGAGGCTCGGAGGGTTCGTGTTTGCGCAGATCAGTCCCTTCGGTGTGCTGGTTCCCACAGGCACAGTAAATCCAAAAGTCTGATTTAAAGGAGGTGCTTGTGTTGTAGCAGTACGAGAGGTTTAAGCTTTAAGAAGGCTTTTCTTACCGAACTGGAGGCTATGAGCCTCTAATGTGTATCTGTGAGCTAGAGTTTATCATAATTATTTAAAGGATGAGTTTTTGGAAGTTTGTAAGAATATAACCCAAATTTCTGGATGAGCTTAATATTCTCAAGTACCTGCATTACCAGAGCACAGATGTAAGTGATGGTGGAAGTTTTGTCCTGTATTTTGATGTATATGTTTGGACACTGGTACGTGGATGTAACAGACAAGAAAGATTTTGCCTACAACCAGGAAGCTCCTGGGAAGGTTTTCTGTTGGTCCCTGTGATCCATCACTCTGGAACTTTACCAGGTGCAGACTATCCCAGATGAAGTTTTCAAGCCTTACACCCTGCCTTGGGGGAAGTTGTTAGTGCTTTGTTTGGAAAACTTCATCAGAAACGCTTGTTCTGCTTTGGTGCAAGAGCTGGCAGCGTTGTTCTCAGTTAATTCTGTGGGCTCGGACGGGAACTTGAATTTGTGGAGAACTCTGTTTGGGTTGAACACGATGCCGTTAGCTGTCCCCAGGAGACACTGGGGGACAAGTATGCAAGCTTCATACCTTGCAACACAGATGCGGATGCAGGAAAAACTTAATTTTGCAGTCCTCAGCAGGTTTTTTTGAGCTTTCCTTCAGGAGCTCTGTGTCCACCCACTCTCACTGAGCATCAGCCAGCCTTTTGCTCGCTTGCCACCTGAGTGCCCTTGCTCTGGTGGAAGGAACCAAGGCAGCAGGAGTTCAGGTCGCGTTCCCTCCCTGACAAGCCACCTCCCAGTCACTCACTGAGCTGCCTCTGCCTTGTCTCCTCCTGGAACTGTTTCTCCCCACCTCACTCACTTGGCCCCGAGCTGTTCAGAACTGTGCCAGCGTGTGCTTGGCTGTGCCTCCTGCCACCGCTGCTTTCACTGCTGAATGATGCCTCTTTCAGAGCCAGGAGGAGCAGGGAGGAACCCTGGATTCTGGCATTCCCCATCTGTCAAGGCAGTAAGGCTAACAGACCGTCGTGCCCTTCTTCTGGGAGCTGGTTCACGCTGAAGATGAAGCGTTCCTCTTCTGGTCCTGTGTGAGCACAGAGAGGCTGCCTTCTAGATCTGAACTTCTGGGCATTAGGGTCTGGTGGTGAAACACAGAAAGGTCAGGCTGTGTCAGGTGACATTTTCCCTTGGTGAAACACGCTGTGCAGCACAGTGGTTCGGCGTTCTGGGGCAGCGGGCGCTGGTTCAGCTTCGGAACAGGCAGAGGCTGCGAAGGGGGAAGGCGCCTGTTGCTGCCGTGTCAGGGAGGAGTGGCGTCACTGGTGCTCGGCTCTGGTGTTCCCAGTGCTCACGTGCCGGGCTCCACAGCTGTTGCATTTCCTTTCTTATTACAACTTCAGTACGTAGCAAATTCTGACCTACTCACATGTTATACACGTTTCCAACCTAAAACTCGCGTATGGGATCGATGCGGCAGAATGGGAGCAGGACAGCAATTTAGCTAGGGTTCTTTAAGTTCAGCTGTCCCACTGAGACATTTGGGGTCCCAAATTCAGCTTTCCACATTTGGCAGTAAATAAATAAACGAAGCTGAAGCGTCATCCCCTTTGTGGGAGATAGAAGGAAGCAACGCAGCGGCGTGGCTCAAGCACGGATGCTGACAAATACTGAGCAGTTCTGCTTTACACCAGGCTTTGTGTCAGCTGCACCTCGCCAGGAACTGCAGAAGAGCCTGGAGAGCTCCCCGTGCCCGGGCAGCAGGCTCCGTGCTGGCCGCCCCGTCCCGCTCACGCTCTCCGCAGCGCGCCTGGGGTCGGCTTCGCTGCCGTCCCCTCGGTGCCTGTTGCCGACAGCTCGGGCTGCCACTGGCAGTCAATGTGGAACTGCATCGGTGTGTGTGCTGCTGTGCACATCGATAGCGCAATTAATGCTGAAGTCAATTTTGGTGTTAATTTTAGGCCATGATTAGTGTTGACACTGTGTGTCAAAGTAATGGCGTTTACGAGCACCATGAAAACGAGCGTTAGTTAATATCGTGTTTTTACTGTCTGTTAATGGTTACATTAAGCCAGAGATCTAGTGGGAGAAGATGTGTATAAAATTATATATATAAACTTGGGTGTAATGCGTCTGTGCCATGCAATTGTGCGTTGCTGGTGCTATTCAGGGAGCAAATGACATCTGAGCACTGAATCCTAATCACAGTTTGGAGCATCAGAAATAATGATCACTTCTGATCGGGGGTTGTGAATAATTCATCTGGTTTGATTTTCACGTTCTGTCCAGTGATACTTTTCAATCCAAATGTGTTCTTACAGGAGAATAATGGTCCCACTTCTTATGGAAATACTGTGGCACAAATCATTTTGCCAACATAAAAACAGTTAAATAAGACGGTTCCTGCTTTTATTTTTTCCTCCTTCAGTGCTGGGTGTGCTGGGAATAGAGCTGTGGCTGGAGGAGCGCTTCCGAACCGTGCTGCCTCTTAAGCAGATCCTGCTTGGGAGCCACCGCCGCTTGCCATCACCGTGTATTGTTCCGACAGTGCTCTTAGGTGATTAGCTCAGCCTGTCTAATTAACCTGTGAACTCTCCTATTTTTGGCATGCTGCCGTTAACTTAAAAATCTCATCTTTTTTTTTTCTGAAATAGAAAGCTGTCCTCCACTACCCATAAATTTAAACAGAATCTAAATTGTCCATATAAAAAAAAGCCTTAGCTGTGCCCTGTGGTTTTTATTACTGGATAAATGGCACAAAGCTCGCTGTGCAGCGGGGAGGCAGAAAGTCACACGAGTTAATAAAGAGGGGAACTCTGGTTTTGTCTTTTCCTAAACAGGACGTGGTTGCTCTGTATTTATCAGTCATGAACTGTTCTCAGGAGTTTGTGTTTGCTGTGTTCTGGATGGACAGTTTTTCCTGTTCTACTGATGGGTATTAACGGGAAGGATTTGATTTGAGAGAAGATGTGTAATCTCAGTCTAGGGAGCTGTTGCAGGGCTTCTGTTACAATCTGATTTTTCTAGGAAGGAAATGCTTTTAATTTGGCCGCTTTCTGCACTAAAATCAAGTCGTCAAGCTGGTGAAAGCGAGGAAGGTCTGTTGGACCACGATAGGTGGGGGCAGCCTGCGGGAGCAGCCCTGGATGCCGGCCGAGCTCTGCCACGAGCCCCCAGAGCCCTGGAGGCAGCGCTCGCTCACCTGCCCATGCGCGGGTGCAAGGTGCTGCTGTTCCGCCTGCAGTACGCTGCGGGCGTTGTGTAGGTTTCTGGTAGCGTATCTGGGTGCTCCTGTCCTGCCTTGTGCTGCGCTGACAAGCATTTAGTGGGTACAAGGCCCGAGCATTTCTCCTGCTGCTCCTCGTGTGTGTTCTTTGCTGGTGCCCAGAGTCTCCTGGTCCTGTTGTGGTGCTGGCCACTGGCATCAGCGGAGCTGTAAGGAAGTGGCTCCTGAGACAAAAACCTGACAATCAGAGTTTGGTGCAAGTTTACGCTGCACTTTTAAAGAGAATACTACCCCTATTTCTTAGAGGCTAATGTTGAAACCTCTGACTTCAGGTTTGCAGATTTTTTAACCTTCTGTTTCTCATTGCAAGCTTGCCTCCAGTTCAGTCAGGACAGCTGCAATATGCAGCCCCCTGGCATCCCTTCCTGCAGCAGTTAGGTCAGAGGACAAAGCTTAGGTTTCTTCTCCTTTTTGCACCTCTCATTTCTTTTTCTGCTATGAATGTCCAGCAGCAGGAGCAGAAGCCCAGGAAGCCCCTCTGGCTGTGTAGGTGCATCTGGGATGAATCAGGTTGCTCTTCCAGACTCTGGACCAGTGTCTGTGTGACCCCTTGTCTCTGCTGAGCAACGTTGGGTCTCTGTGCCTGACCAACAGCTGTGTCCAGCTGTTTTACAGCATCTAAACTTTCCTTTTAATTTTGTTGTAATACTGGTGTTTCAACAAAGCATCCCGCTGACCTTTAGGGATTTATGCTCCTGTGTTTGAAACCGCTGCAGCGTCCCTCTCTTCCAGCCACTGCAGTTGGGCGCTGAGGTGTAACTGTAAATCTGCAAATGTTCACAAGCAAACAAACAAATTGATCCTGTCTGCTGTATCAGTCAAAGTAGCAGTGGGTGAAGCTGAGACCGAGGGGAAGGTGAACAGAAACACTCCTGCTAACCTGCAGTCTCAGCGCTGGGAAGGGGAGGTGTAAGGCAAGGATCTGCCAGCAGCCAGTTGTAGTATTTTTGGATTGCTGCCTGCTTTACTTCCCATGACCCTTTGATTAATTCCTCTGTCTTTTTATTTTTTTTAATGAGCCTGTTATGGCATATCTTATTGCAGATGCTGATTGGATCTCGGCTGTGTATTGTGCCGTTTTGATTTGGAGTAAATGGCACATATCTGTCTGCTGCTTCTCCCCCCTCCCCCTCCCGTTTTAGTTCATCATCTTCAGAATTCAGAGCCTCTGCAATGAGAGTTTCAACCCCTCTGATTGCAGCGGGTGTGCAATCGGCTTGAGGAATGTGTACTCAGAGCTTATGATCCTTGGGCAAGCAGAGACTGGGTGATGCATGTGGCTTTCAAGGGACGCTGCGATTTCCATCTGTTAATGGCATTCCAGGATGGCCAACTCCCTGGTGCAGTGATACGCGGCGGCTGAGGGATGGGAGATGCAGGGTACAGATGTTGCTGATCTCCGTAAGATGGGCCAGAAGAGATCATCTAGTGATTTTAAGAAGAAAAATATGCAGCGAAAAGCATTACTTATCCTGGCGGGTTCGGAAAGAAACTGCTGCAGTATTTGTGGAGGAAAAGGGGAAGAGGAATGAAAGGGAGGGCGTTAAAAAAGGGGGGTGAAGGGAATGTTAACGTGGGGGCAAGGTAAGAGGGAAGCAGGGTGCTGAGGCTCTGGGGTGACACCTGGGCAGCCCAGCAGCGGTCAGGAGCCGTGCGCAGCAGAACGCCCAGCCTCGCCCTGCGGGATCTGGCACGCGGAACGAACGCAGCGCTCTGGAATAGGGGCATGTGCAGGGTGTGCTTTGGACCTGTGACAAAGCCCTGAGCAGGGAGAGCAGGCCCGGTGGCAGTGTTCTGGGCAGGGGGCAGGAAGGGAGCAACAGAGGACGTGCTGCAGCCAGTGGGGGAAGGACCAGGTTGTGCCAGCTGTGCCCTGCGTGGGCAGAGCGCGTCAGCGCTGCCGTTCTCGGAGCTCCCAAGGAAAATCCAGCCATGCAGCCTGCATAAGAGCAACAGCCCATGTGTGATCCCCTGCTTTCACATCGGCAGAGTGTGCGCTGACTTTTTTTGTTTCCTCTGCTCCCTGATTGCAGATCGGGATGGTAGCCTGGAAAATGACTCTCAAGACCCCGGAGTATCCCGAAGGGCGTGACATCATTGTCATTGGCAATGACATTACGTACCGGATAGGTTCTTTCGGGCCTCAAGAGGACGTGCTGTTCCTGAGGGCTTCGGAGCTTGCCCGGACTCATGGCATCCCCCGTATCTACGTGGCTGCCAACAGTGGAGCCAGGATCGGTTTGGCCGAGGAGATTCGGCACATGTTCCACGTGGCGTGGGAGGACCCCGATGACCCATACAAAGTAAGGAGGCACAGGAATCAGGGACGATACTTTGCATACTCAGAAGATAATCGGGGTGAGCTACACATTTGGTTGGGCCCAGAGTTTGAATTGGATCTCTCAGGCGGCAGAACTGGCATCCAGAATGGATCAGTGCTAAATGTTGAGAGCATCCCTAGCTTTCACTGACCTCAGCTGGAGCTCTGGTGTTGAGAGGATGTTTGCATCACTCTCAAATTAAATTCTGCTCTCTTGAGACTCTTTTTTTGGGTAGGGTTGCTGGGGATTGGGAAGGCGCAACAGATGGGAACGAGATGAAGGAGCTGTTTTTTCCCTGCAGGGTTACAAGTACTTGTACCTGACTCCTCAGGACTATAAGAAAGTCAGTGCTCTGAACTCAGTTCACTGTGAACATGTGGAGGACAATGGAGAGTCCAGGTAAGCACAGACACGGCAGGATGAAAAGCGTTGTGTTCATCCTTGGTGTGCATGAAGATGATGCATGTCACACGCTTGTCTTCAGTGAAGGGCTGTAGCTCTGTGTGTCAGGGCATGGAGCAGCAGAGCAAAGAGCTGTGCCGTGCAGTGCCTTGTCTGAGGTAGTGCTGTGCTGAAACTGGCACTGCCAGGGCCCAGGTTGTGCCTGAGGGTAAATGGTGTAACACCGGAACGACGATCTGTGCCCAGGGAATTCGCACTGAAATTTTGCAAATTGCTTTGTGAGTAGACTCCAGGGTAAGGACGGAAGAATTCCTCAGTGAAGGCTGAGCTCTCCGTGTGTTCTGGAGGGTTGCACTAAACTGCCTTACAGCATTTGGTTTGCCACGCGTGCGTCTGCTCCAGGCAGGTGTGTTTTCTCGGCTGCATCCCAAAGGTAGCGCATGGGAAGGCAAGGTGGGAAGAAGTTTCCAGGGCTAGGTTACAGCTGCAGTGCTGCTCCTGGGAGAGGGAGGAGGATGTGCGTGGGAGGAAGAAGGAGCCTGGCCTGCAGACTGGCAGGCTTGGGAGGAACAAAGGGATCGCGCTGGGTGCGGGGCTGTGTGCTGGCAGGGACGCCAGCAGCTCTTCAGCGAGGCACTTAAGCACATGCTGAAGTGCTTTGCTTAGCGAGGGCCTAGTGTGAGAGATAGAAGCCAGTTTGAGAGAGCTGAGTAAGGAGGGAGCGTGCTGGGGAAGGAAGCATAAGAGAAGAAAGTAAAGAAAAGGTAAGAGCCTCATTATAGTCTCTTGTCCTATTTTTTTGTTCCTTTTGGCTACGTTCTCTTCCTTTCTTGCCCTTTTTACTGCAATCAGAATGCACCTCACGTCCTGTGGGAATGACAGAAAGCTTTTCATGGGATTCCTCTCCCTCAGCATTTCCTCTTTGCAGCGCTGCTCGCACTGCGCGTACACAGGGCTGTTGGTGGTGCTCTGCGAGGCTGCAGAACGCGCTCGTGTACGGGTCCGAGATGGGTTTTATGCACGTTACTCGTTGGAGCCCTAATGATATTTAGTCACTTTTCATTTTCTTCGTAGCAAACTGATTCAGCAAATCACTGGACCTTGTGACTCAAAGGCTGTGTGTGTCTCCCTCAGGTATAAGATAACAGATATTATCGGGAAGGAAGACGGACTTGGAATAGAGAACCTCAGAGGATCTGGCATGATTGCTGGAGAATCATCTTTAGCCTATGAGAGTATTATCACCATCAACTTGGTAATCCCCCACAGCTTTCTGTTCTTCAAACTTTGTCATCTATTTCAGCTGCAATTCCTGAGGTGATATCCGGAAGATACACCTGGGATCAGACTTTTGGTTGATGTAAATTGGCTTCTGTATGCTCTGAGCAACACTGAGTGCACCGGTACAAGGCTGGATCCACTTCAGACTAAATTTAGAACACTTTTAGAAACCAGCTGTTTGACTTCATGCTTTCATATTTCCTCAGTCAGTAAATTACAAGTTCTCTTTTTTATTTTTTAAATAAAATACATATTCAGATAATGTGTTACAAACAATAGGTTCTGGAGTTTTGCAGTGAGGAGTAGGTTTTGTAACCTTGTACTACAAACATGACTAGTTTTATCGTTTCATCTAGACTTTTGAATCGATAGGTTTTGGCTGTGTGTTAGGACAGAAATCAATGTGACTTCTTCTTTTTCCTTTTTTTCTTTTTTTTCTTTTTTTTTTTTTAGGTTACATGTCGGGCAATTGGAATTGGAGCTTACCTTGTTCGCCTAGGGCAGAGGACTATCCAGGTTGAGAACTCTCATATCATCCTGACTGGCTGCGGAGCCCTGAACAAGGTAAGCGTTTGCATGCCAGTCTTGAGAGCTCCCTGAAAGGACCTGCTGTTCCTGTGAGTTCTGAGATCTGAGCTGCCACCGCTGTCCCTGCTGCTGTGCTCGGTCCCTTCTGCTGGTGGCTTCTGGAAAAGCTGTGAAGGGGCAGTCCCAGGGCTGAGCTGCCCTGGTCAGGCTCCTCTGGAACAAGGAGAACTGGCACAGGGGGCATCAAGGAAACTTGCATGGCTTTGCACTCATTTGCTTTGCATGGGGGAGCACTGAGTGTGTGGTTGGTGATCGCCAAGGGTCAGCCCTACTTTGGGGGGCAGGGAGGAGTAACTCAGGCTGTAAGAAAACTTACTGCTTTCACTGCTGAAGTGGCTCTTGTTTTTTTCTTCTATTTTTTCCCCACCAGAGGTGATTTTTCTCCCTTGCTGCCCCATGCCTGTTAGTACCCCAGCCTCCAGCTCCTTATCTGCACGCACGCGGCTCGCGGCCGGCTCTCTTGTCCCTCTCACTGAGGGCTTTGTTTACGTGGGAGTTAGGATTGCGTGGGCGCCAGTGCCCTCCCCATTGTGCAGCTTTGTTCTCAGGCACTCTCCGGCACCTGGGGTGGCTGTGCTTCATGGCAAGCTGCGCTTCAAGGAGCGCCTGCCCGACAATGGGAGATAAAAGGAAAATAGTCTCTCGTTGAATTATTCCCCTGAATAAAGGGGGCTCTGCAGAGAATGAAGCATTGATCCTATCAACTCCAGGATGCGGTACCCTCAGTTAGATCTCTTACACACATCACGCACACCTGCATCAATGGAGGGAAAAGAGGCATTTGAAGATCCGTCCTTTAAAAAGAGATTGAGCCAGTTAGTGCTTGCTGAAGTGGAGTATGTTGCCTGGTTCCAGCTGTCATTTGTTGGTGATCGGGGTCCTGCGGAGTTTCCCAGATGGCACAGCCAGTCTGTTCAGTCTTCCTCTTCTGCTCTCTCTTTCCAGGTTTAACTGCACTCTCTACCCATGGAGTGAATGTTTGTTTTTGTAGGACTAGATTAATCTCACTAAATTGTAGGCACTTAAAAATTAAGGATTTAGTCACCTGACAGCTGTCAGAAGGCCCAGGCAGAAGGAGCTAGTTCCTGGGGGTGATTTAGCCCATCCGGTCCCATGGACTGCAGTGGGCTGAATCACTCCGCGTGTCCTTTTCTCTCCCTCTGTGCTCTGTTAGAAAAGCACATACTTTTATGTAGGCACTGAACCTCTGCCTACCGAAAGGTCAGGCAAAGGAGGAGCCTGCTGCATCCTATCCACTTTCCCAGTAAGAAGGCTGAAGCCCAGACCCCACAGCAAGTTTACCTGTCCTTGAAGAGCAGGAGACTGGGAATCCCCGTGCACCTGGCTGTGTCCCGCTAGTTTACACGATCTTCATTTTTCAGTCCCTGTGGTTCTGATCAGTTTCTTGAATGGATCCAGCTCTGTGCCCCAGAAGTGTGTCTGGTGTAGTGAAATGACCTCCAGTGCTGGCCTGGAATGACCAAGCTCGTTCCAGCGGAGATCGTAAGCAGTGTGTGAAGCACACGGTGATAGCTAACACGTCTGTAGCATCCTGCCATGGAGGCAGGATCTGCAAAAGATTCACACTGTCTCCCTGTTCTTATATGTAAACTTTTAAACACTTTTTCCTTCAATTTGGATGGATAATTTACTTGAATTTTCTTTTGGCTGCAAGTCAGGTCTCAATCAGCCAGGGGCCAGCTAAGCAGAGTCTTCCTGTGTGGGAATGCAGGGGCTCTGTGGGCATGAGGTGTGATGTGTCTTGTGCTTTGTTACCAATGCATGACTGAGGCTCCGGAAGGGCCTGCTGGTGGACACCTCTTGCAGCTTTTCCTCTGGGGAGCAACAGAGCCTTGCTTCTTGTTCCCTTGGACGCAATGCTGAGAAGAGCTCTGTGCAGGAAAGCCAGTGCTTCGCTTTGTGGCAGTTAGAAGGTCACCATCCAGCTGGCAGGGAGATGGGGAAGGATTGTGACTGAAACAAAGGTAAAGAAATGGAAACTGCTACCTTGCATGGCCGTTGGAAGTGAATGTTTTCTAATACAGCTGCATGCAAATAATCCTTTGGCTTTTCCCAATTTGGTGTCAGAGTTTTGGGACATTTCTTTTCATCGCTGACTTTAATTACCATCTTCAAAGAAAATACTGTACAAAATTTATACATAGTCTTGTGTCTGCATACATATCTTCAAACTGTATTTTCCCTGTAAGGAGAGAATGTACAATGCAGAAATGTTCCTGCAGCAACGGAGACAATTGGGCTTGCCAAAACAGTGAGGTTTGTTTTCTGGAAAGTTGTTTGATTTTTATAATTCTCCTGTGGCTTCCAGGATTCTTTTCAATTTACAAGGGGCGTGTAGAGGAGAACTGTGAGAAGCATTACATGCCAGCAGATCTGTTGCTGGTCATGTTCATTGTCACTGTATAAACGCAGGCTTTAGGTACAGAGGGAAGGGTCCAGCTGCCTAAACCAGGCTGCAGCCCGGAGCTTGGGCGGTGAGCTCAAGGTCAGTCTGGGTTTTAGCTGGCGCTGGTGGTCGTTCCTGGAGGCTGGCTGCCCGCACGCTGTGTCCGTGTCGCTGCTCTGTGAGCAGGGAGGCATGGCGAGGCGCCTGGTAGCAGGCAGGCGTCAGGGTCCTCTCGGCCCCTTTGCCTGCCTGGGTGACGGGGAAGCTGCGGGAGCCGCGCGAGGCTCCCCGTGCTCGTCGTGAAGCTGTCTTTGTGTGCAGCCCAGGAGCGGTGCGGTGCCGCGGTGGGGACAGCGCTCCGGTGCGGGGCTCCGGGGCTGCGTCTCATCTGTACCCCTTTTGTCTTCAGCGTGGCGTTTCAGCAGGGGGTGGAGAGGTGGAAATGACATTTCATTCCTCTCCTGCGAGCCTGTGCGCGCGCCTGTGCCGAGCCCGCTGACCCCCCTGAAAATTGAAATAATGATAATGCGCGTCTCCTGACTGCATCAAAGTATCAGCACATCAAAAGCCAGGAGGCATGAAATGCAAATGATAAAGTGAAAGCAGATGGATTGTGCATGATCGCCTGATGCCCAATGAATTTTAAAAGGTGCTGGTTCACATGGGGAGAGGGGCTGAAATAAACACGTTATCCCTGCAATTTTTTTTTTTGTTCTTGCCGCTCACTCCTGACAATATTTTTTCACACTTCAGCGAGCAGCCGCTCCATCTCCCTCCCTCCCTCTCCCTCTCTTTCTCTCCCTCTCTCTCTCGCTGTCTACCTCACACGCGTCTCGGGTCATGTCGCCGCAGCTCCGGTGGAAATAATAAGATATAAACCACGAGGTTGTTATTTGCATAGAAATAGCATGGAGCCCCAGGCAGCATGGGAGAAGGACACAGAGATCATTTGTCTAAAATTTTAATGAAAACTTTTGCTGAGGCAGAGATTTTTTTTTTTTTTTTAACTTTGGCTGCCTCCCTCTTTTTCCACCCCTGTGCCTCCCTCCACCTCCCTCAGCTCCCTCTCCTCGTCGCCAGCTACACGCCGTGTGGTGTCGCAGGCAGGTGATGTGCGGCCGCCATCTATAACGGGTTCATTTCCAGTTCTCTCCTGTTCAACAGAAGTAAGCTGAAGAGCCCAGCACTCCCAATTTATGCATTGCTTACATGGTTTGAGCTTCCAGGACCTCATTCCATCTCAGTCCTCACAAGGATGTTCCCAAGTCTCTTGCCGACCTATTTTTAATTAGTTTGCTCCTCCTTGTCTTTTGTGTTTGAAAGGAATCCTGTCTTTAAGGCTGTTCAATTAATGCAGACAAAGAGTGGCTTTCAATCACGCTGATGCCCGTCCCGCCAAGTGTTGCATGCCCAAAACGTCAGCGTCCCCATGGCACCTGGGGGCTGTGTGGGACGAGATCTGGCTCGGGGTTGACAAGAGCTGTCGCAGTCTGCCTGCTCTCTGCTGCACCTTTCTGAAGTTCTTCCCGTGGCATTGTTCGCTTCATACTCTGGCCACGTGGATAAGTAAGAGAAGCCAAAGGGCTTAAGGGCTTGCTTTCTTAAAAAAAAAAAAAAAGTTCTTCCTTTTGTTTTAGCATATTTCCCTCTAAGGAAGAATAGTCAGCGAGCATCCACAGGGCTGCCAAGAGTGAGGAGTCTACGCAGCAAAGGGCCGCGGGGTGCCTGGGGGAGCGGGTACAGGCACTGTGCACATCCGCAGGGAAGGAGCTGCCAGAGCCCCTGTCACTGCTGGAGTGCTCCTGGAGCGCTGGATGGATTCACAGGAGAGTAAAGGAGAACTGGTGGAACTGAGCTGTGATCGCATCCGAGAGGCAGGAGGGGGCTGCCAAGAGCCTTGCTTAGTGCCTGAGTGTTGGCAGTGTTTGGGAAGGCACCTGCCAGGGTGGTGGTTGGTGGCACCTCTGTCCTCAGGACTTCTGCTGTGGAAGTTTGTCCTCAAAATTATCTGAGTTTAAACATGTATTGCAAGCTATTCTACACCTGAAAGAGCTCAGGAGCCAATTTACCAAATTAATAATGCAAATTAATTCTACCAGTGGGTGGGTTTTGGGTAGGAGACATTTCTGAAGAACAGCTTTGGAGGGGATGTCTTTGTGAGATGAACTGGTTAGTGGCGACTCGATGGTTTGCCAAGGCAAAGAGTAGCTGAGAAACTCAGCAGGCAAACGTCCGGTGGCCTTCTTGGGCACAGCTTTCCGTGGTGCAGGCACCGCGGCACGACGTTGCCAGCAGTGGTGCCGGGCTGCGTGGAGGTGGAGTGGTGCAGGCGTGGCTGGGGATGAGTCCCCGAGGACTCGTTGGTACGACAGAACATGATTGCTGCAAGGGTTGTTTTGGCAGTCAGCGTTAACAGCCCAACAATCCGTCTGCGTGGGGCCAGAAGAGAACGTCCTGGCGTTTCTCTTTCAGTCCTGAATTGTGCTGGCTGTCACAGCCAGGGCTCGGTGTGGCTGCTTTGGAGGGCAGATACGGTTCCGTTTGTGTAAATCTGGGGCACTGGGGGCGGAGGCAGAGCGGTCCCTGCGCCGTGCGCCCGCTCTGGGGCTCGCTGGGGGCCGTGGGTGAGGAGCAGGCTCGCGGTCTGCCAGTCCATCTTGTGCGAGTGATCCGTCTGCGGCATAGCAAGCGGTAATGTTTACCCTTCAATTTCACCATCTGGAAAAATAAATAAAAGCCCAGTGAGACTGATGCTGTTTGAGGGCTTTACTGTAAAATGCAGCATGTGAAAAGCTCTTTTTTTGGGATTCAGGACAGGGATAGCTCGGTATCTGCTCCAGATGACTCCAGTCTTTGGATTAGATCAAAGCAATCATGTGAGTTAGAACAGCAAGTGCCATCCCTGCCATTCAAAGCATTGTAATTATTAATGCACGATGTGAACCTTTCTGCAGTGCCACAGCAAGGCCGTTGGGGAGAGAGGTGTGGGCGCTGGGGAATGCTGACCAACAGGGCCTGGGAAGCGTTGGCCGGGAGCTGGCCCAGCGGCACGGCAGGCGGGGGGCTGCCTCCTTCAGCCCTCCCGGAGCAGGTGCGGGACCTCAGGGTGCTGGTGGAGGTCTCCCTGGTGCGGGTCACCGGCCCTCACAGCTGGTTTGGGAACCGAGGGCAGAACAGAGCTCCCGTGAGAGTCAGTCACAGTTTAGTGATGGTGGCGGGGCAGGACAGCAGCGTTCATTTCTGCTAACACTAGGGAGAGGCTGTAGCCTCCAGCTGCCTCTGGTTGGTGACAGGCCTGGTGACACAAAGGTCTTTGCTCTGCGTAGGGAAATTAGTGTGAGCAGGATGGATGCCAGGCCTTCAGACAAGTGCAAATAAACAAACACCTGCCTCCATTTCTGCACTTCCTTTTTAATTGCCTTTCTTTAAGTGGTGATATTTGTGTATTGTTCCCATTAGAGACAATTTACGTTCCAGACATCACATTATCAGTCCCTTTATGTTTGCTTAGGGAAGGAAGTCTAATAGATTTCTGTTGACTTTTTTTTTTCTCCCTCCTTCTGTCATTTTTAATACAGGTCTTGATCAGTTTATCTGTGTGGATGGTGCTTGTGCAGCGCGGCTGTGCTGTGTTTATTCCCACTAACCAGGAGTCTGGCAGGTTGGCCCCAGTGCTGCCCATCCAAATCTCTCCCTGCACCTTCCAGTGAAGCTCCGTGTGTTTCAAACCCTGCGTACATTTCCTGCAGCAGGAGGTGTACCCCAGTCCCTGGTGATCCTGCAGGGCGTATTTCACTGCCCTGCTTCTGGCACACTTCAGCCCACAGGAGCTGAACAGAACAAGGCACGTTTCAGGCATGTCCTGCGGTCCCTGGCGCTGCCCTCCCCTCCGGTGGGACGTCCCCAGCAGGGATCTGCCTGTGGCTCTTCTCTATAGTGAATCACAGATAAATTTTCTGCCTTTCTGGATACTTGAGCGGGAACTCAAGGAACTGCTTTGGAAAAATGTCGGCTATGGCATGATTGAGCCCAAAACTGTGCTTCAAAATGAACAAAGTTTCAAGGTCCCAGTGAAGGAGGTTCCTGCTCTGGAGCCTGTCCCCTCGGCTGGTCCCTGAGTAGTCAGAGGGTTCTGCTGGGGCTCGGAAGGTGGCCAAGGGAGCGACCGAAACAAGATCTGTGAGCATCATGGAGACGATCATTAATACTGTTTGTAGGGCTGGTGTCGAGAGCAGGGAACCCCTGGCTGGGACAGGGGGGATTTATGAGGGTTTGGGCCACACAGAATAGGGGGCTGTAATTTTAGTTTGCAAAGTGTATTGAGTCCTTTTGATTTACCACTGACTGATGGAGTGACCTTGAGCAGAACGTGCAGTCTCCCTACACCGTGAGAGGAGAGCTAGGCAGGAGTGTTTTGACAAGACATTTTTCATTTGCAAATGCCAATTCGCTGGAGTGGGAACTCTTCAGGAAAAAGTAGCAGCTTTGATGAATTTCTTTTTTGGAATTTTTTCATTTTGTCAGGTGGAAAGCTCTTTATTCCAACTGCGTTTTCATTCCAAATTAACTTTTATTTCTAATAGCTACACCAAGTATTTCAGGAGTCAGAAGCAAACTTCATGACCCTGTCTCATTGCTCAAATCTTGAGATGGCAAATTTTGGTTTTCTGTTGCAACCCAGCAGAGGAAATTTTCAGAAATCCCCATCAGTTCCTGCAGGGAGGAAACACTTTCCTCCCAGCAGCGTTTCCTGTTGCCAGTGGCGTCAGCGAGGTGCTGCGGGGTCTGGGGCAGGAGGAGCTGCAGCGGGGCCAGCCGCAGCAGCAGGGTCCACCTGGGTGCATCCTGCCCTGCTGCCTCCGATGCCGCTGCCTCTTCCCCTTCCCCCTCAGATCTCCCCAAAGTAACACAAGAAAAGGGCTCCACGGGCAGGACCCGCTCTGGATTTGCAGTCAGGAGCCATCTCCAGTAACCGTCAGGCTGTCAGCTTCCCCCACCTCCCCCTGCCTCCCACCTCCCCCATCACTCACCAAAGGGAAAAAAGAGCTGGAGCCACAGCTCGAAATATATCATGCAATAGTGTATCATGAATTTCTTGTGAATCGCATTGGTGAAGCAGGTTTATTTATTTCTGAGACTTTAAATCAATACAAAGTAGGTCTCTTAGTTCTGAAGCTGGGATGGAGTGTGAAAAAATGAGCCCATTGTACTCTTAAAACTTTGGGGAAAGGAGATGACAGCTATATAATTCCATTTACCAGGCACTAGGGGCTTTAATGTGAAGGTGACAGGGAGCTCTTTGTGCATTTAGAGCACCATATCTTCTAAATAAAAGATCTGTAGACTTGATAGTGGAGTATAGCTCTGACTTTAATAATCTCCAAGCATTAGACCGAGCCAATATGTTCCCAAGTCAGAAGGGTCCCCCGCCGAACGCTCGTAAATTAGAAGCGCAGGAACTGCTCACGCTGGCGGATTAGAGCTGCAAGGAGTGCCGCGCAGGAGGTGCCCGCTCCGCTCCGAGCAGGCTCCCGCAGCCTTCCCCAGCCCGCTGCTCTGCCCGGTGCTGCTTCTCTCCTGCCCTCTGATGGCACGGTGCGCGCGGGGGGGAGCTGAGCAGCGCCGTGGGATCCGTTGAGGCTTGGCTGCACGCGATAGCAGCCACGTTTGAGTTCCTGCATTGTGTTTCCTGATGAGACATTCGTTCTGATCATTTCTGCCTGTTTATGAAAAATAGGCTATTTATAGTACGTGCATGTGCCTTTGCTGCTTCAGGTACTGGCAGATAATGTAAACTGTGGGATGGGAATTGCAATTATTGAAATTATTTGGATAAAAATCTGGCACTTGTATTTGATATGAACACATGATATGCTCTGAATAATAACGGCACTTATGTTACATAATGATTCCCATTCAAGCCCGTTGCTGTCATTTTTTCAGATCTTTCATCTTCGATGACACATTTGAGCCAATCAAGTTTGCAGCCAGAGCAGCTCTGCAGTGAACGCCTCAGCTCTAGCAGCTCAGCTTCTCCAGAGCAGCACGGTGCGAGCAGCTGCTCGTCGCAGTTTAGGGTGCTAGGAGATGGTCCATGTGCACGTGGCACGCCTGCAAACCTGCTGGGGATGGCCTTCTGGAGGCTGACGGGAGCCCTGGCGGTCCTTTCTGCTTGCCCAAAGATCCTCTGTAGTGAAAAGAGGTGCGGTGTCCTGTTGGGGCAGCAAGAGTGGCTCCTGGGGGGCAGGCGGACCAGACGCTGCAGCGCTGCCCGCGTGTTTTGTGAGTGCAGGGTGTCTGGCTGACAGTGTGCCCTTATCGTGAGCTTTAACACCTGCAGTTCTAGGTCTAACAGCTCTTCGTCATGTCCTCATCCCCTGGTGGAGGGGGAGGCACAGGGGAGGCAGAGCAGCTGCTGATGGATGGGAACAGGGAGCAGGAATACGGGAACGGGATATAACCCATAGCGCAGGGCACTGGAGTGGTGCGTGGGAGACGTCTTCGGGACCTTGCAGCTTTCACAGAGTGGAAGGAATTTTAATTTAAAGCAAAGTTCCTGGTGCCAGAAGCTCACTGCCCAGTGCTTTGCTGTTCGAGGCTGCTCTTCTTTGTGTTCCCATCAGATAAGGTACGAGATCAGAGGTGAAGTATTGCTGGTGCTCGGGTACGTGTGCGTCGTGTATCCGAGCTCTGAAAGCTGGACCCTGTCCCTTCCCAGCCCTCTTGCTGGACCTTCCCTGGTCTCTGCTCTACGACAGCTGACTCACAGCAGTGTCTTTGACTTCCCCTGGAGAACAAGTGTCCTCTGCCAGGGGCACCTGATCTGCGCACTTAACCCGCCCGGGCAGGTACCCAAACTGCCCGGTGTGGAGCTTACCCTCCAGACACGTGAGGGGTGTAACACACGCAGGGTTTAATCCTGCGTGGTCTTTCCTTGCTTCTAGCATTCCCTGTTTAAGTGATCTGGCAGCATTTCTAAATCCACTCGTGCCTCGGCTGACAGTGTGTTGTACTGAGGAATATCTGGATCCTTTAATTGCAGAAGCATCAGTTCTGGCCTTCTCCAGCAGACGTGTTCTCTTTCACCCTTGGATATTTTCCTGCAGAAACATTTATACAGCAATATGCATTGCACCATTTAAAATTGTTAATTGGAGATTGAATTACTTGTCAGCCTGTAAGAATGCAGCCCTCCGAGGTCAGAGATGAGGTGGTTAGCAGGGCTGGATGGATGAGCCATTGCATTCATTTTTCTCGAGCCCAGTATCACCGTCTGCATGCTGGCCAGCCCTGTGGTGCCCCCTGAGCTCCCAGCTCCGGCCGCAGCTGGCTGCGGGCAGCAGGCACACGCCTGCACGTGGATGGCACGCAGCCGAAGCAGCGGGCGCTGGGCACGGCTTTGAAATGCGGCTTGGGACCGCGCTGACAGACGCTGACGGGTAACTGCTTGCTCAGTGCTACGGGGGGGTTTCGCTCGCACAGCCCCTCGCAGCGCTCTGCCACTTCACTGAGATGTCGGCAGCACTCGGGAGAAGGAGCTGCGTATCTCTCTCCATCTCCAAAAAGGGATTTAGGGGTGAGAGCAGGCCGTATATCAGCTGTTTTCATTGCCTGTCAGCGGCGGCAAACCTGCGCTGTCGGCAGCGTCTCCGGATAAGCGGCAGCAGAGGCCCGCTTTGCATGTACGTACGTTTGCATTAGTTCGCAGAAGGGGAGTTTATCCTCTTTATTTTTATTTTCCTCTGTGGAAAGCATTTAGCTAGGTTTGTGTCTGGCATCTGGAGGCCTGTGCTTTGCTTTTCTTTGAACCTAAATCTACACTGCTGTCTCTCCTACCATGCCTCCTCACAGCACAGGTTTGGCTAGAGGAAGATGAGGGTGTGTGAGCTCGGCAGGGAGACCCAGGGACTTCATGGTCCAGGACTGCGGTGCTACGCTGCCCCCCAGGTGTCTGCACCAGTGGCACGGCTGCTGTGCCTGGTTCTTCTGCACCTGCACCCCCAGTGCCAACAGGGACGGTGGTCTGGGAGGATGGTCTGCTCGTCGTGAAATGCTGAATGTTGAGACATGTGAGCTTACAGGACCTTTTTCCTTCCAGAGGGAAAGAAAGTTTGGAGTTAGCAGATGGTAGCGTGGTGCCTTATCAGTCAGGCAGTGCTGGGCACAAGCCGTGCCCCCAGCCAGGATTAGGTGATGCTGCGCAGGGATAACGCTGCTTGGTCCAGGGCAGCTGAGAGTCCCTGCAGAGATCCTGTCCTCACCTCCCTTTGGCACCTTCTTGCTCTCTGCCCCAAGGGTTGGCTCCTGAGAACTGTGGTGTCCCTGTGTCCCAGCCGCGTGGTGGGGCACGTCCCCAGCGCCCGGGGCAGGACGTCAGGCGTGCTGCCCTCGGAGGGCGAAGTCAGACCCGAGCTCCACGTCCTTTTGATTGCCCTGGTCTCGGGGCTGCTCCTCCCCTGGGTGGCCCTTTGTCCTAAGATGAGCTGTGCTGTGGCTTGGCGGGGGAGGACAGGTTGTCCGTGTGTGTTTGGAGGGGCTGAAGATCTAAATGAAGCAGGTACGTAATGCCCTCTGTCTGTTGGAAAGGCTCAACCCATAAAAATAACAAACGGCATGTATTTGCCAGAATGTCAAAGTTATGAGTTTATTTTGTAATGATGTGCTCCTGCCTTCATGAGGTAAACTGGCCGTGGCAGAGGTGTTATTAGTAATATGGACTCGGTGGAGCAGAAAGCCGAGTGACCGAGAGATCAGTGTATCAGTCAGCGAGAGGGCAAATGGGAAGAGACAGCGGGGGAATGAGACCGGAGCTGCGGCGCCGGGGCGAGATTGGAGATGGAGCCGCGCGGGGGAATTGGGCACCAGCGCTCAGCCTGATCTTCCCGGCCTCCCGGAGGGGCCGGGGGGGCTTTGTCTTTGCTGTTCCTTTTGCAGCACGTGGGTTTTCTCCCCGGCAGTCTCCTCAGTGGAAGCAGTTTTGAATCAGTGGGCTGAGCTGAGGCTTGTTCCTGCGTCAGCTCCGCCGCTGCTCGGGCAGGGCAGGTGACGCTGCTGCCTCGGGCTCGGCTCTCCACGCGTGCTGTTTCCTTGGAAATCCGTACGCCACGGTCTTACCCATACGCAGGGTATGGGGAGGTCTGTTGGGGGGGCTGCTCCGTCCTCTGGTGCTGAAGGGTCGTGACCGGCTGCAGGGATGGGCTCGTCCGCGTCTCCTCAGGCAGCAGCTCCCTGCTGCATCCCATCCCCTGACGGTTTCCCCGTTTTCCCTTTGGAAGGTGCTGGGTCGGGAAGTTTACACCTCCAACAACCAGCTGGGCGGGATCCAGATCATGCACAACAACGGGGTGACGCACGCCACCGTGTGCGACGATTTCGAAGGAGTCTACACCATCCTGCTGTGGCTTTCCTACATGCCCAAGGTAATGCTGGCCCTGCAGGAGTGCAGCGTGCCACCACCCCTCCACTTTGTTTGCAGGGCTTTGGGGGTGGGGGAGGCTCTCAGTCTTTTTTTTCTGTGTTTGTAGCAAAATGCTTTAGACTCATGGCTGAGGCACTTGGGCCTCTATCTTTCAATATTTTTCTTTCTCCTTTAGAGTGTATACAGCCCTGTTCCCATCCTCAAAGTCAAGGATCCTATCGACAGAACCATAGACTTTGTTCCTACCAAGACGCCCTACGATCCTCGCTGGATGCTGGCCGGACGCCCAAACCCGAGTACGTAGGTCCCTGGTGGTCAGGACACGCCGTGGCGCGTCTGCTTTCTGTCAAGGCTTCGTGCCAGTCCCTGCTTTGCCGCTTGTCCAATTTCAGCATTCCGTTGTTGGTACTGCTCCGGTCAGATTTGTGCCCAGAGCAAATGAGGCAGGAGGCCGTGTGCTAACCTTCAGACCGGGATTTTTCAACTTGTCCTTTAAGACTTGAGTCAAGCCAGGTGCATTCTGAAGCTTGAATCCGTCTGTTGTGTCTTGGCGTTCTCTAGATCTGCTTCCAGACTTGAGGTATTCCATCCTGATCCCTGCCACCAGCCAGGCAGGCGCAGTCCAGCAGGACAAAGCTGGTTGGAATGGGAGGAAAGTCTGAGGCCTGCACCCAAGTGTATTTCTGACCTGATAAAGTAATTAGTTGTGAAAGATTTAGATGAACATATGACACCAGCACGTCAAGTGTGAGTGCTGAGGACAGGTACAAGTAATAGTTACGTTCACAGACTTTCTGTTTACGGTTCAAAGGAAGCACGTATGCAAGAGTCTTAGTGCTAGAGGAATCTCACAGTATTCCTGCAGGTCCTGGAGGACAATCGTTCTCGAGCTGCAAACCCTGAACGCCCACGCGTGCTCTTGGGGTTGTGCAGCCTGTGTACGTACAAGCTACAATCTGGGTGACCATTATGCCTGCTGTTATTAATGAGTTTGGGGGGCTAAAATGAGATTTGTGATAAACTAAGTTTTCTGGTTTTGGATAATATTTTTTCATCATCTCTCAAGTAATTCATCCAGCTGTCTGAGTGCAGCAAACGCTGGCGTCCAAATCGAGTGACTTCAGATTTTAATTTAGTGGAAGCGTTAAGGAAAGCAGATGATTCCCTGTGATAAGTTAAAGCAGATATCTCCTAGGTGAAAAGTTAAAGCCATTTATTAGAGGAGATATTGCCGTGATATTCTTCAAACTGACGCCCGACACGAGGCCGGAATCTAAACGATCAGCTTTGGGCTCACGATAAAGAGATAATTTTGAAATGGATGGTCACATTTTACAGTGGGGCCACAGAGGCAAGGAATGTAGAACACAGTAATTACAAGTTTGGTCTTGATAAAACACTCTCCATCCTGTTTAAGTCAGCAGAGGTTAGCTTGCTTGGGTCTCCACTTTTAATTGGTTTTGGACTTGGGTTTGCAGAAGCAAAGGTGCTTGTTCAGATTAAAGCATTCCTCAGAAGCCGTGTGCCAAGGGGTAAAGCTGGGAGATTTTTTTGTGTGTGTGGCAGAAGCTTCGTGAAGTCCCAGAGAACAGCGGCCACCCCCGAAAGCTGTGCCTTCGGTGCCTGGCTGGCTGGCACGGTGCCTCGACGGCCGTGTGCCGTCGGTTTGGATTCTCTGGAGCACTGGGAAGCGGCTGCTGGGCCCGCTTACAGGGTGCCTCTTACAGGTACCTCGTACAGGGCGAGCAGGCTTCCAGTGTCCGAGCACCTCACGTCAGGTTTTCTCAAGGAACGTGTGAAGCCCTCTCAGATGTGTTGTCTGGTTTTCAAGTACCAGAGGTGTTTGTGTACTTAGTTCCTGAATTTCTTCAGCATTCTTTCTTTGCAGGAGATACTAGACAGAATCAAGAGGAAAATGCGAGCCGAGGTTTAAAATAGAAACAGGCATTTTTGAAAAACATCTTTAATGATTTTGCTGCCTTTTGACAAATGTTTGTCGTATCTGGGAAAAAAAAAAAAAAAGATATTTATTTAAAAGCATGCAAAGTCCCTCTGCCATGCGAACCCCATCGTTTAACAATAAATGATGCTTTAGCTGATAAATGACTGTCTTTACGCAGGCTAGCAAATGAAATAAGACATGATGGCTGAAGGCAGGCAAATGCTCAGCTGTCTAATGTTCCCTGGCATTGTGATCTGTTCAAAATTAAATAAATAAATACGCCAGAAGGCAGTGCCACGTTCTCCGGTTGGCATTGTGAGCAAGTTTCAGTTGCTCCTTTTACGTTCTGTTCTCTTCCTCTCCTCCCTCTTCTGATGTCTCCGGTCTCCCCTCCCTTTTAGGTCAGAAAGGACAATGGCTGAGTGGTTTCTTCGACAATGGCTCGTTCCTGGAGATCATGCAGCCCTGGGCACAGACGGTTGTGGTTGGTAGAGCAAGGTAAATGCTGAGAGACGTTTTAGGCATTTGTGGAAATCATGTTTTCATCATGCTTTGCACTTTCCTGGAGCCTCATTTCAAAGCTGATGGTAAAAATAAGGCAGTGCTTGAGTGGGGTACTTCTTTACTGCAGGAATGAAGCACGCACTGGTCATTTCTGCCGTTTTGCTTGGAGATGACAGCTCTACCATGCACAAACCAAGCAGAGAGAGATTGTTAAAAATTTTGGCAGACAAACCTGCGTCTCTAGGCACACGGTCACATAGTGAGGCCTGCTTGTGGCTGTTGGCTGAGGGCATGGTGCACGCTTTACTGTTCTGCAGTCCCCCCTGACTTGCCAGAAAGGTTCAGCTAAAACTGGAGCAAACTGCAAGAAACTCTGCAAGAGAAGAGCTGAACGTTGAGACTCACACGGCATGGCCTGCAGCACCTGCCATGCCTGGTCTCAGGGGTCTGCTGTGCTGTGGACGTGCAGCTCCAGGCACCCCGGGCTGCCGCCTCCTCCCAGGGGCACTGCTGCCAAGTGCCGCCTGTGTAGAATTCTCGAGTATTCCCTGTTGGCTCGAGATTTAGATCCCTGCCTTGAAGGTGTTTGCAGCCTGCCTCATTCTGGGTGCAGCAGGTCCATGCGCTCTGAGGGCTGGGGGGAAGCAGGAGCCTCGATCCTGCATTTTTACGGATGCAAGTCAGAGCTGGGCTCAAAAACCCCTGTCACCTTTTTTTATTCTCTTCTTTTAAGTTTTTTTGCCCCCCAGAATTGCACTGTGGCGTTTCCCGAGCTGATTGTGTGCTTCCTCTCAGAATAAATCCGTTTGGAAGGAGCGTTTGTCTCCCTTGAATTTCCAGTCCAAGAGCCTGAGCTGTCCAGACGCAGCGTGCTTGTCCTTTGTCGCTCCTCCCTCCTCTGCCCACAGCCATCTCTCCTCTCAGGACAGAGCTTCAGCAGACTCCCAGCTCCTGATTTTTGGTTAATTACCAGCCCAAACTATCTGGTGATGCCTTCAGCCTTTTGGAAATCCCACAGCTGTCCCTGGCATCTGACTCCAGTCCGTTCCCCTCAGAGCACTGTCTGATCTTTACGCGTTGTTGAAAGGAGCCCAAAATCCCTGCTGACTCCGCTCCTAACTGCAGCCTGTAACCTTGGGCTCTCCTGTGACCTTTGGGTACGCTTCCCTATTTTTATCTGCCGGATGTGACACACTGAAGTTCTATCTTGCAAGGTACTCCAAGCATTTAAAGGTTTTAAGGTTAAGCAGTATAGCGGGAAAAAACAGTCCGTGGTTTGGCAAGGCTGGGAGGTCTCCGTCCAGGCCCGTGCCGGGCTCCTCTCGCAGCTCCTTGCTCCTGCCAAACCCCGAGCTGCCCTGGGCCCTCTCCCACACGTATATATAACACAAATAAACCGGCTTCTTTCAAAAGCAGTGGCACTTTGAAAAAACAAATACGGATGTATTCTTCTGGGATTGTTACTATAAGTGCTGCCAAAACTCATCTTTTGTATGTATGTTTGGAATATGTGTGCTGGTGGCTGTAAATTGTCTTTTATTATTCTATGGCAACTTGTCCAGGGACACACTATAAAACAAGATGTAGCATCTTCATGTGCTAGCCTGATAAAATTTATATGAAGTATAATGGAAAACAGAAGTTGTTTTGAGCTGTTTTCAAGTTCAATAAATAACCGTAATACTTGGATAAAGATGTTCTTTATTAGGTCACATGGGCCCTAATACAGAAGTTATAAGTTACCGATTTAGGACGGCTCCTGCAATTACAGGTTTCTAGGCAGACTCTTCATCACAGCCAGCGGGAATATTTGCACCCCCCTGGTGCCCATCGGCCGCCTGCCCGCAGCGTGTCCTCCGGCCTGAGGGGGCTGCAGAGGGCTGGGCTGGGCGGGCTGGGACCCCCCTGCAGGGAGCAGCAGCGGGCAGGAGCCCCGGTGCCACCGCTCCCCGCCTCTCCTTGCAGGCACCCGGCAGCAAAGGGGCAGGCCGGCGAACCCAGACCTTCACCCGCGGCTCACCCCAGCCACCTGGGAGAGGCAGTTGCTGCCGCAGCAGAGGTCTGGCACGGCCGCGCGGCACCGGGGCGCTGGGTCTTTGTTTCGTTTGCCATGGTTAAGGCCGTCAGCGCGGTGGCAGTGAGGAGCGGTGGAGGTGAAGCTGTTTCATTCAGAATTTAGGCTTTGTTTTATTCCGTGTAATTTCTAGTAAGGTATGTGTTAGGTTTTAGAACGAGGTTTGGCTTTGAGAACTGTGAATTCAGCTCTGAAATTAGCCAGCCACGTGCCTAAACTCTTCAAGAAAGGCCACAGCGCTTGTTGCTCCTGCATTTGCATGCATTATTTGTCTCTGCTGAGAATTTTGATGCAAATTGGAAAAATCGCCCAGTTGTGCAGCAGTAACAGTGTGCGTTTGGATGTGCCCTGCATCCCTGCAGGCTGGGAGGAATACCTGTAGGAGTCGTTGCCGTGGAAACGAGGACGGTGGAGCTGAGCATCCCCGCGGATCCCGCCAACCTGGACTCGGAGGCCAAGGTTGGTTGTCCCCTGCAAACGTCTCTGTGAAAAGAGCGCGTGTTCTGGTGGGATTTTGTGTCTCTCAAACGTGGGACAAAAAGCATCAGCTGGGAGCCAAGAGGCGGCCGTTGGCGGGCGCTGGGAGGAGCGGGGCCGTCGTCGTGACGGCCGTTTGCTCCGGGGACGCGTTCCCAGTGGTGCTGCTTCCGTTGTGAAGCTGAGCGGCAGGAGGTGTGCCCTGGCAAGCATCGTTTCGCTGTCCTCGTGCTGTGACCATATCGTTGGGTGCTCTTGCTGCTTTGACCTTCTGCTGTTCTCCTGCCTGACTTCACAGCTGTGGCCCTGCATCGTCTCTTCTGGGCTCCGCTGCGCAGCCTTCCCTCTCTCCGTCCCCTTCCCTCTCTCCGTCCCCTTCCCTCTCTCCTTCCCCTTCCCTCTCTCCTTCCCCTTCCCTCTCTCCTTCCCCTTCCCTCTCTCCTTCCCCTTCCCTCTCTCCTTCCCCTTCCCTCTCTCCTTCCCCTTCCCTTTCTTGCAGCAGTCACAGCATCAGGCTTCCCGTGGCACCTCGTAGGTAAATCACTGGCAACGCTGCTCTTGGTGCTGGTGACAGACGGATTGTCCCGGTTTCTCCGTGGGCCAGCAGATCCTAAGCATTTGGTGTGCTGTGCTCCACGTCGTTGGTGCCACGTCGCAGCTCTTGCTGCAGCCATTTCGGTGCTTTGTGCTAACTCTTACCTTGAGGCAATTGTTTGAGGGCTCAATGCTCTTTCCGTTCCCACAGATCATCCAGCAGGCTGGCCAGGTGTGGTTCCCCGACTCCGCCTTTAAGACAGCCCAGGCTATCAACGACTTCAACAGAGAGGGGCTGCCTCTGATGGTCTTTGCCAACTGGAGAGGCTTCTCTGGCGGCATGAAAGGTAACCAACGGCCGTGCGCCCTGTGAGCGTCGTCCTGCAGCGCTCCCCGGGGCGCTGCTGCCCTTCCCTGCCGCGGTGCTCGCGGCAGCGCTGTGGGTCTGGCGTCCTGGGGTGGTTCTCGGGGGAGCGCAGCGGCAGCAGCTCTGGTGGCAAGGGGTTTCCTTCCTCTCCTCCCCCTTGGGTCCTGTCTGGCAGCCACACAGCAGGAGTAACGGAGATCATGCAGAGTGCAGATCTGAGAGCAGGTTCTTTTCGGAGTTGCAGCAGTATTTTTGTGCGTACCCTCACGCAGGGTTACGGGAACTGGCCGGATCTCATCCGCGGTGAGAACAGGCAGTTGGATTTTAACTGGGGTCTAGTTGCTAACAAAATTTACAGCTGCCAACCTGGGCTAATTAAACGCTAATCTCCGGAAACTCCTTCTGCTTTATATCCTTCTGCCTCAGCTTAAAATTGGGGCTGGCTATGCCGACAGTGCTGCACAACAGAAGCACGTGAGCGTTCTCTGTCCTCGCTGAGGGCTGCTCGCGCTGCGGTTCTGTCCCCAGTCCCTGACGGTCCTCTTGTTCCCGTGAGCAGTTCTCGTACGCTGGCAGCTGGTCTTTGTGCCATCTGTTGCTGCTTTGAGTTCTGTGAAGTGCCAACAGTGTGAGGTTGATGCTATAGGATTTAAACAAGTGAAGGCTTAGGGCCTTCTACCTGCACGTGGCAAACAAGAAGCGTTACAGATCCGCTGGCAGAGCAGAAGTTCCCGCTGTGGGGAGGCGCGGTGGCAGGCTGTGCTGCTCTGTCTCATGAGCAGGGCGGGGGGAAATGGCGTTGAGCTTGCAGAACGCAGGGTCAGAAGGTGGCAAAAGACGGCAGAATGCTTTCCTCTGGAGAATGCCCGTTCCCGGGCGGGATGGTTTCTACCCCGTGTACTCTGCGCTCCCTGAGCGACTTGCTCTCCAACCGTGCTGCTGACTGGGGAAGCAGTAAATTAATGAAATCCTGGTAAAGTTACAGAATAATTTTGCCCTCCTGTGTTGTGAGGTCTGCCAGCTTCGCCAGCGCCTTTGCTGGGAGCGTTCCCCTGAAACTGAGTCCAGCTTTGGAGCTGGAACCAGGAGCCCAGGGTGGAGAGGAAGGCGCTGATGTTTGTGGGGATGCCAACAGCCGTATTGCACGTCCCCGCCTAACGCGCGCAGCTCGTGGCAGGAGGAGGAGAGAGCTGTCAGAGCCTGCAGCCGCTGCGTGCTGCTGCTGCCGAGGGCCTGGCAGCCAGCGCCGCTCCCTCCCGACGCTCTGCGCTCCTGGGGGAGTTGTTTGCAGTTTTGGTTTCAGTGCTGGCTGGGGATTATGCAGGGAGGGAAAATAAACAATTATGCCACCCCTCAGTGCACACAAACACGCTGCCAGGAGCCGGCTGCACTGTGGGTAAAATGACTCCAAAATTGTGTGTAATGAGTAGGAAAAGATTAGAGACAGCTCTTGCTATGCTGAAAATTGACATTAGCGGAGGGGGAAAAAAAAGAAAGCAGAGGGAAAAAAAAAAAAAAAAAACCCTCTTTACTAGTACGCCTAGGAGGGC
>VXAV01009179.1:71692-86431 GCA_013399715.1 Alectura lathami | reverse complement strand
GAAAATTGACATTAGGGGAGGGGGAAAAAAAAAAAAGCAGAGGGAAAAAAAAAAAAAAAAAACACCCTCTTTACTAGTCAGCCTAGGAGGTCTGATTTCGGCAGTAAAATAAATAAATAAGCGACATAAATAAAGGCACATCACAATGGTGCTGGTGGTTCCCCCAACGAGCTCTGTCTGGCCCGAAGGCTGCTCAGCATAATGCAAAATTAAATTATAAAATCTGGCTTGAATATTTAGATGGAGGAGCCATTTGGAAGTGGTTTATTTGGGCGAACCGGCAGTGACCCACGACGGGGAGACATCAAGCATGAAATTCACTGGAAATTAGCACCGGGGTCCTGGGCTCGGCATGAGCAGTTTGATAGCATGCAAATCCCCCGACATTAAACGGCCGCGCTGCGTGTGCTGCAGGGTCACTCGCAGTTGGCTTTTCATGTTTTACTTATTATTTTTTCCTGGGACAGGTTATAAATAACAATAAAAAAAAAAAAAAAAGCAGAATGAAAGGGCTATTTTAAATCTCTGATTGCCTGGGCGCTGAATGACGGTGCTGCTCGTGTGTAATGGGTTTACGAGGTTCATTATGTGTCTGCAGCCAGCGTGCGCCCGGTGTTTACCTCCGGGTCCTCTCTGATAATCCAGCCACGCTGACGAGATCCGTTCCGGCTTCGGAGGCTCGGGGCACGCTGCCCGACGCCGTGGAAATGCAAAAAGCTGTCTGCAGCCTCCCCAGCGTGCCTGGTGCACCCGAGTGCCAGTGCTCACGCACGGGGCATGGCACTGCCGGGGTGCAGCCCTCGTGCTGGGGTGCAGCAGCAGGCGCTGATGGACGCTGCAGCTGGGCAGGCAGAGAGCAGGAGAGTGTGCTGCAAACACGCTCTGCCCTGCTGAACAGCGAACGACGCTGGTCTTCCTGGAGGACTTTGCAGCATTTTGGTCTTCCTTAAATTAGGGCAGGACTGGAACTTGGCCCAGAAATACCGTATTTAGTTTTAATTTTTCCAATCTTAACGTAGGTAACTTCTTTGCAAGAGCAGTTGCGCAGACAGCCTGCTCCTTGGACGCGCGTTGCTGCTGCACGGATGCTGGTGGAAGTGGCGGGGTTTTGTTGTACACGCAGCGAGTGTCAGGTTCAGCAGCGACAGCACACAAAGCCTGCTCCCTCCCGGCGCGCCAGGGCTGCCTGAGCAGCGAGCACCACGGACCTGGCATCGTCTCCCACCTGCAGCAGTTTGTTTTTCATTGTGAGAGTGGAGAATGCAGCAAAACTAGCAGTAGGAGGTGGTTATCACAGTATGGCAAATATTTCGCAGTTGGAGGCTCAAATCCAGCGTGAGCGTAGGTCAGGGTGGCCGTGGTCTGGTGCTTGGGCGTGGGGACTCCCGTGGTGGCAGCTCTGCGCACGCAAGAGAAGCCAGAAGTTGGTGTCAACCCACGTACAAAGCGCTAGGCACAGCCGGGACCTTCCGGGCGAATCGAGCGCTGCATTGCAGGGTCCCGGGAGCGGCTGTGCACACGGCTGCGTGCTGGCAGAGCTCGTGCTGCTGGCCCGCAGCTCCGGCCCTGGGAGTACAGAAGCCTCCCCGAGCCCGCTGGGGCCAGCCCTGGGGAGCGCGAGGGGCCCGGGGCCGTGCACGGGAGCATTCTGCTGCCCTCGCTCCCCCGCTCCCCCCGCCTCGCTCAAACAAGTTCTCGAGACTTAACCTGAGTAAAATATACACCCATGGCAGGAGTGAAAAATGCACTGCTAATTACGCAATTATTTTATTATGTAGCACTAGTAAAAAATGTCTAGTAAAGAATTAATTCCGTTAAAATAATTTGAATCAAGCAATTATTTTCTTAACACTAGAATTAGCTGAAAGTACTTCAAGTGGTTTATTACTAGCACTACATAATAAAATAATTGTGTAATTAGTAATAAATTTGTCACCCCTTTTGAGGTCTTCTCCTTTGCTCAGGACAAATGAAACGGTCGGAGTTGTGTTTGGTTCCCAGTCCCCGCCGTCTCTGCCAGAATTTACATTTGTTCACAGTTAGAGGGAATAGATCGTCCTTGGCGGCGGCGTTTGGCATCCCTTAAATATGAGGGGATTCCGTTTCTTGGCTCTCGGGGCAATGACCTTGCAAGGGGAGAAAATATCGGTGCTGACACGTGTGCACGCTGGGCACCTGCCCTGTTACCGCGCGTGCGTGTTTCCCAGAGTCTGGTGCTCGGCCGTGTCCCTGCAGCGCTGCGCACCGGCCTGGGGGCTGGGTGGCACGGGGGCCTTGGCTGGAGTCCCTTTGTTCCCCCGAAATGGCCTTCTCAAGTGATGTAGGGATTTTGGGTGGATGGAAGGGAGAAACCACTGGAAGGCTGCTGCTACTTCACGCAGCACGAGGGAGCGCAGAGATGTGCAGGGCGATGCGAGGAGGAATAATAGGGGATGAACTGGGATGGGGAAGGAGGGGAAATTTGGCTGAATACCGAGGAACAATTCTCCTGTTTGGCTGTGGAAACGCTCCTGAAGGTTTGCTGGGAGCCTGGGATTTCTAAACCGAGGCTTTAAAAAGCGCTGGGAAGAAACACAGGCTGCATCCATCCTGTGTGGACAAAGAGATGGGCCCGATAATCCCGATAAGCGCTTTTCATTTCTCCTTTCACTTTTAAAGCCAAAGAGGGGAGGAATGCCGTCCCACACCTCACCTGCCCACAGGGAGCTCCTCCCCCGTGGCCACCCTGCCCGGGGCCAGCAGCGCCCGCTGGAGCTTTGCGGCCTGGCGGCAGGAGGAGGTGGTCAGAAGCGAACGTCGTGGGGCTCTCTCCAGTCTGACCGAGCGTGGCTGACGCCCGGCGCTGTGTCCTTTTCCTGCAGACATGTACGACCAGGTGCTCAAGTTCGGTGCCTACATCGTGGACGGCCTGCGGGAGTACCGGCAGCCCGTGCTCATCTACATCCCGCCGCAGGCGGAGCTCCGCGGCGGGTCCTGGGCCGTCATCGACCCCACCATCAACCCTCGGCACATGGAGATGTACGCGGACCGGGAGAGCAGGTAGGGCTGCTCCGAGCCTCCTGCGGGGGCAGAACACGCGGCTGGCCGGCGAGCAGCAGGCGGTTCAGAACCCCCGGCGTTGTCCCTTCTCGGAGGGGCAGCCGGAGTGGGGCCTTGCACTGCTTTTATGAAATGTGTAGGAGAAGTTCCAGTTAGCCAGGTTCAGGGTGCAAAGGCAAACTCTTGGAAGCATGTTCTTAAAATATTTTAGAGAATGTCTAAGATACAGATACGGAATCATTGGGAGGAGAAAGCTGGCCCGCCTGGTCTGTCTGGAGCAGGCTGGAGCAGGGTGAGCTAGAAGGACAAGAACATCGTCGGGGGATTTCGCGTGGAGCAGTCAGGAGGAGCAGGCAGGTTCGGGGTGCACGGCCTCAGAGGCTGGCAGAGCTGCAGCTGGCTCGGGGTCTCTGATGGAGGTGCTTGGGTAATTGCTGCGTTACCTGCCTTGTGGAAGAGCGCGCAGGCCGCAGCGTCAGGCCACAGGGCGCTGCTGGGGCCGGGCTGTGCCCTGCGCTGCTGGGTGGGCGAGCTGTGGGCTCTGGACAGATCACAGCCAAGCTGCTCTCTCCCGTGTTCTCTCTTGGTCCCTGTTTTGTCTCCCTCCCCCTTCCTTTTTCCACACGCTTTCTAGACACCATTGAGCCATCCCGTTCTGTGTTTCCCCTGTCTGATGACCTGAAGGTGCCTTTCTTGTCTCTTTTCCCGTCGCCGATCAGAGGAGGGATCCTGGAGCCGGAGGGGACAGTCGAAATCAAGTTCCGCAGGAAGGACCTGGTGAAGACGATGCGGCGCGTGGACCCCGTCTACATGCACCTGGCGGAGCGCCTGGGTAGGTGCCGGCGGGCAGCGTTCTGCTGCTGCACCTCAGAGGGGGCAGCCGGGCATTGCGTCCAGTCCGGGGTCGTTTTTATTTACTGCCATCTGACTTGGGAAGGAAAGCAGATGGGACAGGCTGCAGGTATGCATGTGTGAGAGGGGCGTCGGTGCGCGCATGTAGCGGTGTCTGTGAGCTGAATTTTTTGAATTGGTGGGGTCTTACAGCAGACACGTGCTACAGACGCTTGGCTCTGGTTTCCACCTCAGCCAAACCCTCAGCTGGTGTCGTTTGGTGGAGCTAAGAATTTGGCCAAAGACGTTTGGGGTTGCTGGAGTGTCGCTGTGTGCTCGGGGCAGTTTACACGTCTGCGTTGCTCGCCTCCTCGGTACAACAGGGGGTGACTGCAGAGCTCAGCTGCTGCCGTGCCTCTGCCGAGCTGTGCCGTCACTGTGCCTCACTCCAAACCATCCCAGCACCTGGCGTATTCCCCACAACCCAAAATACAGAGTGCTCAGCAAAATGCTCTTAACATGGGAGCTGTGCTCTCTCGGGGGAATGGGCTCCTTAAAGAGCTCTTTACCAGCTCTCACGGTAAGAGGTGATTGCGCAGGGCTGCGTTTTACCTCCCAAACTGACTACACGGTAGTAGTGGAGGAAGCACGCTGCGTGGGTATGCTTTGAATTTCTAACGCCTTTTGGGATCCTTCAGGAGGAGAAGTGTTCTGCAAATGACTGATAAATCGTCTCTATTGCTGCAGTTACATTTTATTATTTGGCTTTTTTTTAATTTATGGTAGTGCAATAGTTTATACACAAAACAAGCATTCTGATATGCCTTGGGAGGAGAAAAATAATTGTGAAGGGTGCTGGGAGTGCTAAGAATGCCACGGCTTGGTGGAAGTCAGGTTCTTGCTGATGTCTTCGATAGCATCAAAGACTTCTCTCTTTCTGATAGCAATTTGAAAGTCTCTCTGTTCTCCCTGCCTGTGCTGGTCGCTCTCCCCAGGCAGCAGGCTGTAGCAGGTGTCTGAGCTGTGCAGACCCGCACAAGGCAGCGGCTTTATCCGAGTTCCAAGTTCAGATCTTGCTGCCGTGCCGTGCGTATTCCTGCGTTAGAGAAAAGGGGCACGAATATCCCGACGGCTGCGTCGCCCTTCCCGTGTCTGTGGGAATGGATGAACCATCTGAGTGTTCGTAGTTGCGGCAAGAAAATCCTTTTCACCAAGCTCAGTTTTGGCCTATGGACGTGTCTGCTGGCAGCACAGGGGTGGCACGACGGCACCAACCACGGGGACCCAGCGCCGGGCCCCGGTGGGCGTGCAGCCAGGTGCCCTGCGCTTCGGGCGGGGGCTGCAGCCTCGTTCCTCGCACGGCCACGATTCCCAGCGCCGCTTCCTGGGGATGCTTCCCTGCACCTTGGCCACGCAGGTGCGAGAGCCTCAGGGAAGGAGAGCTCAGATGTGTGCGCAGGGATGGCGGCGACGTGCCGAGCAGGCGGCTCCAGGCCCTGCAGATGAATGTCGCCGTTTCCAGGAGGATTTGCCGTCGCCCCGCTGGCTCCGGCGATGAGCAGAGCAAACCCCTGCTCTGAGCAGAGCTGCTGGCTGCGGACAGGGGGCTCTGGGACTGTCGAGGTCCTGAAACGGTGGAGGAAGTGGAGAGCGGAGCAACATGAGCTCTCTGCTGGCCCCTCCGCGGGCTGGGAGCAGCCTGCACCCTGCGCGGGACCAGAAACACGGGCCTGGGCCAAGGGAAGGGAGCAGTTTTCTGCCAGAAGCCTCCAAATCCACAGCCAGGCTGGGCGAGGCGGCAGGAGCCTGTGCAGGGCTTTTTTCCCCTCTGCAGGGTAATTACTCCCAGCAAACTCCATACGCTTTAATTAAAATGACTGCAACACAAGAGCAAGTCACTTACAACTGTACATAGGGAGAGCTCTAAAAGCTTCAGTCACTGATAAGCATCTCACTTAGATGGCTCGTAATTGCTCCCAGCATCGGGCGATCAGTGCTGTTGTTTTGCCGCTAATTCCGAACCCTAGCAGGAAAGCCAAGATTGCAGGACACAGTGAATTGCATAATTTTTTTTTTGCTGGTTTTCTTTCTGGCCAATTTAAAATTTGTCAAAGTCGGTCTTCTTCTGGATCACTGCCCTTTGATATTTCGCGCACTCCATTTGCCACAAACAAGCCGCAGGGCCGCAGTTCATGCTGACTCCAGCAGAAGCAGAGAAAGCTCCATTTATCTTACACTGCCTGCTGAATTCTTACTCATTAGCCGGGGGTTCACTGCCTCTCTTTAACCCCTGAGTGGCTGTCAGCCCTCCCCGGGAGCGGCGGGAGGAGGGAGATGCTCCCACCGTGCGCCTGCTGCCGAGTGGGGCTGGGGCGGCCGCGCTCCGTTCGAGGCATCTCCAGCGGCTGGGCTCTGACTTGCGGTGGGGGAGCGTGAGAGCAGAGGAGGCTGGCGGATCTGGGATAATTTGACATAAATCTGTTCATTATCAATTCCCTGGCACTATTGCTGCAACGTTTATTAGCCCCACATTTTATTGGAATGTCACTCAGGGCTGTGCTGCTGCGGAGCGGCGCGGAGCAGGGGCAGGAGGAGGAAGGGTGGCCCCTGCCCTGCCCTGCCCGGAGCAGCGGCTCCTGGGGATGCAGGGACGAGTCGGGCCGCGAGCCTCGGGCACAGCTGGGAGGAACACGGAGATTCAGTTTATTTTTATTTATTTATTACAATTAAAGAGTTAGGAGCGGAATAAGCATGAACTGTGTCGTGCAGATTCCCGGCCCGTAACGCGTCAGCTGTAGGGTGTAACGTAAGCACCAGTCTGGGGGAACGTGAAGAAAAGGACCGGCAAAATGGCTCCAGGGATGGCAGGGTCCGACGTCACGTCGGCCCAGCTCGCCTATCGGGTGTCTGTCGTGGTGGAGGGAAGGGTCTGCTGTTCACCCGATGGATGTGGCGGGGTCAGTGCCCTCTTCGGCTGATGCTCGGAAGCGACGGGCTGCGCACCGGTGCTCGGTTCTGTTTGAAGCCGTGCGCCCGTTCGCGTTTGTCTCCGTGCGCTGGGCGGGGTGCGGGAGGAGCTGAGCCCCTCCGTGGGACCCGGCGTGCCCCGGCCCCAAGGGGCTGGGCCGTCCTGTGGCTGCTCTCGCTCCCTGCTCTGGCTCAAGAGAGGCAGATTTCAGCTCGGAGGTCTGGTAATTATTTTCTGGGGTGGGTTGTTTGCTCTGTGTTGTAATTAATCAAAATGCTGGTGGTTTTCTTGAGCAGCGACTAAGAAAAATGCTGCTGTTGCCGTGCCATCTCTCAGGAAGTCTGGGACAAACCGGTCAGCACAGCTGTAGCTTTCTGTCTCCTCAGGCCACGCCGATTTTCAGTAGCTGCCTCTGTGTGCAGGTGCTGCTCTGTTCAAATTGTTCTTACCGCGCAGCCGTGAGTCTGGGAGAGCACGTGCTGCTTCCTGCCATCTCCTCCGCGGCTGCCGGCGTCCTGAGTACCCGTCCGGGGGGCTGCGGATGATTCCCCCCAAATCCCAATTTCTGGGCCTCCACGCCTGCCACGCTGCGCCCGTCTGCTCTGGTGCCAGGACAGCGCCTGAGGAGCGGCGCTGGGCAGGGGCAGGGTGGGACCTCGCGCGGCGCGGCTGCACGAGGGGATTTGGAGCCCGCGTCATGGGCATGTGTGACCTTCACTGCTGTTGCATATTGCACCTTTGTGACATAAATCCTGCTGAATATTTAGTGAAGCAATTACGAGCGGTCTCATTTGCAGAAACAAGCGGCAATCCGAGCCACGGGGACGTGAGGCTGGCGGTGACCTTCCTGCTCCCCAGCCTGCGGGCTCCTGCTGCTGCCTTTGCTGGGTGTTGTCTGGCAGGAGCTTGGTAAGGAGGAGGTGAGCTTCAGGGGGAAGGATCCCTGGAGGTGTGGGAATCGGACGGGGCAGCCATAAGCAGGGCTGTGGCACTGGGCGGCTCTTCTGGCGTTACCTGGGGAAAAGCCCCCCCCTTTGCCGTGGGACGCGCAGTCCTTGGCTGCACGCCCGCTGCGTCGGGGCCCTGGTGCTGGGCGTTCCCCCAGGTCCTCGGGAGCGTGCTGGGGAAGAGGCGAGGAGGTGGACGAGGAAACGCTCTGCCACGCTGGGGCTGTGTGCAAGGAGAAAATCCCCCCTTGTAACAGCTCAGAAGCCATAAACCATCGCGTGGATTCAGAAGGTGCCTGGCTTCCTGCAGTTGGAGGGAACCCACGGTAACATTTCTTGGAGTCACTTTGTCTAACCTGTTAAACCGGTCATATTTAAAAAAAGCACTTTGCTCCTAACCGTTCTGGGAGGCCGTGATTCACGGCCCCACGGAGCCGTTCCCCAGCGGCAGGACCTTCATCACAGGCGGCGGCCGGGCAGCGCAGCGCCCGCGTGGCTGGGGGCTGCTCCCGGGGAGGGCTTTTGTGTAACGGGCACAAATCAAGGTAGTTTAGGTGTTGCTTTCTCTGCCGTGATGCTTCCCCTTAACTTCTGGAGAGGAGCATAAATCGAGATGCGGCGTCGGAGGGCTCTGCCCACAGATTTACGGCGCGGCGCTTGCTGCCCGGTGGCTGTAAAGCACCGCGGGTCCTCGTGTGATGGCCACGGGCAGCTCCCTGCCTGGAGGGCTTCTGGTGGCCGCGGCACTCGGCAGTTGTTGTCCCCCGGGCTCTGGGGACAGCGGCTGTAGCACAAAGGTGACGCTTTGGCTCTTCAGGCACTGTGCCGGAGAGTGCCCTGCGCTGCCTGCCGGGCCGGGGGGCCGCCCGCGTTCCTTCCTCAACTCACCTCCGCGTCCGCCCGCGTGCCCCATCCGCACCCGCTGCTGCTCCTCGTGCTCGCGCTGCGGTGGTGGCTTCACAGAGCTGCTCCTTTGTTCCCTATCGATTCGCAGCTGATCCATACCTCCAGGTCTATAATGTTCCTATGATTTAAACTTTAACAGTTTCATTAACTGTCCAGCACCTTCAGAGCAAAGGAATCCCATATTTTAAGTCCCCTCTCCTCGCCAGGGTAAGATTTGTGGAAGGAGACTTCTTTTCCGGAGAAATAAATAAATAAGGCTCGAGCTTTCTGAAAAACCCTGAGGCCTCGAGATCAGACTGGAAAAGAAAGAAAACCATTCCAAGATATTTAATTGTACAGGGGGCTTACAGGATTGATCGAGAGCTTAGCTTTTTACAATAGTCCAGTGAATAAGAAATGCTCCTGACAAACGATCGATGATGGGATAATCACTCTTTATCCCCCCTCCTCATTGTTACCTTCTTTCTTTCAGGAGAACAGGGTTCAGAAGTCAAAAATCTTTATAGACGCTGCTTTTAAATTAAGCAGAAAATAGACATTGACGTATTTGTTAATCTCACCTAAATCATTACTGGGCCTGGCTGGTTTGACTGTACAACGTGCGCAGCGGCCAGGATACGCGCGCGGCGCCGGCTTCAGAGCGCGCGCTGCCGTTTGGAGCTGGGGGAACTGGTGAGTTCGGCGTGGATAGATTCCTGTAATTCCTTATTCTGAAGGTTGTACGAGTAGCTGCTCTTAATTAAAACCTGCTTACTGGCATTCGAAAGGTGAGGTAACATTTGTACGGGCAGGCGTTCCCTTACCAGCAGCCTTTGCTGAGCGGCTGGCCTGGGCTTGGGAGCGTGTCGGTGTTGGCGTGTGACGGTGTGTGACCGTGTGCGGCACTGTGCGTCCCCGGTTCTCCCGCTGACTCCTCGTCACCTCTTTGTTTTCTGGCTCCGCTTCCCTCCGCACGCTGCAGCCGGGCCGACGCTTGCAGCCCCCCAGGCGCTTGGCGGTGGCACCGCCGTCTGCCGGGAGGCGACGCAGGGTGGCGGAGCTAACAGCGCGCGCTTGCGGCACGACGTGCCCCTGACCCAGCTGTGGTTGCCAGCGAGCTCGGCTCCAGGAGGGCAGGGGATGGGGGCAGCTGTTTCTGAGGCCGCGAACTTGCAGCCAGAGCTGCTGGTGTGGGTGGAGGTTACAAACCAGCACGGTTCAGCGGAGTACCCGGGGCCGCGATCTGTGCTGGAATCGGACCGAGACCGGCTGTAAGCGCTCTGCCCCTGCGCAAGCACCTCGTGCACGTGTCGGCAGCGGAGATGCACCGAGCTCCGCCTGCCGCAGGCCTGGGCCGGCGCCGACCTGGGGGGAATCACGGGGGTCAGGGGCCTGCGGTCAGGCTCACAGCGGCCTCTTTGGGCTCTTTGTAGGAAGGGAGGAAAGAGGGCTCAAGCCTCAGCAGGCTGTAGGGGCAGCAGCCTCTCGGAGTTCCTGTAACACGCTGCGGGCTGCGTGGAGGGCACGAGCCCTGTCCAGAGCTGGGTGCGCTTGGGCCCTGCTCACGTGTTGGGAGCGGCTGCTGGGAGCGCCTGGCTCCCGGCTTAGTCTGGGTCCTGCCCTTTGGGGGTGAAGTGAAGGTGGTTTTGTTTTCATCAGTGTTAATCTGAGGTCAGTGTCTTAAAAATAAATGAAAAAGTACGAGCTTCACAGGCCATTACCTTCGTAGCACAGCTTTTCTCCCGTCCGTCGCATTGCTCCGCGGTGGAGCCATGTGGTGATCACTGGATCCGAGCGTGGGCAGCGTCAGCGTCTGTAACAAACCTCGGGTGCTCCCTGCATCGGGGCTCCAGCAGCTGCGGGCAGGAGCCAGCTGCAGAACGCGCGGCTGCGAGCGTGGTTTTACACCGCCACGTTCTGGGCTTAAATGAACGGCGTGCTGGAACATCATTCTTTTTTAGGAGTAAGTCCAGTAAATCTGTCACTTAACTGATGGCTCAACTCATTGGCATTTAAATGGAATAGAGTTTCCATGGTGAATCCTCCTCTGGAGCTCTTGCCTGAATATTGTTGGCAGGAAATCTGGGCTGGAGCACTTATGCTTGACTCGAGGCTGCTTGGCATCGCCTGGAGCTGATGGTCTGGATTTCTCCTGCCCAAATGCGGTCTGGGTTGTGCTTGTGTGCAGGAGCAGGAGAAACCTCTGCTCTCCCTCTGGACACGCTGCCCTCCACGCAGCAGTCGTTGTACTGCTCTCTGCTGCCGCTTGTCACAGGTCCCTGACCTGCCGCTGTGCCTGGCTGCAGGTACCCCCGAGCTGAGCACTGCTGACCGGAAAGAGCTGGAGAGCAAGCTGAAGGAGCGGGAGGAGTTCCTGATCCCCATTTACCACCAGGTGGCCATGCAGTTCGCGGACCTGCACGACACGCCGGGCCGGATGCAGGAGAAGGGTGCCATAACGGTGAGCGCCCGGGGACCCGCTCGGGGGCTCGGCCCAGGCGGGAGGCAGCAGCGGGGCAGGGCTCAAAGGACCTTGGCATGCTGTGGGCTGCACACAGACCTTGGCCCCAGTGACTGTGGCCGCAGCAGCAAAGCTCCCTGCACGCCAGCTGCTCTCTGGCCTCAGAAGTGGTCTGAGACCCCGCATTTTCGGGGAGTAGCTCGTTAGTGGCCGCATCAAAACCCCCACAAAGCACACGGCAGCCTGCCCTGGCAGGGAGGGAGGGCAGCGAACGCGGTGGGTCGGGGCCCTGGGGAAGAAGGTGGGAGTCTTTGTATTTCTCTTTTGCAAGTGGCACCACTGGGTGTAGGAGTGGAAGCCTTTCACTTCCCTGGGGAGCAAGGCACATGCATTTCTCCATGTAAATGTTGTCCCGCACTCATCTCTCCTTCTCCACTTCTGTCCTGGGCAGGACATTCTAGACTGGAAAACTTCTCGCACCTTCTTCTACTGGAGGCTAAGACGTCTTCTGCTGGAAGACGTGGTCAAAAAGAAGATCCATGACGCCAACCCCGAGCTGACCGATGGGCAGATCCAGGCCATGCTGAGACGCTGGTTCGTGGAAGTCGAAGGGACAGTGAAGGTAAGTGGAAATGCGGCTCCACCAAGGCAGTGTTCTTTCCTGGGTGTAAGTTCAGTGAAGTTCTCCCAAGCGGAGTTTGATCTCTGGTCCAAAAATACTTTGGATGGTGAACGAGCACTTCTGGAGAATGTTCCAGTTCATGAGTTGCTCTTTGGCAACACTTAGTATCAGGGCAGAGAAGCAAATCCACCCAGTTTCGAAAGGTTTTTCCCAAGCATGTGGCACCGTCATTATGAAAATCCGAATATCTGAAAACGGGGGCAAGGGCGGGCAGCCTGCGGGAGGAGGGCAGCGCTGCTCTGGCAGCAGAGATCCCAGCAGGCCCGAATGTCTCCATCTCGTTTCTGTGCGCAGCCCGCGGGAGCCCTGATCCTCTTCGCCACCATCCCGTGTCCCCAGGCTGCACGGGGCCTGGTGCCCCGCGGAGCAGCGTGTCACGGGGCAGGGACGCGAGCGCACTGGGAACAGGGGGTCGCTCGGCCGCGTCCTCACCTCGTGGTTGTGCTGAGGATTTCTTTACTGATTGTGCTCGAACTCTGAAGCTTGCAGTCTTGGAAGAGCAATCTCCAGTGCAGCTCTCAGGTTGTTTTTGTCGCAACCCTCTGATCTGAGCTCTTTATTTTATTGTATTGTATTTTATTATTTTATTTTATTTTATTTTTTAAGTCACAAACACTCTGGGGTTCTAGAAAGGGGGGAAGTGCTCTCCGGAGGGCAGCAGGCTTTCCAAGGTAGTGTCTGAGCGTCTTTAAAAGCGGGCATCTCGTTAGCTAATACATTACACCAATCAAGGAGAGTTATCTTAAGCCACAATTAATCTGCTCCCTGGCATATGTTGATAGGAAAGCATCATGCTGTTTCTTAATTAAAAGCAAACGGATTAAAAATGATTAATAAGAGTATTAAATATTCTCCTAAAGTAACAGCTTTGGGATTCTTGGGTAAATCTAGCTTTACGCAGGTCTGCAACCGTAAGGCAGCTTCTTGTTTTTTTTTTTTTCTCTCCTTTCCCTGAAATCTTCCTCAGTGCCCTACTTTGTATGCAGGGAGCATTTCTGTCGTGTCTAGGGGCAGAAGCAAGGAGCAAAAACTAACGAGTTTAAAATAATAATAAGAAAAAACAATGAAACAAGCGAGATCCGTAGGTTGAAATGACATCGCTTTTTTTTAAGACAGCCAAATACGCAGTTTTTAAGGGAAAAACCACCTGGTGTACGTGCTGGGCCGCAGCCGCAGCCTGGGACCAGTGCAGGGGTCTCCCCCCAGTCCACCTGGGGGTGCCCGCTCTGCTCAGCTGCCCGGAGCCTCCCCGTTGCCGCACTGAGCTCATTGTCATTCTGACTTTGACTTCGTTAGTGATAACAGAGAAGGATAGTGCACCTTTAAATGACGAGCTTTGTGTTTAATTACCCAAATAAAATGACATAAATATGAATGAGTGCTAATGGTGGTACTTGCTTTTCCGGAAACCATTAACAAAACGATTCTTAAATGATTTGTAAAGAAAATGAGAGGAGAAGAGAGGAGTGAGAAGGCTATTAGGCGTCTAACACACTCCTGAATTATTATGTAGTCAACTACCTAGCAAATACCAAGTGAAATGATCTTGTAGAAGAAAAAATGGGTTTTGTAGCCAAGGCCTTTCAGGGGCGAGGACACCCCAGCCCCCTCCTGCAGGGCTGTGGGTGCTGCGCTGCTGGGCCAGCACTGGGTCAGGCTCCCGCAGGGCAGCCGCAGGTCACCGGAGCTCGGGCACCTGATCACCGGATTTCGGAAGCTGGGCTTTGCCTGGGACAGGTCTCCGACATCCCTAGGGGCTGATGCAGCAGTTCGGTGGTAGCCATGGGAAGAAGTGCTGCTTCCGTGGCTCCCATCCAGCCGCGTTTACAGGAGGAGATGCAAAACAAATGCATCACCTTTTGACTTGTGCCCACCATTAGTGCTGTTTCCAAGGGCCAAGCACGCTGGGAAGACCACGGGGGGGTGCCAGCCACGTGCTTTACTGGCTGCCACGAGCTGAGTTACGTTTCCGGCGCGGTACATGGGGCGTGCAGTCAGTGCTGGTCCCGCAGGAGTTGGGGCGGGCGCTGGGACGCTGGGTGACACGTGTGGTTTGTTGGCAGGCGTACCTATGGGACAGCAACAAGGACCTGGTGGAGTGGCTGGAGAAGCAGCTGATGGAAGAGGAAGGCGTTCGCTCGGTTGTGGATGAGAACATCAAGTACATCTCGAGGGACTACATCCTGAAGCAGATCCGCAGGTAAGCCAAGCGCGCAGCCGCAGCACGGCCTGGCTCCGGCACGGCCCCGCACCCCACGGCTGGCTCCAGGCTTCACCAGTGCCCACCCAGGGCACACAAACACAGCTGGAGCCATGGGGGCTCTACCGTACGCAACAGGGAGCTCCAAACGTTCAGCCTCTGGTCTTGGCCATGTGCGCGTCCCCAGCTGAGGAAGGTTCAGGCCCACTGCCCTGCTTGTGTGCCAGAGACCTAAGGAGCGTGTGGAAACGCAAACATGAGGCAAACGCAGGGCTACTGTGAGACGGGGATTGGTACAAAATCCAGCTCTCATGTACATCTGGATCCCCTGCCTGCCCCAGCTCTGCCCAGCCCCGGAGGGGCTTCAGCCCTCGCGTGCCTGAGCTCTGCCCGACGAAGCACGAACACAAGTGCCTGCTGCCCCGGCCACTCTCTCCTAACAAACAGCTCCGTATTTCAGTCCTCCCTGACGGGCGCTGCCGGACGCGCTCCGGAGCGAGGGGCTGGGGGTGTCACTTAACTCTCGCCTCTTTCCAGCCTGGTCCAGGCCAATCCGGAGGTTGCCATGGATTCGATCGTGCACATGACCCAGCATATATCACCCACCCAGCGAGCGGAGATCGTGCGGATCCTCTCCACAATGGACTCGCCTTCTTCAACGTAAGAGCATCGATTTCCTGTACTCCCCCCCTGCCCGGTACAGTGGAGGAAAAAAAAAAAAAAGAA
>VXAV01009179.1:13684-66379 GCA_013399715.1 Alectura lathami | reverse complement strand
AAAAAAAAAAAAAAAAAAAAAAAAAAACCAAAGCAGGGTAAAGTCACAGACCCTTAAGTAGATTCATGCTTCTCTCCCAGAGGAAATAGTTCTGTACCTGGTAACTCGCCTCACATCACGCTGCATGGGGCTGCTCGCAGGCTGCCCTTTGTGTAGGTGGTGCTGGCATTAGGCAGAACTTCTGCTTCCAAACCCAGGTGTCACACATCAGCTGCTCGTCAAGCCAAGCCTCTGCAGCTGAGCTGGCTCTCCCCTGCTGTCGTAGGCTCTGCTCAATACATCATTTAAGGTATTAGGGAGCTATTTACTGGAAGCAGGTGACTAGAAAGGAGACTTAAATCTGTAAGGAAGAGGTGCAAAAATGACTAATTAATATCAGATCTGCAGACAGCTCCAGGGAGGCAAGGAAGTGCAACTATGCAGCTACAAAGTCTTCCAGTCAAAAAAAGAAACAAACAAAACCCAGCAGCACTGCTCAGCCACTGCCGCTGGGGCAGCCGCTCAGCCCCGTGGTGCCGTGCCCACAGCACCACGCAGGTGCTCTGAGACACGAGGCCCGTGCAGGAGCTGTTGGCCAGGCCCTGGGGAGGGGTCTCATCGCCCCCACACCCTGATCCCCGTGAAGGCGCTGTGACAAGCCTGACCGTCACCTCGGGAGGGGCGAGAGCCGTGCCCTGCCTGCAGAGCCACCTCACGGCCTCCGAAAAACCAGCGGTGCCGGCAGCGCTTCTACAGAGCCATGCAGCAAATCCACTGCGTAAGCAAGGGAAATTCAGAGATTAAAAGGACAAAAGTATCAGCTGGTTTAACCGAAGCAGTTCCTTCCTGCTACTAGGCCTACATTACACTGCAGGCTTACAGTAAATCCACACATTTAGATTTACTGTAAAGCTACAAATTTACTCTAAATCCAGACGAGTGCAGGTGGTGTCCAAGGCGATGAGCTCCAGATGCAGTTCCCAGCCCAGGTCCCGGGTGCTCCTGTCCCTGTGACTGCTCCGGCACAACCATGTCTGCGGTCACCACCACTGCAGGAGGCACTAACGCACTGCTCCTGCCTCACTGTCTCCAAAACTCACCGTGTGTTCTGGCTGTTCTGTGCTAGCTCCGCTGGTGCTTGCACAGCCCTGGCTCTGTGCAAAGTGACTCCCCAGACTGGTTAAATACCATTCTGCTGGCGGGCCATAGCTGCTGGTGCCTCTTCTGCACTGATCAAACCTGGACAACCAGCTTACAAAACATTTTAATTAGATCGCACAAAACACCAAACAAAGACAGTGCAGCTCGTGTGGTCCCAAGCAATGGCCATCTCATTATACATATATATGCACGCATTATTTACGCAAGATAACCTCCATTTCAGATTGATCACAGCAGGCTAATAAATTCCCCTTATGGGGATTTAATTTCCAGCCTGTGACCTTTGGATACAAAAACCCCACAAAACCCCAAGTGATCTCTTCTGGCCAGCTTTGCAATTGTGCTGGCATCTTTCAAAAGTGTGTCATGGTGATAGCAAAGACAAGAGGGCTCACAGTCATGATCAGCAGAAATAATTAAGTGTATAGGATCAATGCTGGACTGAAAAGTTCACCACTATGTTCTAATTGCAGAAGTATCCCCAGATGTGTCCCCACGTAGCACTCATCGCGAGCTGGCAAATGTCCATGTGTGCAGTGAGTCTGTTCAGAAGCTGGAGGTGAACTGGGAGCTCAGGCTGCCTGCAAGGCAGAGCACCTTTTCTCTGTTTTAAGGCCGTGTTAATTATGTAAATGACATTTAAATCCTCTTGACTCGGTGAAAATAAAGTCACACATTCCAGATATGCAGCCAATGAACAGAACTGCATACTTACAAAAAAAAAAAAAAACAAAACCACCAGTCCCCAAAATAAAAATCTCTGAGGGTTTAATACAAACGTGGGTGACCTGATTGCAGGAGGGGCTGGTGGTCCCTGCTGGTCGGAATAGCATGTCCCTCCCTTCCGCAGAACAATTTGCCTGTACTGAGCCAACTGCAAAATCAAGGTCAGGAATAAAAAAAAAAAGGAATCGTTGAAAATGGATCGTCTTTGGGAGGAATCAGAGTTCATTTTAAAACTGGAGGGGAAGGCATTTAGCCAAGCTAAATGTCCACCCCACGCTCTTCTTTCTGACCCTGCGTGTTCTAGCAGTGACTGTACTACAAGTTCCCTGGGTGAGGCTTTTAGGAACGAAGCAGCAGCTGGAGGCACCTTGCTCTGGGTGCTCCCGGGCAGCCACCCCAGGAGGGCAGGGCCAGCAGCTGCCGCAGCACAGGCCCAGCGCCCCGCGGTCACCTTGGCAGCCTGCAGGCGGTGGCCGGTCCTGGTGCGGAGGTCGGACGCTAATTCCGCTCGGGTTCTTCAGGCCGCGTCATCTTTCCGAACAGCGAACGATACAGCTCCGTCCTGGGGAAGGGAGGAAGGGGAAAAGTTACTTTCCAAGGTCAAGCTGGAAGCAAGAGGCTGTCAGCAAAACCACCCGCTCCTCAAAATTAAAAGGCCTTGTATAATTAAAAATGCATTCAACAATCTTTGTTAATAAAGGCAAGCAAAGGGGAGAACTTGCACAAGCCCAATCACACGCAGTACAGAAATATGTAAATATTTCAGTGAGGCTGGATACCATATCTCCAGAGAATGAGGTTTTCTATAAGTTTGCCCTTTCCAGATAGGCTCTTCAAGTAAGAAAACAAGATTGAATATTTTAATAGGATGTATGAGACCGCAGAGCCATAAGGAGGATTCAATCAGACAGTCTACGCGGGACTATAATTTAGTTTTCATACATTTTCTTGGACTTGACGGTACTTGAAAAACAATGAAAATGACCCAGCAACAAGATTCCAATTAATATCACATATGCAGCAATTCTTATAGCAGGAGCAAGTTTCCCTTTAAACAAAAAGTGGCCTGGTTTTATTTATTTATTTTGAATCCACAAACCAAAGCAGCCCGTTGTAAGATGATGACAGTAGCAGAGCGCTGGTTACACAGGGGATGGGATTTCTCCTCCTGAGGGTGCCAACAGCCACAGGGTGACCGGAGCAGCAGCCAAAACAATCTGACTGCTACGGACGGTGTCTCAGGAAAGCTGCCGCTGCCAGGCAAGCCCTCAGGACAGGCACAGAGACTTCTCCGCTGCTCAAGAATGAATAAAGCTTGGGTTCAAAGGATTCAGTCCAGACCTGACAGAGGTGCTGAGGTTTTGGCTGCCTCCTCGGTTAAGACCACAACAGTCTCGCCGGGGACCACTCAAGCTAGGGGCTGCTTTAAGGCCTTGCTCCTTTAGAAATCAACAAAAGATGGCAACTGTTCTGAAAACTGCTTCTTGCTGACACTTCCACAGAGCAAGCTACCTGTGAGCCGCGGCGAAAGGAGGAGCCTCCAAGCTTCGAGCAGTGACTGCAGAAAAATGCCAGCCCAGGAAGGCGGGGAGCAACGGGCCCGTTCAGCACCTGCACAGACGCTCACCGACCGCCAAGGCAAAGCCATTCTAATTCACTGGGCCGCAGCTCCTAGATTAATTTTAATTTAGACACTAATTAACCAATCAGCTGCTCTACCCTCAGAAAATGAATGTGTGGGGAAATGGTTGACTCCAGGCTTTGTGTGCAAAGCTCAGCCCAGACCACGGGATGTAACCGGAGTTTGTGTCAGGTAAAGGGCTTGCGCTTCTGGAAAACAGAACTGGTGCTCGGAAACCGGCTGCGAGCTAAGGAGAGCAGGACAGCAGGGTCAGGTGTTGTAAACCGCAACTGAAGCGCACGGAGTGACAAAAATAGAGGCCAGAGGCAACACTAAGCGCAGCAGAGGAGCTGCACTGCACCACGGGGCCAGCCCAGGCCTTCCCTGGCTGCAGATCTGCAGCCTACGTGAGAGGCAAACAGCGGGTGAGGAAGCGCAGGATGTGGGATAAACGTAACTCTTAGATGTTTCAACGGAGACATCAGACGGCAAACAGCGAGCAGCGCTACTGACAAAACAGACATTGTGACTTTAAGGCTCCGCCACGCGATCGGAAGGAAAATGCAGAGCGATTCCGTCCGGTCCTCCAGCAATCACAGCCCTCCAGCCTTGCCTTGCCGGCTCCGACCCCATCATTACACCGAGCAAATGCTTCCACCTGCACTGCAATCTCGGCGAAACTCCCGGGCAGCGCGCAGCGGCTCCTGTCCGCAGCGGGGTTCGCGTGTCGGGAGCAGAGGGAAATGCTGAACCCGGTGTTTTGACAGAACATCATTTCACACTCAGGTGGGCAAAGCTGACAAACACTCGTAGTGTGCTTGTGTCACAGGGGGCTGAAAGGCGGAGCAGCTTGGGTACTTTTAACAAAACATCGCCGATTTCATGCTCTCCCCCTCCCCGGTACGCACCTCATTTTAAATGCTGAGGGTGACTTGATCGCACTGACGAAGGTAACCTAAGAAAGACAAATTAAAATACCAAAAGCACCCATTTTGCTGGTTTTCCAGCCCACGCATGCAGCAGTGGGAGGCACACAAGTTTCAGCTGACAGCTACATGCTCCAGCCTGTTTACTCTGGTGCCAGAGGAAAGCCCATCTGCAAAAGAACCCTTCCAGCAGCCAGCAGGGTCTCACAGCTTCTCTTCTGCAGATCGCTTCCATTTTCTCTTCCACCGTGGGGATGCTGCTGTTGGCCCTGCTCAGGGCTTGAAAGGAAGCCTCTAGTCCATGCAGCTCCTGCGGTTTGTTTTAATCCACACACTGGGCGCAGGCAGCACCGACAGAACCAGACAACTCTGTTCTCAGCTCTTAAACAACACAGCTCGCACCCACGGACTCCCTCCCTCCGCGCTCTGCTGCGGAACAACACAGGCTCTGCCACAGATGTTGTACAGCCGACCCAGACACCGCTTCAGGACCCTGTCCCGATCCACCACTCGCCTCTGCGGGCACGGCTGCTGCTCGGGAGGACTGCCCAGCTCTGATGCTCACACCCCACAGTCTCACAGGCACAGAGCGGGGCTGCTCGCAGCTGCACGCAGGCGGTGCCAACCCCCAGTGCCCCTCTTCTCCTGGGCACAAGGCCAGCAGCCTCGGCTGAAGTCTAAATTCAAGCAGAACTGCCTGGATAACAGTACAGCGTGGGCAGACACCCTGGCAGTGATGTGAAATCGGATAACCCCTTCACCCTGAAACAAAACAAACATTTTGCCCTGCAATAAATAAATAAATAAAATAATAACTCGACCTTTTTTTCCCCCTCCTTTCATCATCTAGGCTACCTTTCTTCCACAGCATCTCCCCTCAGCAGGATTTAACCATGCAGAGAGTAAAACTCATCAATCCTCCAGGTTTAACCTTGTCTCTGTTTCAATCCACCAGGGTAAGTGTGGATTTTAATACTTTCAGCCCCCTTAAGGCTATGCATAATGAACTTGGATTTTGGTTAAAAAACATAAAATTTCTCTCCTCCACCCACATATATTAAGCATCAGACTTGAGCCACTGAGTTGAAACAGCCCACCCCACCGCAAGGCCGCTGCCTTCAGAGGCGGGGAAGGTGACTGCGGCACAGGGGGGTACTGGTGTAACAGGGTGCTGAGGAACAGCCTGCGCCGAGTAATTAACAGCACTTACACCTCAGGTAGAGACTGTGGAAGAAGCAGGTCGATACAGGGGTCTTCCTTGAATTAAAATTTAACTTACCCTTTATTGCAACCTACAAAAGCAAGTAATGAGCACTAACATTTTTATTTCTTTTAAACTGTCATTTAGGCTGTAGAGGGGATAATTACCTATTTCCACTGTAGTAAGGTTTTATCACCCTTAGTGAGGCATTTTCTAATTTAATATTTTTACTATATTATCATAAAACCTGTTTCTGGAAAAAATGATCACGAACCACACAGCCATTTGCCATAAAACATGTGTGTGTAAGTACCCTGCCTTAATTATTTATGCATTTCTCCCGGGCTCACTCAAAGCCAGCGGCCAGCGCTGGAGCTCGACGCGGGGCACGCACCCCCCCAGCGCCAGGACCCGCGCCGCAGCCCCCCGCTCACCAGGAGCTGTGCGCAGCCCGCTCCTTCGACGCACCAGCGGTCGGAGACAAAAGGTGTGTGCGAGGGGGACGGTCGCTCTGCTCTCGGTGCCCCTGCGCAGCTGGAAGGACCCCGTCTTTGGCGCAGCTTGCGGCTCAGCCGGGGCTGTGCTGGCTTTGCGGGAAGAGGGAAGAAGGGGAGCCTCGAGCCACTCAGCACCCCCAGCCAGGCCGCACGGACACGGGGGGGCATTCCCCGTGCCAGCCCCACACCAGCAGCTCGGCTGCCTCCCCCCACAGCCTAACGCTGGCACAGCACTTGGCACGGCCCCGCGGCGTGCACGCTGCACACGAAGAGGTGCCAGGGCAGCAACACTGGCCAGCTCCCACCCTGCAAACTGGTGATTTCATGGCAGCAATGTTATTTAAAAAAAAATAAAGAAAAGCAGAACTCCTCGCACTGAGCTTCACGTGCTAGTCCAGCAGCGGGCTCTACCACCCTCCAAATCCCACGTATCCACTTCCTACACACGTTTCGTAGGCAAAATCCTTGCAACAGAGAGCAAGTAAACACACACAGAGGGCAGGAGTGCCCTGAGTGAACATTAAGAGCAAAAGCAGTTTTATAAATACACAGCTCATTAAAATAGCAATCACAGAACAGTTGATAGTTCCCCAGGAATCTGCTGTGCCCATCTGCAGTTGCACTATTCCACCAAACATACAAAGAGGAAAACAAATACACACCCACACGTGGGAGAGGACAGCAGCTAACGCTGTACTATTTTGTATGATTACATTCATGCTATTTTTTTAAAAATATAGTTCTGTATACTGGTAGAAGAACAAAATTAAGGGGGAAAATTCAGTTTCTGGTCTTCTTTTTTCAAGTGCTATTAATGTAGCAATACTGCATGAGTCACTGCTGTGCTGCTTCTATAAAAATACCCTCCAACGAATTTCTTTGCCTTTTCCCATGTACCTTTTCCTTCCTCTGTTCTTCCAGGACAGAAAAAAAAAAAAAAAAGATAATTTAGAATATGCCCCAAGCAGTACTGAAATAACTACAACCACCCCATTGCTGTGACATCCTCCACTGGGAACAATGAATTTTTAATTCACAAAAACTGGAGAAAGATACAGCACGAACACCCCTGAAGAAAAGGAGGATGAAACCCACGCACCTCCTGATGAAAACAGAAGCTGGCTGGGGATCATTTTCTTGGGAAACTTCCTGTCTGCATCCTAAGAAATCTTTAGTCCAGCAGTGGGAAATTCAGATTACTAGGTGCCTAGCAAGCAGAGCAGCAAGATGAAACAAGCGGTAGCCCTTTATTTCTCAATGTCTGGTCCCAAGTACTATCTGAAATGCAGGATTTGGCCCTGTTTTCACACATCCAACATGCATTTCCCATGCTGGCATTTCTGCAGCAACAAATCCATGCTACAGTTGACGACGTGGAGCAAAACAAGCGGCAGCAGCCATCACGGCAGAACTAAAATACCTGCGCCTTTGAGGGGCCTGAAACACGGTGCAACGCGCGGCTGCGTGCTGGCAGCGGTGCGGGGCCACGCAGGGCAGCAGCCCCACGGGACGACAGCAGCCCCACGGGACAGTGGCAGCCCCACGTCCATGGCAGCCCCACGAGGTGGCACTCTCACTCGCCTCCCAGCGCCCGGTGCCGGAGCGCACAACTCCGGCTATAAATTACACGGCCAGACGGCTCTCATCACCCTGCCCGGCGCTTGAAGGAGATTCAGAAAGGTCTGCTGCAATTCCCTCTCGCTCAGGCAGGTCAGGATTGGGTCCTTCAAGTCTGTGCAAATGCTTTTAGCCCCACGGCTTTAAATTACGAGAGGTGACATGTGACCTCTGGTTTGTCTCATGAGACCAGGCACAAGGTTTATAAATATTTCAGAACGCCGGTTCTTGCCCTAAACAAAGGGACTCTGCACATTTTGTGAGGCTGCGGAGCAGAAGGCAGCAGGCGTACGGCCGGGCTGCTTCTCAGGGTACCTCCCCACAAACCTCACCAGTCCTGGGGTTCAAATCGGTCATCTGTCACCAGTTCCGACCATCTTCCCCTTAAACCAGCCCACAGCCACCTGCCTCTTCTCCAGCCTCACATCTGACGGAATAAGCATGAGCTGCAAAGGAACCTCTCTCATCCTGATTTTGGTGCCACGAGCATTCACGGTTTCATTTGAGCTTTTACAACAGAACGCATAAAAGGTACAGAAGTGGCTGGAGAAGTAGCAAAGCACAGGCAGGTTCAGAAACCTCCAGCACGCTCTGCTGGCGTGTTTTCTAGCAGCTTTAATTTCCCCATGAAATTCATAAAACGTTGCCTTCTCAGTCTCTGTTTTAAGACGGGTACTGGAGCAGAGCAGCCACTGTAATGCTGCCTGTGCAGCGCCCTGCGCAGACGTGCGCGCACCCGCACGGGGGGACCATTCTTTGTGTACCTTAACATCCCATATTCCTAGGATGATTTCCCTCTTTCACAGCTTGACTGTTTTATAACAGATTTGATGCAGGAGAAGACAAATTGTCTCACAAAGGAAGGACGACAAATCATCCTGCAGCTCTTAACAGGTTATTTTTTTTCCCTTTAAAGAGGAAATTTCCATAACAGAGGCGTCTGTCTTCTTACTAGGGATGTCAAACATCAAACGCTGGGACACAATGATTTCAGCCCATTGGCACTAGCTGGGGTCACGTATATCACTTGACAACTGCCAGCTTCAAAACATACAAAAACTCCTTGCTCAAATACCAACCCTTCCAACAAGCGCGGTTTAAAGCCATACGGGACACCTAACGGCATCTACACCAGTCGACTTCTAAGGCCAAGTCAAAGGCTAGGGGGTGAAAATCCACCGAACAAAACGACACACAAAGGGCAGCAGGACGCAGAAGGCACGGTGCCTCAGGCCCAGCAGCCAGGCCAAGCAGGTCTCGTCGGCCAGGACCCACGAGGGTCTCTGCCGGAGCAGGGGGCTCCTCCTGAAGCCACAGAGCCCAGGCAGGCAGCTCGCCCTCCCAGCCATGACCTCGCCCCAGAAGCACCAGTTTTCTCTAAAACATCAGAGCGCTGCACGCCCCGGGGACTGCCCTGGAGGTTAGTGGCACTCCCTTTGTTTCACAGAACAAAGCCAGTGCAAACCTGGACAAACTTTCTTCCAGGCTGTGCCTGTAAAAACTTACAAGGATTTTTCTCACCTCGGCAGTCACCGACGTTTGTGCCGCACAGCACAGAAGCTGCAGTTGTTCCAGGAAGAAGTGCTTTCTTCCTTTCAAGGACTTCTGTCACGGTGAACGGCACTGGATTGACAATCCCAGAGCCCAAATTCCTCCATTAATCTAGTCTCATGGTGTTTTAATACCCAAAGTACAAAGCGAGCTAAGTTAAAGGCTGATATCTCACCAACTTTTTTATTACTTTTTTGTATTAAACTCTTATGCCATATAAGTAAATTAATCTTTTAATACCAGGATTTCCTACTACGTACCCCCTTCTGCTTGCTGTAAGGCACACTGCGACAACGCAACTGCGCAAATTCCAAAGCGAGAATGCTGATTGGGGAAACACACAACGTCCTGGCCGGATGCAAGGGAAAACCCCTAATCCAAACCCCTCTGGCAGCTGGATAATCTGTGTCTTAGCTCCGCTTCCCAGCAGGCACCGGCCTGCTCGTGCAAGAGCAGCCAGGCTGACAGCGGGCTGGGTGCTCTTCTGCCAAGCATGAGATGAGGCCAACGCGGGCAGGCAGCCCTCGCCTGAAGCCCAGCTGCCTGCGGTTCCTGCAAACCAGGGACGTGGCAATCAGGTACCTGCCAGCACGGGCACACAGGTTACCTAGTGGTGCACGACCAATACTTCCCCAAAGCAGGGACCAGTTCACTAACTGGTGACCATCACACCGCTGAGAGGTCTGAGAAGGGCAGAGGAAACTTCCCCAGCTGCTGGAAAAGCTTCTGTGCCTCACAGCACTGCTCAGTTTGACACAGCCTCATTACAGCCGTCTTCTTCTCAGCAATTTGGCTCACAACTGAAGCAAAGTCCTCATCTGTAATGAAGAAGTGTTCGCTGAGGTAAAAAGCAACCCATCTGAAAGCCGATGCGTTATCCCCCACCTTCAGCCAGTTATAAATCCCTGTTCTGAATTCCAGCTTGCACCTGAGAACGCGTCTCTTTTGTCCTGCCTGACTTTACTGCGGAAAGGCCTCCTTCTGCCTCCCATTCCCGCTCTGGGTGCCATCTTTAATGATGATGTATGGGTGTCCTTTTCCTCAGCGGTGCCGTGGGGAGGGGGTCAAACATGTGACACCGCCAGCATGTGTATCAACAGCAAATTATAAACCGTGTCAATCCAAGTTAATGCAAAGCTGTAATCCTCTTTAACAAGAGATCAAATCAGTGCCATGAGTTATGTTCATTCTGTAATCTGATAAGAAATAGAGTGAGCCTCTAATAAAAGAGTAATGAGAGCCCTTAATGATGCTGTTAAAAGGTAGCGCCAGTTAAAATATTGCTGTTGTTCCAGCTGATTAGATCGCTGTTGCATATTTGCACAATCTTGTTTTACCTGTCAGAAAAACCTGAGTCGTCTTGGGAGATAAAGGTGTTTGGACCAAACATCTGTGTCCTCAGAGAACGTCCCTTCCACAAGTTACCCGTCCTCCAGAGCTGAAATAATGATGCTCATCAAACTTAGCAGTAATTTGATATTGGACCTTTTTTTAAAGTGTCTGTGTTTCGCTTCTGTTCCACACACACGTGTACAGTGCAGAGATCTGAAGATCTACATATCAGAGCTGACAGAGAGATACAACGCCAAAATCCACACGCACAACTTCTCAGGAACACAGACGTTGCCTGACCTTGCCCCAGCTAGGCCGTTTCTGGGACCCTCTCCTGCAGATCTGGCACATAATGAAACTGCTCTCACTCACCTGCGGACCTGCACACCTTTACCGGGCATGGCTAGGCTGTCTGTCATTTTCTGTGCCTCGTTTCCCGAAGGATAAAATAGAGAAGACAGGCATCGTGCCAGCTTTGTTGTGCACACTGGTGTCGAAGGATGGCTGCAGTAAAGCTTACACTATGTTAGATCCTGGAGCAATGGGATCAGTGAAGCACCCTAAGTCCTGAAGACATGAAAAGCTTATCTCAAGGGATGTCCAAGAAGCGGCACGCACGTGATGCCACCCTCAAACCTAGGTAAATCACAAGTTGAGAGACATGAACCCTGAGTTAATCCTGGGTAGTTCCTGCCTGAGCCTGCTACTCTCCTCTGAACAACCACCACAGCACACTTAGATTCAGGCTTTTGCCTTCAGCTTCCTTGTCACAGGGCAGGCCCATTTACATAGCAATGACCTTGGACCGATTAGAAAAGCCTTGGCCCAAGAGCACTATAAATGTATTTAAGTCTATAAACATATACCCCCAAGATAACCATAAAAATCACTTTCCAGTGTATGTTTTAAAATACTACCAAAGAGGGGTTAAAATAGAGGAGGGCTCGAGGCCACCAGTGTCCCACACATTACAACATAATATATGTGAGCACAAGGTTAAACAGCCATGCCCATGCGTAGGGTGCATGAAAAACTGGCAAGTGGAAGATTAATTGCCTGCACGAATGCTATTATTCCAACCAGCAGCAAGAATAAGAACGAACGTGGCAGTGATGTTGACAAAGGCAGCATTACACTTGCACATTTCTTTTCTCAAATTCAGGCTGTAAAACAATTCTGGAGTGACTGTCCATCCCCTTCCCCACGCAGTGGCCAGGCTGTTTCTCCTCACAATACTTGGCTCTTTGTCTCCCCAGCCAGAGGCACTGGCAAGCGATAAGGCTGACGTGCCAGATCCCCAGAAGTCCTGGGTGTCCCACAGCCACGCTGACAACGTGCAGGAACCTTCAGGTGAGTGCCAGCAGCCCCTAGCAGAATGTTAAGGTCTCTCTGCAGAGCCAGAATAGTGTAAGAAAGCTTAAATGTACAGGAGAATCAGGCCCCAGACTTATTCCTAGGTTGTCTTAAACATTTACATGTACAAAAAGTGACTAGACATCTCACAGCCACTGACAACTCCCTTCTTCTTTTGCCCCAGTGGCAAAGGGCTTGTGCAGTTCAACATGAGGAGTGAGGACTTGGCAGAGCCAAAGAAGAGCCAGAACTATCTCGCCAACCCAGCCCTTCCACATCGACACACACATATTTTTTTATTGGCATTTTCCAGGTACCTAACTGACACTGTGGCCACTGGTAGAACTTAAGAAAGAATATTCAGCCAGCTCTGTTTCTACTACCCTTTTTTATACGTAGCTCACCGGCACTTTAAAATTTCTCACACTACAACACAGAGTGCCCTGTTGTTCAGACGTGTATTTACTTTGGGGTCACGCCTTTTAAGTGCCTGAGCAGGAAAAAAAAATGGCTCAGAGCAGTATCGCACCACTGTGAAGTGTACACTTGCATTTTCAATATAGTAATTCACACCTGCAAACAATAAAACTACCTTCTTCTGTCACAAAGGAAAGCTGTGACCATTACTGCTTCCCTCTCACGCATGCAGGCTTGGTCCCTTCTCATTAATTCACCTGCAGTTTAAAGCAGGTGTTGAATTCTTCTTGTCTTGTCCAGTCTGGCTGCTTGCTGTTAGAGAGGTATGATGGTCTGTCTCATCTGAAACAACAGCTTTGCTATGCTTGTTAAAAATGGAATAATAATAATCCTGTTACTGAACCACTGTTTTTTTACACCTCCTCAACAGCAGACCTCACAGCATCCCCACTTTTCTCCACTGCAGAGAAGAGGAATCAGAGACACTGAAGCACATGGGGCACTCAAGGTCGTCCACAAAGCCATCTGCAGAACTCAGAAGAGAACCAGCCCAGCCTGAAACCTGCACTGCCCTGTCCATACCCCGGGTTTGCTCGAAAGCCTGATCTTGGCAGAACGCGACACAGCTGCCCCATGATGTGCCCCTCAGGCACACTTGCTGGTGAGCGAACACATCAGCTGATAGTTTCACTCTAGATGGCTGAAACAGCATCAAGAGATAAGTGACTGAAACGCCATTAGCAGGAAGTACGGCGGGCCTCCAAAGTGACTAATAAACTTAATGTAAGAAATAAGTTCCCGCAGTCAGACAATAAGCAGCAGCAGCTGCTGCCACACTGCTGCCACCAAAGAATCCGTAACACATGCAAGCGATGTAATAACCCACTCAAAGTGGAGAGAACCCCCAGGAGACATCTTCAGTAAACCAAATGTCAAACACTCTGTCCCCACCACAATGATAACTGTGTCGGCACAGCATAGCACAGATAGCATCCCATTAGCTGTAATAGCTCTGGAGGGTCAGCCAGACTCCTTGCAGTTCGTGGTGGACTCCGGGTGCCTGCTGAGACGTAAGGGGAGCGAGGGTTATGAAGACGGCAGCCAGATGAAGTGTAGCTGAGGCCCAAGAAGGCGATTGTGCAGAACGACTCCACTGCCCCAGCTGTTCCAATGCACTTCACATTTGCATTGACTTACTGGAGAATTTTGGCTTGCAGAATGCATTGTCTATGCAACTTCTGGAACAAAGTGAGTGCAGCGGACTGCGAAGGAGGAAGCAATGTCACCTCTGGGGACAGCAAACACATTATGATAACCCTTGGATTATTAGGATCAGTGACATTATTTTTTTTCACCTCCCTCCCTCTTTCACACACACCACGCAAGCTGAGCTTCCCTTCATTCTGGGAGCAGAGCAGGGATCTGTATGGCTGCCTAACCTGTAGGATAGCACAATATGTATTGTAGGCAGAAAACGACAAACATCCCAAGCTCATTTGAAATCCTTAAAGTATCAGAAACAAGCAGTTAACTGGACATAATACTAGTTTTGAGAAATACTGGAGGCCCGTGTATTATTAATGTGTATGGTACAAACTGGTTCTTCCCATGCACACATGCCACCTGCTAATTAATCACCCTCTGACAAAAAGATGTGGGGAATGAGCAGCACATCGCAGAAGAATCCCTACAGGATGGGATGACTCAATTAGGAATGCATGTCTACCCAATCCCATGTCTTATTTGGGACTGTCTAAAACAGGAAAGACCCCAGTTCTCCGCAGGTGTGGAGGTCCTTGCCAGCTGGGAAGCACAACGGCTAGCTCAGGCTCTGCACAGCAGAAAGGAAAATGCAGTTGATTATTTGCTAGACAGGCACAGTCACCTCGGCCCCTCTCTTCTATGATCCAGGTAAGGGGGTGGAAGATCTGACCACCTTGTAAGGCTGGAGGCATAGCTCTCATCTTACCTATTCAACACATCTATTTTTGTGGAGAGAGGATCTAGACAATATTCAGAAACAAGAGCAGCTTTCTCATCAGGGAAAAACAAACAACAAAAAAAAAAAAAAAAAAAAAAAAAAAAAAAAAGAGAAAGATGCATAACGAAGCAGCACAGGTCTTATTATGCACAGAAAATGTACAGTGCCAGCTTTCTGAAGAGCTCTCACCCAAGCCTGCGCAACATCCCAAAAGGCAACAGTCTAGAACAGCAGGTAGCTGGTTTCCATTTCCCAAGCAGACAAATGACATCTCTCTCTCACAAAGCACAAACATGTTCCACTACCCAGGGGAAAGATGTTTCTCAGGCCTTCTGCATTCATTCATTGGAAAAATTACACCACTTCCTTCCCAGAAAAAGCCCAGCGTTTCAAGATTTAGTTAAAAAATATATATCCGTATTTCTTCTGTATTACATGTAGAACAACTGTCTAGCAACTACGTACAAAACTTAGCCTGTATCTTCTTTAATAATTATCAAGTTACAGCATTACAATCACCTAATAAAATACTTCACTCTTTAAACAGAAATGAGCACAAACAACATTGAGGTCTTGACTGAATCTTGACTGAACTACTCCAGTTGTTACCTGAACTAAGACATGCATGCTGAACAGAATTTAAAACAGTTGCCATTTTGCCATTTCGGTTGAAAGACAAATTCTTTATAAACTTCAGTTACACCTGAAGATATTAGATGACTTGGTTGACTATTTCTAGAACCATTACATAAAACTAGAAGATTTCAAAATCAGAGTAATTTTAAAGCAGGAGTAGAAATGTACGCACCAAGATTTATGAAAATTTCTTGTTTGGTGTCACAGTAATTACAGAGTGAAAGCTCAGCCAGACTGCCTGGACAGATGTGACCAAGACACCCAGGCTATGATGCCAGTGACAAATGGTTAACTGATAAGAAGAAATGGAGAGGGCGACAGACTGAAGAACAGGTCAATATCACGCTGTCATGAAGCCATTTGAGAAACATAATTAATCTATTACTCACCTGGCATCATCATTCATTGTACAGTGGTCAATAGGTGCCATGAAGCTCACCAGCTTGCTATGGACGTGATACCTGGATAGTGCAGGAAATAAGCAGGCAGCACATTAGCAGCTATTAATGAAAAGGAAATGTTGCTGTTTGAATAGAAACATACCACTCCCTGAAAGGGAAAGTGCTGGCTTCCCTGGTGCCTGGGATCTAATGAGTTACTGGTTATAGTTGGCAATTCCCCCTCCCTTCCCTCCTCCTCCCTTCTTATAACATGGACAGAAGAATAATCAGACGATACAACGAACTGAATGGCTGACTAACAAGCAAATCCTTTTTTCAGCATGGCTAGAAAGGACACAGCATCCATTAATTGTGTGCAAGCATCTCATCAGACCCCAGAGAGACAATCCTGGAAAGCCAGAGACAGAGAAACAAGAACCGTTGTTTCCAGCCTGCCCTTCGGCTGGTGTCTTAATCACCTTCTGGAATTCGTGCCCAAAGAGTCCACTGCAGGCAGCAGAAGCGTCAGACCTTCTCAAACATCCACCTGCTATCCCTGTTCCCTTGCTCTGTGGCAGCTAGGGACCTAAAGGATATCAAAATCCCACTCTGCTAGCCATACCCATAGCTGGAAAGTTTTACCCTGAGTAACTTAGCAGTGTAGCATGTAAAAAGGCAAAGAAAGAGACAGGAAAAAGACCATCACAAAGAAGAGAAGAGGCATGTCCCTGGTGGCACAGTGCAGCATCTGTCTTGGTTTCTGTACCACCAAATTACTTCTGCCAGCTGTAATGCGCCTGCAGATATGGACATCCCCTCCTGCTTTCCATACCGGACTAAGACCTTGCAGTAGCTTTTCAAGACCTACACTCAAGGATCTGACTACACAATTTAACAGAGTACTGAAAAACTCTGAATGAGAACGTGCCCTTAAATCTTGGTGTGCAAGGGCAGGAGATTCCAAACCAGTGGCTTGTGATGTACACTACCATGCTGCCTACCCAAGTCTGAAATGTTTTATCCAAGTTGCTGCTATTTTTAGAGCTTGACAAATAGCAAGCAAAAGGATTCACAAGCATTTGCCCAGAATTACCTTTTCTCTCTGTCACCTCTACACTCCCTTTTGTTTGCTTATGCAGGAACATTCCCTTGAGGGGATTTTTAGCTTACAAGAATATTTCAGAATGGCTCTTCAGGCACAGCACACACTCACCCTTACACAAGGGTTTCTCTGCACAATCAAGTCTTTGTCACTTGTAATGGAAGGAACTGCCCTGGTCTAACGCCGCATGATCAAACCGAGGAACAGATGCGGCACCGCACGGCGAGTCCTGCGACAAACAGGCCAACAGGCTGAGCTATGGAACACTCCACCTGGAATCACAGAATCGCCCGAGCTGGAAGGGGCCTTTCAAGGCCACCCAGCCCCACCCCCTGCAGCGCCCAGGGACACCTGCTGCTGGGTCAGGGTGCTCAGAGCCCATCCAGCCTGGCCTTGAAGGTCTCCAGGGATGGGGCACCCACCTCCTCTCTGGGCAACCTGTGCCAGTGCTTCACCACCCTTATTGTAAAAAACTTTTTCCTTATATGCAGACAAAATCTCCCCTCTCTCAGTTTGAGACCATTTCCCCATGTCCTATCACAGCAGACCCTGCTAAAGAGTCTGTTCCCTTACAGTAACAGCTGATGGATTCACACAGAACAACGCTTGCACAGGGACAGTCTGCAAAGTGGTAATTCAGATAAGTTCTCTGACATCAGTTGTTTGTTCAGAACTAATTACTGTCATGTTTTTAAAATTATGACTTTTAAAAGCCTGGTCTAGCAGATGTAAAGTACTTAACTTCATGCACAGAAAAATATCTCATGGCGCAGCAGCACAGGACCAGACATTGCTGACAACAACAGGAGTGCACACATCACTCCTGCACATCTACCCCAAAAAAGGCATGCCCGAGTGAGGGACAGCAGGGGCCTAGGCACCAGTTGTGCCGGTTCAGTTGTGCAGTTTTTGGAAGGGCTCACCTCTCCACTTGATGCCTCAGCTTCCCTGTCTATGAAGGGGACAGGTCCTCGTGTCAAGCACAAGGTCAACTGCTTTTGAAAGCACTTCGAGATACACAGACCCTACAGTGAACCAGCACATTTCATGCAAACACACTATAATATTGAAGTTTTGCAAAAAGATTGCTAAAAAGGAAGATCTGTGGAGACAGATGAAACTCTGCATTTTATACTTTGTTATCCAGGATCTCAAAGTCCTCCACAAAAACAAACCTAGGCCCCGACTTTGGAGAGAAGGGGGAAAAAAAAAGAACAGAGAAGAGTCAGTCTGCTTGGGGTGCCACACAGTCTCCCAGTGGAAGAACCATCTAACTGAAAACCCCCACTTGGGCTCTGCTGTTCTATCTGGAAAAGATGCTGGAGCTTAACTGCATGCTCATCCTAAACATAGACAATGGCACATTTTTCTTGTATTGGTATTTTTCTTGAGGGGTCAGTGCAACTTTTATTTAGGGAGGGGAAAAAAAAGCACCTAAGATCAAAGAGGCAATTGACTTGGCAAGATAGCTGATCTCAGGAACGCTGAAGCGCACAGACTGCACACAATGAGAGACTTCCCCATTATTCCTAGAGGTTTACGAGTCTCACTCAGTTGTGTGATGTTGTCAGTAGTTTTGACTGAATCATGAATATATCCAATTATGTGTGATGCTGACAGAAAAGAATATTGATAGTCAATAATTATAGGCTTTTCAGGCCAACAAAGTAGCTCTTCCCTCTTCTAATAAATTATCTTATGACATCTATCTTAAAAATTGCTATGCCAGGCCTGACCCAGACTGACTCCACTGACTTTCTATCAGATGCCATCTAGACTCACGATTTATAGTTTACTCACAAAAGGATGGTTAATGTTGCGGATTTTTCAGGAAGCAGCGCAGCTTTTCAGCATGCCTCCCTGCCACAAACACCTCCTCCACTACAAATCATGCAGTCATGCTAAACTCGGGGAGACTAATATATCCGCTCTGCAAAGAGGAAAAAAAACATCCTCCCCAGACTGCTTCCCTCTCCACCTACAGCGTGGACAATCCTTCCACTGGAAACACAACTGGAGAGATCAACCCAAATTAGTCACCTAGGAACCAGCATGTGAAATGCTGTGAAGCTACAGAAAGCTGTGGTGTGACTCAAAAATGTTTAGACACCACGCTCTAACTATCAGTGGGAAGTAGGTATCTACCTCACTTGGGCATTTCTGCAAATCTTCCCCTCCAGCTGCCATCCTCATTTTAGCCAGCTAAACACGTATTGCACAAGAAGTGCTTATTGGCTTTCACCAGGAATTACAACCCCAGACCACCTAGGGGCATCTGGACACCTCTCTCCAGTGTTTTCTGAGACCAAGGAACACACTTGCTGAGACTGATCTGGACAGTGCTCCAACCAACCAACCTCTTAGACTCCAAGAACATTAAGATCCCCCAGTGGATGTCCCAGAGCAAGGTATCTTGCCCCAAAGGGAACGAATAAGCCTACCAATGCACCCCAGAGACAACCCAAGGCCGACAGATTTTATTTGGCAAAACCAGAACTTTTGGTTGCTTGCAGAAGCTGCCACCCACCGGATTTTCCTTCCTTTACTGGCTTTTCTGTCCACTTTCTTCTTTATTTTGCTTCGTAACTTCTGGATGGCCAGCCATTGCCTGAGGAGTGCAAAATGACAGTTACACAATCTTTAGAACCACAAGGCAAAAAAGCGTTAGGTACCCGGGGGTCTACGGCCTTTCCAGCCCTTTCGCCTACTGTATTTGCAAAAGTGAAGGAGACCAGAACCTCAGGAAAACATGTATGAAACTTCACACGCCTGTGTTACTGCTTCACTCCAAGAACTTGGCATTTAAACAACAGGCACTTCTCCTCCCTCCGGCCATAACAGGACCCACGGGCCAGACCTGCTGGTCCCAGTGAGCTGATCACTGCTCACTGAGAGTCCTTCATCCGCAGGGCAATCTATGCAGGCCACAGGGTTGGCTCTATTTTTTATTGTTTCTTCATTAGTGACTTTTTTAAGAATCTTTAGGATTAAAAAGAAAACCTTTACCAAATATAGATGCTAAAATGTGTAAAAATTACCTTTGAAGGTATTGCTTTTCTGTTTCAGCATTGCTTATTAGAGTGACTTCTACTTTGCGTATAGAAAGCCCGTAAAGAACAGAAGGTCTGACCCAGGCTGAACTGACTCTCTAAGTGAAATAGGTTATGCTAACTTCACAAACAGAAGTACCATGGTGCAGCTCTGAATTTATTTTCTCTCTCAGCTCTGCAAAGCATTTCAAAAATCAGGAGCAAGTACTTCTCCCCACCATCTCTGACTATGAAACCTGGCAAATCTAGCAGGAAGTCCTACATAAAGCTCCACCTATTACTAAGCAGAACGACAAAATAACGAAAAGCAATAAACGCTTTCAGAAAGTGCTGTCTGATCCCCAACCGTATTTAGAAGGGAGGGCTCCAGTCCTCAAACAGAACTTCATCAACCCAAATAAGTTTGCAGTAGGGAAAAACTTCTACAAGTTATAAATATTTTTTTATGGAAGTGAGCGTCATCTTACCTGATTTATACAATGAAAACTCGACATCAGGGAAAAAAATCTAGCAAAATCCAATTACTGCAATCTTAATATAATCTTAATTACTGTAATCTATTTTATTGTAAAGTCAGATAAATGTACAATGTAATCACCACTTAAATGTAATTTTGTCTATATCACGTTAAATTATAGTGAATAGCTTTCCATAATATTTCAGACATACACAAAATAAATTTGACACATGGCACTAAAATTTGGACAGTATTTTACAAGGATAAAAGTTACTTCACCTACAACATTTCCTAACGAATTTTCTCCTCCTCCCTATACACACGCACCCACAGCTACTTCTTCAGTGAAGAGCCCTATTCCAGCACTTTCAACTTTCCTCTGCTTTTATACATTTCTCAGTTATAGCCCAGGACTATTAAAATGTATACTGTTCTTTAAGTGGTATTTGGAATATTCTTATTTTCTAGCCATAGAATTAAACTGAGAAATAAGAGCTTTCCTGCATGGAGTTATATTTCACTTCTGGCATGTAGGAAACATTCCCTGACCCCGTCCTAATCACACAGTAGCTTTTCTTACAGCAGGGAGAGAGCATACACAGGAATTACCTTAACTGATCTCACTACAGAAGGTTCACTCCTCTAATACAACGAGAGATCAGAGCTCACAATGAGCAAATTCCTGATTTCAGCAGTGGACAGTTGCCTCACCTAGCTCCCCCTTGCCAGGGCAGGGTAAGACACTTCTTCGTGCACCCCTTTTGTGCTGCACGAACCCCTGAGACAGAACGATCCAAAGTCTGTGAGCAGCCTTCTGTGGCTGTAGGGCACCTTCAGGCCCAAGGCACTGTATGAAACACAGATGCTTTCTCCAGAGTCATTCACAATTTTGCCCTCTACAATAGGCAAGACTGGAAGCTGACAAGTAGCTTTGCACCTCTGGATTGGGATGCAGTGCTGGGGAGAAGCCAGACAACCTCCTGCTCACCTGCCCATCGCTACTTGATCGTTGGGGTCCAATGAGCTGGTTTTACGCTCTATAAGTTCTCGAAGGAGCTAGAAGAAAGAAAACAATCCTATTTAAAAGCACAATAAAGGCAAGTCAATGCAAGTAAGTTCACATGATTCTCAGAAAACCGAAGAAATTAGCTGCCAAGTTCTCAATCAAATCTGCATGCCTCATTTTCTTGAAACTCCCTTGAAAATCATATGCCAGGAACTAAGGCCTTCCAACATTTCCTCTCCACTAGAGTTTTCCAAGGGATAAAGCAAGAGCTCATGGCCCTGAGTGGGCCCAAGCAAGGAAGCAACATCCTATGATAAAAGCGTAAGTAACCGTAGGCTGTTCCCCTCCTCCAAAAGAGCCCCCACCATGCAGGTGACTGGAGCATAGCCCTGAAGGCCACTACAAAGAGTCTCTATGTAAAATGAATTTCAGATGGGCCTCAACCAGTATGTTCTTCCCTTTAACACACTATGATTTATTTCGGTGACATTTAGCATCATGTCATTCATCTGAAAAGGATCTAAAAGGTTCTGCAGAGCCAGAGGGGCACAATTCAGCAGCAGGATGGTCTAAGCACGCAGACAAAGCAAACTGATGACCTTAAGTCTAAGCAAGGGCAAGGACCGGAATGGCAGCACTGCAAAGCCACCTCTGGCCCTGTCAGACAGGCCAGCCTTCAGTAACCGCTGGTCCCAGGAGCCCAGAGCAAAACGTACAATCCACAGAGAGAAAATGCACGACAGGCTCAGGGGGTGCTGCAGAGAGCAGGCAGGCATGGGTCCCTGCTTCTGAAGTAGCAGCTGAGCTTGACAAGAGCCAGCCCTCGCCAGAGGGGCAGAATGAAGAGTTCAGCTTGTATCTCGGGGATCCTTTGTTGGGCTTTTGGAAGGATAAAAAAACACCTGAACTTTCACAGGCTGTCGTGTACACAACTCCCACTGGCCAGAGGTGTAACACTGGAAGAGCTGCAGTGGGATCTCTGCCCCACAAGCCTTCACAAAACAGAACTCAAGCACTGCTAGGCTGTACTGCTGGCTCCGAGGAACAGAACCGCAAAGCAATTTTTACAGGCTGAGCAGGAATGCTCAGGCAGGTTCTTCCATTTCTTTTCACATCCTGAGGGTTAGGCTTTGTCCTTTTTGCTTCCTGCAGACACAGGCTATTGTGAACAGCCTTTTCGGATACCTGACCAGGGCTGTACGTTTATCACCACTCACTGTAAACTATACGTGCTGTGCCTCGGGTATTAGCCTATGTACTACCACAGAGAACAGGCAGAAACCCTCCAGAAGGGAGGGGCACAGACTGCCTTCTAGTTGCCCACATTTCACTGAGTAGTGAAGTTACTGCATCAGCTGGGAAAGGACCCAAACCTAGACCTGGACATGAGAGTCCTGCCAACTCTATGCACATCCTAGAGAAGAAAGGATGAATGCCCACTTTTACTGTGTATTTTTGGTCAAGTAGGAGAGCTGGAGTGCAACGGACGACCAAGATACAGCAACACTCGCAGACGGTAAGGAGCAGCCATGGTCCGGGCTGTTGTCTTCGTGTGGCCAAAATCAGCACACACAGAGAGGGCAAGAGGACAAGAAAGAAGCTGGCATCACCCAGCAGCTGGGGGTATGGAGAAGGAAATAGCAGCTCAGGTAAGAAGCAGCATTTCTGAGCAGCTGGTGCTCAGATGGCTCCCAGGGCACCGCCGCTGCCCCTGCCCAGCATGGCTGAAGCTCAGAGCTGCCCCCAGCACAGTGTGAGAAACTCAGCTTCCTGGAGCTCCTGATCACTTCAGCACACTGCTGGAATGAGGGTACAAGGCATGCACCCCACAAAAAGATGCCATAGAAGTAGTCATCATTTTATGAACTTTTTTATTTCTAAATGAATGACACTCAAGAAACAGAGAAAATATTTATTCTTGTCCACATCTTCCTCCGCCTTCAAGGCATACATCATATTACAAGAAAAAAAAAAAAAAAATTCAAGCACAATTAAAAACCTGCCACTATTTCTCTTCTATTTGCTTATTTTTGGAGATTATTACTGCAGCAATTACATTTAAAAATTCCAGGAACAGAGGCCTCTGGTTTATTATCACTAGAAAACAGCAAGCTATTTCTCTGCCCTGTTTATCTGATTGATTCCCAACATCTTTCTGGCACACAATCTATCAGTTTATCTCTCCCACTTCATCACAGTCACTTCTGGCAGCTAAATACAAGATCCAAATCCAGTGTTACACAGACATACGACACAGTAAACCTATGTAACACTGCTACTCTGTAAACAGCTGCCCTTAAGGCTAAGCAGAAATGGGATCTTGGTTCCTAGTCAATATTCTGTCAAAAGCAAGGTGGGAGGGAGGGTTTTAACAGCAGCAAGAAATGGTGCAGCTATGTTTTAGTGGTTCCTTCCTGTACTGGCAATAAGGTGTGCTTGCTGTCTCCTCGTATCTTGGCACCTTGGCACAATGCACAGAAAAACTGCTGAGTTGTACTGGCAGAGGCTACAGCACAGAACTCCCCGAGAGCGGAGCAGCAAGGTGTTCTCAGCAGGACCTGCCCTTCCTCGTGGCCCAACGAACACACAGACTGGTGGACTATGGAGTGCCACAAAGACCCTACAGCTACACCCACACTGCCTGGAACAAGATGCACTTCTTGGGAGGTTCCTAATGCTGTATGTGGGAGTGGGCAGGCTCTCGCTAGACAGCACCGCTCTCCTTTGGGCCAGGCAGTGCTTTACATGACGGCTGCAAAGGGCAAGGTACTGAACTGCGTGGCAACTGCAGGGATCCCATTATTTGCTGGGGGGCATATCCCCTCCTCCGTGCACAGAGCATCCTCCCCCCAGAACTAGCAGGAAAGAGCTCAGCACACCAGCAGGAGACTAAACCCTGCAAACCATTGCCTCTTCCGCACTAACGGGGCCTCCAGCAGATCAGCCATCAGTCGAGGCAGACACTGCTCTGTAGGCCTCGGGGCTGAGGGTGAAATGTTCCTTCAGTGTGATGGCAGCTGCAGGACTGGGGACACTGCTGGGGTGAGCAAAGGGAGACAAAGATGACAAAGGCGAGGAGGAATTAAAACAGAGCAGGCACAAGAGGGAAATCAGGAAAGAGAAGTGAAAGCTGCGAAGCATCTTGCTACATCTAAACAGTGTACGTCTTAGAGCTGAAGTTATAAATCATGCTAACAATGGTTACTAAAATAAAAGTGGATGTAGCCAGAGGCTACCGTTGAAAAAGTCAGTCCAGACCTGCCTCGCTGCCTTTGGTCTTTAAGGATTTGATTAGTTTTTCCGCTTTCTAGTTCAGAGTCTTGCATTCAGCCTATGCTCCAGAGCCAGCCAGGGCTCAGGATACGGAATGAATGATAAATTCATTTACTGCACGCAGTAACACTGTTTTCACAGCACAAGACTTAAAACATTTCCGAAGCTGCAATATTTCATTAAGCTTGGTGATTCGGGTTAAAATTTATTAGTCAAAACAGAAAACTCTCATCAGACCCCATATATTCCATTAGGAGTGATATATGGTGTCTCCCATGTCTAATTATTAACTAGGAAGTGTAAGTAAATCACTATCAGAATTTAGCCCTGATGTGTGAAGACAGAGTTTGAGTTCAGCAATTTCAGCATCAAAAGGCTTTGATCTGAAACATATCCTTTTCTGCTTTCCCTCCTTCACCTCTTCACATCTTCCCTGAACTTCAAAAACCTCAGCTCACTCTCCCATGCAAACAGACACAACCCGCATGCCCAGCAGCCTGCAGCTCAACCACCAGCTCCAAACTGCTCCTGCCAAAGGCAGGAACTAGGAGGATAAGCCACGTGCAAAGTGGACAACGGGCGACAGTAAGCGGAAGAAAATTGCTTACGCGAGTTTGATTTGTCTTTGGAACAAAGCGGCGATGCCTGCCACGAACATTCTCGTGCAAGTTTGTTTCTGAACTCAACAAATCTTCACATTGTGGAGAATATTTCTATTCAGGTAAGCACATGCAAATCCTTCTAACGGCTAGGGAGCCTGATTTGCTTGCTAAAACCAGGGATGACCTGTCACACGTGTAAAGAAAAGCAGCCCTGGGCCTCATGGTTTGCCAGTGCCGACAAGCAGTGCTAGCAGTGGGCCAGGAGCAGAACCGAAGCGATTCTCCCTCCTGTGCTCGGAGCACCCATGAGGAATGAAAACCTGCAACTGCTAACAAAGAGCAAAGCAACGTACCCACAGAATGTGACGGAAGGCAAAAGCCTCAAAAGCAGCTGGTATTCACCCTCCTCTGCTGACACCAAAGCCATTGTTACAATTTACACTGGAGTCAATGATGTGTGCTTTCTAAAGAATCCACCTTAAAAGGACTCCCATTCTGCGCTAGTTAAAGAGAAGTAAGTACATTGTACAAAATTAGAGGGATTCAGAAATGCCATCAGGGTGTTGTTCAAGGGTAATAGAGATTCATTTCTCATTTTGGAGGTCAATTTTCCTTGTAGAGGTCAGGTCTTGTTTTCATGCACTCTCTCTCAGCGTTTCTAATACTACACTTGCTGACCTTTCTGATTTGCAGACCCCTAAGAATTTCCAGTTGAGACAAAGAGCTAAGTATATAAGACAAAGAGCTGAAATAAGCCTTGTGACGAAAGACCTTCTCCTGGCCTGGCCTCTCAGACCAGTTCAAATTAATACCTCACATAAGTTGATCTATAGTGTATCACAGGATACAGTTTAGCTTACAAACCTCAGAAATCAAGCTGGAACAAAAGAAATACCTTCTCTCTGATGTTATTAAGTCTTCAGAAGAGTCAGTAAAGGCGTGGGTCATTTCTGCCACAGTGCATCAAAGCCACCGACTCTGTCTGGCGAGTGGCAGCGCTGCCTTTGAAGCCACCGAGGCGGCTATGCGCAGAGGTGGGAGGCAGCCTCAGCCCAGCTGCTGTGCGGCTGCTGTCCGAGGAAGTCACAGCAGTCCTCTGGGGCTCCCCACGCCAGCAGTAACACCCAACAAGGGGCTGACAGCGTTCACTTTAACACAGCTGAGCAGCACAATGGGAAAGCAGAACCCTGCACCATTTCTGCCACCTCAGTCATTTGCTGAAAGCAGCAGAAACAAAAAGAGATTCAACTAGATGTCAGTTTAGAAACAAGGACAAAAATGTGAGAACCCCACACTACACACCTACTAGCAGCTGCTCACTTTTATTAGAACACTGTTACTACCTTGGCTAAAAAAACCCACTGCATTAGTGAGAAACATTAAAATATTTGCAAATTGCCTGTATGTGTAACTAGAGACAGTAAACACACAATTACCGTGCCATGAAGGTCTGCTCGCAGTGCCCGCTGTCTTTCAAAACAAAATCCTTTCAAAAGCTCATGGAAATTATCTTTACTCTGTCTCACAGAGCAGCAACATTCCATGTCACATTAAGAAAACGTGTTACCGTTATCTTTTAACAGTTTTTAAACGCAGTTACTTTTTAACAAAATCACTGTGGGAAATAAAAAGAGAGAAGCTGAGTACAACCTGTCTAGTCCAAGTAAAGAAATAAGAATACAAACACCAACTGCTTTTCCTCTTCACTGGCAAAACTGCAAAGTCACTCTACTGCTGAGCAGCAACTTGACAAAGCTGCATTTTATCAATGCAATTTCAATGCTTTCTCATTCATTTTTTTCTCTCCTTTATTCTTCCGACAGTCGTGGTAAATCACAGCATTTCTCTCCTTCTTTCCCATACACATACACTGTACATTTAGTCAAAGCATAAGTAATGCAAGGTTGTTTCTGTTAAGCACGCATTTTACACTGCATTCTGCCTGGACACAGAAACAAGACGTTTCTTTTTCTTTTTCAAGCTGCCACCCAGTAGCAGCAGCTTAACACCATTTGGATTTCTAGCAGCACCAGCGAAATTTTACGCTACCGCTCAAACTTTAAATTTTAAATTGCCTGAAACACTTTTTTGATATTTTCTGTACTCCATTTATAATGTAAACATCTAAACTGCAAGACAAAAATCACTGGACAGCCACTTTTTAAAAAATACCTTACTGAAACTCAGCTTTGTGTAATATAGGCATTGACTTGCGGGTTTTCTAATAACCCATTAAGAGACATTTCAAATCAAGCTTTAGAACGTGTTATTAACCATCTACCCAGCCATTTGAAAGATACATGCCTGTGATAAGAGTATTGTATTGCCATTAACCTGTGGGATGGTTCGAGACATCTCTTATTCACACAAAACTCTAAACGCATCTAATTAAAGCCGCAAGATCAGCTGTCCATATTAATCACTCACCAGTTTAATTAAGGTAAACCAGCTTGTCAGAAAGCCAGTCTTCTCTCTATTCTTCACCATCATCGACTTTTAATAGTTCACTAGATTAGTAATTACTTGTTTATGCCATTATCAAATACCTGGGAGAGAAGAACACCGTATGTGACCAGGAACTGCTTTAGGCCTACTCTTGGTTGGGATACAAGGATATAAAGAACTCTAAAAAGCTGTACAACACGGATAACCCAGAAAAGAAACAAAACTGAGCTAGAAGTATCTCAACAAGTGGGCCAGAAGTTCTTTTTGTGGTCACTCAGCTTGAAATAGGAATTGCAAATGCACAAGCAGGGAAACGGCAGCGAGATCTCTTGCTCACTTTTTAAAATCTCACCTTTCACACTGAGCGTGCAGAAGCGGGCAAGCACACACAGCGACACACTCCTCTGCAAGGAGCAACACAGCAACAAGCCCTCACATCACAGTTTTGCACAGCATCAGCTCCTTCCCTGAGTAATTACAGTACAGACAAGGAATGGAGCAAGCGGCCTTACGCACAGCCACCCTGGCGGTGAGTCCCGGACAGGAGCAGCTCATGTCACCACAGCGCAGGAGCTGAACGGAGCCAGCCCCCAGTGCCGGGGGCAGCCCTGCCTACAGCCTGCTGCCTGAAGAGCAGCTTGTCTTTGAACGTTCCCCCCCCGCTTCAGCTCTGCTCCGCTTCTGGAAGTTGTGGTGATCACAGGCAAGACTGATGTTGTTATAAAAAGTGGTGACATGCAACACAACAAAGTCAGGGGGAGGAGGGAGCAGGAGAGCGGAGAGAAAAAGGGATTATGTATATTCCTAATTCTCCTTAGGCATACCTGCTGCCATCGGTGATGAACATTTGTTCTGGGAAGAGCTGCTACCAGTGGAACGCTTAGCATATGAACACTAACCTAATTCCTGTTGGAAATAAACCAATTTCCACTCTCTCCTTTACTAGAGTATTTCAACCTAATAATAAAATCTCCACTGTAGCATGGCAGACCAGCAGCTCTCGGGTAGCAGGATGGAATTTTAAGTCTTAATGCTGCAATATCAGCCATAATGAATTCTACGTAAACACGACTTCTAAAAATATAAAGCCTTTTTCTTCCCTTAAAATCATGTATGAACCAGAGTTTAGGAGGAAAGGAAATGGGCTCTAGCCTCTCACTGCTGTCGCTAATGAGGATTTTTTTGAAACAATGCAACTGTTCTCACCCAGTGCAACCTAAATAAAAAAATGTTTCACTAGCATTATTCAGCTCAGCTGTACATTACCATTCACCATGGGCCACCACAATAAGAACTACAACTGCTTAAAAAACAACTGAAGAACGTGACAAAAGCCAAAGTGGGATGAACAGAGAGAACAGAGTCAAACCCTGACTCGCTGTAAAATTCCACCAGCCCCGCATGGGGAATTCCATCAGATACCAAGATCTGGGTATGAAAATTCTGATTTTCCAGAGGAAAAACAGATTCACTAAAGAGTTCTGGATTATAATCTATAACAAAACAGTATAGCCAGTTATTCTGTCATTGCTCATTTGTGTGCATTTAGCAGATCCCATTCATTTTTAATTGCTTAATTTCACACTGAAATACACTGGAAGTTGGTGCCTCACGTCCTTCTTTCTCCAAATATTTTCCTTCAATAAATCTTACTATTCTATAACAAGCAGTAATCAAAATTAACTAATTAGTATAAAATGCTATTCAGAAAAAGGAAAGCGATACTAAAAGGTCTGGCCTAAATCTCAATACAAAGACAGACGCGTCCACTGAAAAGCACACGCACCCTTTGCAATCAGTATTATGCGGGGAGGTCAGAGCTCCAGAGCAAACTTAGCCCCAACAATCAGAGACCTTGCTGCTGATTGCTCCTGAAGAACAGCTCCCTCTCTACCTTCTATTTATACGTGCACACAACACATGCACACACAAAAGCGCCGCACAGTTATGACCCATCTGAAGGGAAGCGCACTCTCGGCATTGTCAGCGCTCCATTGTAATGCACTCTACCCTTTCTGAATGCAATGCTCAGCTTCAGCTTACCACCCTGACAAATAAAGGAAAGCACTTTATGAAACCAATTTAATTGGGAGGTGACAGAAAACATACAGCCATTTTCTTTAGCCTTATCACTGAATTGGCTTCAGCTCCAATCGCTGCCAAATCCCACTCAACAGAAGAAATTAACCAGGTCAGCGGAACAGGTGCTGCGCGGTGCCTGTCAAGGGGCTGGCATCCCCACAATTACTTGCACACAATGAAGCAGTAATCTTTACAGATCATCTCTCCCAAGAAGCATACTGGGGACGGGAGAAGAGAAGGGTGGAAGGGAGGAAGGGAGGGAGGGAGGGAGGAAAAAAAAAAAAAAAAAAAAGGCAAAAAAGGAAAATGAATGTGTAGCTGCCTCGCGGCTCAGCAGATGTCTGTGCGTGATGTACGAGGCTAGGATAAGCTGTCGTAGCCTGCTGCCAAAGAGTAGTAAGTGATTAAAGCCTCCACCAGGCTAAGCACCATATTTAGAGTCCATGGGGTTTCGAGAGTTGCACCCATTCCTTGCTGTGCTGCCAGATGTTGCTGGCGGGCCCCGCTTCTATTCACCGCGCGCGGGAGGCAGCAGTTGGTACGTGGGGAATGCAATCTGGAACGTTTCCGGAGGTGCCGCACATTAAACCAGTGTCACCCATCCTTCACCTCTCCCGAACGCTGAAACAACTCCAATTTGCTGCCACTTCCCTCTTGGGATATGGCCAAGACACAGTTGTGCCTGGCAGACCCATTTGTTTTACTCAGGTGATTCTCTTCCCTCAATGACCTCCATTAGTTTAAGTTTTAATTTAGATTAACCCCAGCACCCCAATTAACCAGTGAGGGGAAAAGCTAAGCTGTGACTAGTCATAATTCTGAAGTCAGGATTTATCGAAGTTGAAGTTATTGGAATGAAGATAGACCATTCATCTATCGCTTTTTTTCTTTAAAAAAATGTAACGTTTCATGGTCAATAAACACCTGATCCACACGGGTCTGAAGACAGCCAGCCACAGCTATTTCTCCTCGACCCCTTCACTGTTTTATTGTGCTTACTTAATTCGTTCTGTGCTCTTGCGGTCCACTCGGACCTCAAAGCCAGGCTTCTGGTCCACTTGGGCTCCATGTTGACATCAGTACCACCTCAGTACCACCTCACTGCGGGACAGATGTGGCCTCTCCAACCACTGCCACCACGCACCGCAGGCTCCCCCCGGTCTCCTTACAGCCTTTGCAGATGAACCCAGCACCTCAGCCTGCCCTAGTACCCCTCTCAGCTCACTGCAGCACTAGCAGGGATGCCTGCACAGAGCTGGAGAGCAGCTAGCTTGGAATACCCTCCCAGCTCCGAGGCAGGCTGTCCGAGCAGACCCCTCCCAAACATCAAACAATCAAAGAGTTGTCCTAGTGCTGCACTAGGTGACGTCTACTGCCAAAATGTTCTTGTACTTCCACAGCAGTAGTGGTTGGAAGTGTAATGAAAACTTTCTTCAAGGGGAAAAAAAACCGCTGCACTGAATTTCCCTGTATTTCCTACTCATAAAACACAGATAAGGATCACCAACTTACATGTCTCTTTATTCAGCGTTAGTCCTGGCTCTGTACATGAAATCTCAAATTTTGAAAGCATTTGAATGTTTCCTGCTAAATAGTTAGCAGAGCACAGCCACACAGTAACAGCTCTCTCCACTGCCCAAACACTTTGCTAGCCACTTTAATGATTCAGATTAGAAATGTCTGCCGTTCTAAGGATATATTTGTTTAGTCCTGCAGTTAAAATACTCTGTGGACCATCAAAGCAAAATCAGTTTTTCAAGCATTGAGGTAGGGCTTACTCCTCAAGGTATGGCAATTTCAGTATTTTACAAAGCTGGCACCGTCATTTGTATTAAATACATTACAAGCACACGGTTTTCCTAAGCTTCAGCCTCCATGCACTTGGTGCAGATTTCTCATTTGTAAGAATTTTGCAGATAAAAAGAATAGCTGGCCCAAATCCAACTGGGCTCAACTCCAAGAAAGGTGCTATGGAAGCTCTGCAGTTTTTTCACCCTGTAGGTAGATGAGTTAGGTTGACATGAAAGTAACTTAGGTGTTTTTGAGGATCTACTAGAACCATTTTTCATAATTGGACTCTACCCACAAGAAAAGTCACCTTTGGATAATGCCGTAATTTTTCTCTTGTGCAGCAACATTCAGCAGCAAGAACTACAGGCACAGACCTTTTCCTGGAGCCCTGATTCACTCAAGCACAGCAGTCCCAGTAACAGCAGCAGGTCTGTATCTACAGCACAAGTTTAAGCTCACATAGCCCTACGTTGAAAGCTGAGAGTGGAATCCCCCAAGCCATCGACAGAGATGTCAGATGCTAGGAGAGATGACTGAGTTTCACTGGCTGGATAAATTTAGACCACAGAACCGACTGCACTAGCTTGGTAAGCATTCAAATATCAGTGGAGCCAGAATACCAACATGGATTGACAGCCACATACCTGGTGATAAAAGTCATCATCATCATATATTTCCTCATCTATGTCCTTCAGGTGCCTGTTGGAGTCTGTCTGAGGGAGGACCTCCTGGAAGCACAACGGAAATACGGAAAGCTCGTAATGCTTGTTTCTGTCCCCAGCTCTGATGACTTTTTGTGTAGCAGCTTGTAAACACTTGACGATACGAAGGAATGGAGAAAAGCCCCCATCACAGAAAGCTTTTAAGGACTAGGAGTACATTTCAAGGCAAGGCAGAAACGCTGCCAATGCCAAAATAGATTTATGATACCTTTACTAGGAAATAAATAGGACTATACAATGTCTTTCTGGCAAAATACTACAGAAATTTTTAATGTAATGGCAAAAATATATCTTGCAAGTGCAGTAATTCTACATGATGTCTCAGAACTGACTATTTATTCATTCTTAAATACTAAATTAATAATAGCCTTACTACCAATATACTCTGTAGGTTACACGCAGTATGATTTTCTGTGACTTTCTGGGTTAAAGGTTCTAAACTCCAGAGTCAAAACAAACCTTTGCAGCTGCTGCCTCAAGAAGCAGATTTAGTGACCATTAGTTCCCACAGCACAGGAGGGGCACAACCACAAACCACTGTTTGCCCCCGTCAAGAACTGCCACAGGAGATCATGCAAACATCATAAAACTGGAATTGAAACGTCTACATCTTGCTGTTAGCCATTACACTGCACGAATCAACATTCAGATAGGCTCTTCATGAATCTCCAACACCCAGACTATCTCCTGCTAAAGGCTCAAGCTAATTGTTACGAGGAGTTCCACAGCTTCTGCAGGAGAAGTTAGATAAACAAAACACCTCACCGAATTGTCAGGCAAAGATTCAGGGACCGGATGAGATTCCTGTTCCTTCTTTCCCAGCACTCTGTACACCGATCGCTTGGTCTGTGTCCGCCGTAGCAATCTCTCTTTGTCCATCAAAATATGATCAATCTGAGTCAAGATTGAACGCTCAAAGGCACCGAAACCCTGCAACAACATTAACTAGTGTCAGATAATGCAGAAAGCTTTTCCTCAAGGCAGCAATGTTCCTCTATCTTTCCATGTCAGTGGATAAGCAGACAGCATTCCAAGAGGAGGGGGTTTGTTGCAAAGATTTTTGCTAGGATTTTGTTCGTTTCTCTCTGTCCTTCCCTTCCCAACCTCAGGCAATCTGAGGCCTGGCTTTAAAAAATGCCATTGTTGTTCTGGTTCAGATGAACTCCTCAATGATTAATACTAACTCACAGACACTAGGAGACCCTGGATCTTCGGGTGAAATGATTACCCACTGTATTAGAGTATACACTTGGTGGAGGAGGAGGGGCACAGAAACCCCTAGCTCTGTTGTAAAACACAGCTGGTTGGTCAAGGAAAACTTGGCTTACATTGGAACATCCATGATAAGAGGCTTTCCAATCAACTGCTGCTCCACAAACCCCTGCTAAACGATATGCACATCAGCACACACAAAGGCTCACCTTTCCCATTTTGCCAGATGCCAGCTTTGTCTTCTCGTGCCATTTCTGCAGGATGCTGTTCCGATACGGCCTGAAGTCAGCATACCGCTTGGCCATGAATTCTGGGAGCTCCTCCATCGTCAGCTTCCGTTTGGGAGGGCGCTTCCTCTTCTGCTGAGCTTCACCCGCTCGCTCTTCATCGCTGCTGCTGGGGATTTCATCATCACTAAAACAAAACCACACAGACTAAACACCCTACACCTGCCTAAGGCAACACGTGTGAATTCTTAACAGCCCCCGCACTACAACTCATGCTTGTTCCACTCCGATATTCGGGGGAAAGAGCCATGGCTTAGCCTCTCCTCTGGCATCAGAAAGATTACCAAGCAGACTTCCCGCACTGGCAGAAGCGATATAAATGGTCATTTGCCAAGAACAATGGAAAGAAAAACAGAGAATGAGCATGGTCAGGAAAGTTGTGCGTTTTCCTGTTTAGTTGGAGACCAAAGGGTTCAGAAAGATCCGGCCTTGTTTTGTACTCACCTCTCAGGTTTTGATTGTTTTCCATCCACCAGGTGCCTCGTGCCCGGGTATTCGTAAAGCAGCTCATCCTGAATGTCCACTAGGACTCTCAGCAATGCCTCCACAGCTTTACAGCCTGCAGAACAAGAGACACAAGTGACAATTTTCTACTGATCCTTGCTTTTGATTTAGACTTAGCTTTGCAGTGCCTAGTTTTTCATCCCAAATCTGAATTTCTGCCACAGCTACTGCATGTCCAATTAGATGTTTTCCTCTAACCAGTTAGAGCTGTGGTTTTAACTTCAAGCTGATTTATAACTGTTAGCATCAAACAACAACACACTGGTAAAGAACACTTCTTTCCTAAAAAGGGAGGATGTGAGGGAGGGTTGCCTGCTAACCTTCTGCCTGGCTGCACATCGGGAGTATACCGATCTAATGTTTCATCGACAAACATTCAGTCTGCAGAGCCTGAAGGATTAAGGAATTGAAGAAACACACTAGCGTGTGCAGAAGTGTTTCATGACACACGTATGACAACAACCTTTTCTGTTGACTAACTCATTTCTCTCGTGTGTTACCTTCTGTGACAGAGGCCAGCTTCAGTCAAATATTATGAAGCAACAAAAGGGAAAATGCATATACACACACCCCATCAAAGCCTGACCTCTCGTCACTTTTCTTTCTTGCACATAATGCGCATGCTAAAGGGAGCAGAAGGAGGGAGGGTACGAGGAAAAAATGAACTCCTGCAGGGCTGTGACTATTGCTGGATTCTATGCCGCTGTGCTCACCAGGCAGGAGGTATAAGAAATTACATTGTAAGTAAAATTAAATGTAGCAAGATCTGATCTAGGGGGAAAACTTAAACAATGACCTGGCAAGTTTAATGAGAGGACTCTGACCAGAAAAACAGAATTGCAGGCCGCAGGTCCTGAAGGTAGACCTGACGTTGCCTGTCCTAAGGCTCTCACAGCTGGCAATTTTTCTGTATCTATGTAGATGCAGAGAAAATGAGCTCTGTTCCAACGATCTTATGCCCTCCAAGGACATACAGTGGAGCTGAGTGGAGGGAAGGGTTAACTGCACACCACTGGAGCATCTGTTCTTCAAAAATAGTTCCTTTGTGGGAACCAGCAAGCCTCCCTGCAGAACAAAACAAGCGTTTGTCTAGGTCTACACAAACACTCCCTTTGTACCCTGCCACACACCAATCACAGGGTCAGCTCTTACAGGTAAAAACTTAGTACACTTCAATCCAAAACCCTACTCTGAATTTTACAGATTAATTTACATTTACCCAACACAAGTGTGCTGCCTTCTACTTCTACAAGGCAGCACCACTGAAAGCGGGGTGAAATGCACCACTGGGAGGAACGCAGCACACAGCACTTCAGGATTTGCTCTCTCGCAGGATACGCTCACACAAGCTCAGTTTCCCTCCCAGTGCCCCGAGAAGCATCCTCAGGGGCAGCGGTACCTCAGGCTCACAGTGTGTGGATTTGTCTGGAGCACAACCACCGCAGGGCTGGTGGGACGCTCCCCACAGCTCCCCCTGGCAGCCCCTCGGCTGGTTCCTCCGCTGGCATGCAGTCAAAGGGGCTGTTTTGCTCAACGCCCAAGGCTGTTTCTTGCTTTGTAGCGGGCATAACAGAATGGAGGGAACTTTCCACCACTTGATTTTTTTTGTTAATGGAGGACACAGATCAGGGGTAGAGTGAACAGCACATCTTCACCAGCCGGACACAGCGCAAGAAGACATCAGCCCAGATATTCAGAGGTCTCAATCTCTCGTGTGTCACCACTGTGATACTGTCTAGGTGTCACCATCTTCAGATAAATTACAGCCTGACCTCAGTAACAGGAATGTCAAGGAGAAGACGCTTTAAGATTTTTGTTGCAGATCAGCAGCTGGACTCACCCAGCCCATGGTTCATTACAGATACGTTCTGACAGCTCTTCTGTGTAAACCTATCAGCGGATTAGGTTTGCTGTACTTGTAAACCAGTTGTGTGTTAGCGTCCAAACAATTCTAAGAGACAAACAGACAAAAGCCCTTAAAAATGCATTTGTTGGATGCATCTCCATCTACAGCATCATTTGCAAAGGAAACTGTCCCCACCCCACCCTGAGTGCACAGCTTACAGCAGCAAAACCTTCCCCACTGCCTGCAACACAGCTAAATGTCCCCAGAGCTTCCAAAACTGTTTATTTTCTACCCGCTGCCTGTCCTCCAGCAGCAGTGCTAATGCACCCCAGGCGGCTTTGATCCTGTCAATTACAGCTGGAGTAGTACTCCAGCTCTTCTGGGGTATATCAGGGCCACGGCAAGCCGGCAAGGAATAAAGGCAGGCTCAAGCTCCCCCAGGCTATGAGATACGGACCCCAACAGAAGCAGGGGTGGGAAGCAATTTTATTTGGAGTGAAGGGGATGAAGAGGGCAGGGAAGACAACGACCACGTGTCTAACCAGGTGGGAGGGCCAATTATTCCAGACAGTGGCTTCATCATGAGCCTCTTACAGCTGGGTAATTTCCTGCTTTCTGTTCTGGTGTATTTAATAGCATTACTGGATGGCATTCTCATTGTTACTGTTGGGTGCTTAAGTGTGCTGTAAACTCAGCTTCAGAAGCCAAGTGTCATCCTCCTCTGCCTTCTTTCCACCCAGCCCAGCCCTACCTGTTTCACATTTAATTCCCAGTTAATTCCCAGACTGTTTTCTTCCCAGTCCCCTCACCTCCTCTGTCTTCTTGTCCCTCTAATACCCTCATCTGCTTCTACGCTGTCTGCAGTGGGGAAGAGACTGAAGTCACTTGTGAACGAAGGCAGTGTAAAACAAAACTGCTGCATAGACGCATGTTGTGTCATTCTGAAGGAAAGGCAGATGCTAACCTTCCTGCTCTCCCACCCCCCCAGCACGTTTTTTTTTTTTTTAATGCTGCTCATCATTTGAAATGGGCAGTTAAACAGAAAAGTCACAAACATGGAGCTCCCAAGCACACCAACACATGAAGGCAACCAGCTACCAGCCTTTGCACATGACAGCCATCAGGTTTCTACTTCCTGCTCTCTTTCCTGCTCTGTTCACAGAACAAAGCCAGCATTACTTCTACACAACGCACATCTCTAACACCTGTTCTTACAGGGAACCATAAACAATCAGCGAGAAAAATCTCAGAACTCCCTCTCCCTCCAGGATTTACTTCTGCATGTCCACCCTGTGTTTTCTGAGGACAGGTGGCTCAGCACTTCTTTAAAAACAAAAGCAGCTGGATCTCTTTACGGTGTATGAGCAACTCAGATCCTCCAAACAATCCATACTCCATGCACAGAGAGGACAACCAACCCCAGGACACACGCAACCCCTCCTTCCATCAAAGCTTTCCTAAAACTGCCATCTGGGGAAGGAGAAAGGTTGCTGAGTGGGATCCATCTGGCTTGAACATAACTTCCAGCTTCAATGGGACTCAAAGTGCCTGTTGTAAGACACTAACTTGTAAGAGTCACTTTTAAGAGTCTATGGGAGCCCCTTCAATTTTGTGTACAGGAGTGAAAAAGTTGTTCCAGATCCAGCAGACAGCATATCAATCCACCAAGAAAGCTGGGAGCCAGTATCAGTAAATCAAAGAGTGCCTTTCTGTTAATACTCTCTCGTATGTTCTCATTTTATACATCCCTCCACCCAGGCAGAAAGTAGCCCTGGAGTATTTAGCTCCACTCAGGGATAGCACTGCCATGTATCAAAGTGTCAAGAGACCCACCAGAGATGAAATCTGTCCTACTGCTCTCCAACCACAAAAATCAATTTTGTCGCTGCCCGTGGTTACGGACAAACCAGCTCCGCTACTGGCGTCCCCCCGCTGGGGGGCTGGCTCCTGGCCGCAGTGCACCGACCCCACCAGCACACCTTCCCAGCTGCCCTGGGGACTTGCACGTGCGATGGCTCCTGGACCCTCCCATCACTGTAAATTCAGCACTGCTGTAGCAAGGCAGCTTCCTGTGCAGATAAATATCGGTGCTCTTTTTCATGACCTCTAAAAACGAGGTCTCATTTCATCTTCCCAAGCAGCTGCAGAGTGCGGCAGCTGGCATGGAGCAGCATGGAGCGGGCTCACGCGGAGACGCTTCAAGCCAATGGGGAAAAGCAGGTGCCTCGAGGCCAGATTTTCGAAGGCATTCACAGAGCCAGCCAGTGGGATTCCCACAAGGGCTCCACCAGGCAAGCTCCTCCCTGCCTGGCTGCGGTGCCTCTCTCCAGCACACGTGCACAATCTGGAGATACAGAGTATGGTGGGCAGGGACAGAATCCTGAAAACTGGGGCAAAACTCCCAGGATTTCATTCCACTGCATGCAGTGGAAAGGGCTGAGAGGGGCTGCTGGGAACAAACAGCATTTAGAAGCTCATGGGTAAAAGAGACCACTGACCCAGAGAGACACTGGAAAAGCCAGACACTGCCCACCCCGCCTGTGCCCCCCACTTCTGCAAACCAAGTAACAACTTCCCTGATTTCACAAGAATATGTCTATCTGCACCACGGTATTCGGGAACTGCACACACAGAAAACAAAGGCTTTTCTTTTCCTATCCTCACACAGCTGGTGTGCCACTCCAGCTCTCCAGTGGGCTGTTTTCCACCTGACCTGATGCCCACGTCCCGAAGTACATCGCAGAGGCAGCAGCAGCAGCCCCCCCGGGGAGTTCCCCACCACCCTGCCCTCCTGCCCCCATGCCGATGCAGCAGGCGGGAGGCAACAGCCCAGCAATCCCAGCCCTGCAGCTGGGCACGTGGCCCTCCAGCCACCAAACCAGGGACCCGCGCACAAACCCTCTTCCCTTTTGCCCTCTCCGTTCTGCCCATGGGCTGTGTGCGAGGGGAACACCCAGCTGCGTGCTCGTGGCACTGTACGGGTGCTCCAGGGCCCTGCTGTGCTCACGCTCCCCGGCAGGACGGTGCCCGCCCGTGGCTGCGCACACCCCGCGTGCAAACACAGAGGGGAGCATCGTCACGCGACGGACCAGCACGAAGCACTGCACGCACAGGACACCGCTGAAATCCAGAGCCCACACCAAAGCTGGAAATTAACTGCTTTTTCCCCTCAATTACATCTGAGGATCTGGCATCCCAGGAATACTGCCGGCACGCGAGCTTTTAATTTTCCACATATCTCCACAGACTGTATGAAACGCCCCCACAGAAAAGCCCGAACAATGCCTGTATTTGGGCTACAGTACGCAGAGGAAAGGCTGACCTGCCAGGTGCGGGGAGGGTTCCCCCTCCCGCCGTGGGAAGCCCCCGCTGCGCACAACGTGAGCGGTGCCCGACGCGCCGGTCACACTACTGAAACAACAATAAGGACCCAAACCTATTTTATTTAATAGCTGCACATAATGAAAAGTATCGTTATCAGGCACGCTATTTATCCAAACATTCAGATGAAGAGGGGAAATTTCCACTGCTTTCAGACGGCTGCGGGACAGGAGTTAAACCACAGGTCAAAATGGCACTCGATACGCTGGCCTGAGAACAATACTTCTCATTCAAATCCACAAGCCAGCCACTTGCACTAGTCATCCCCAGCAATTAATCCCCCAAGAAACACGTTTGATTAAATCTTTTCAAGCAAATCCTTTGCTTTGCTTTTGTTAGTTCACTTCTTGTCAACATCTATTAAAATATGCCTTTAATTCTCCCACAATCTTAAAAAACACCGATTCCACTGTCTTCAACTTTAATCAACTGTATGGCCGGCATTTTTCATTTCATAATAATGTGCTGTTTGGAATTCAAGAGGCAGGCTCAACATCAATCATTCGGCAAGAATTTTTCCACTGCAATAAATATGCAAATGAGGAAAGCCAGTCAGTCGTATTTCAGGCCCGACTTGCTAGTGTTTTAAAAAAGACACAAATTTATTAATTGCCGTTGGCCAGCGGAATCCTATTACTTTGGGCATTGATTACAAAGCTGTGTGAGTGATTATTGTGCAACTCGCAGGCTATCCAGGCATGAGGAAAAATTATTAAAGCAAGGCAGAGATTATCAACTCAGAATAACAATAAGCCTTAACATTTTAGGCCTCTAACTTCTTCAACAAAGAATTACGCCGGAGCTCCACTGTGTCATAATTCTGAAGTCTGTCAGTACGACTTCTGGAGCTTGCTCCCTATCCCCGGCAGCAGAGCCATGTCAGCAGCCTGGAACAGTGGGGAATGCCTCCAGGTACAGCGTCCCCTAGCAGGGAGCTCTGGACAACAGCTTTCTGTTACTCCCCCTGCGCAGCGAGCTGCGGGAGGAACACGCAGCACAGCAGGACTTCTGCTGCGGGCGGGCAACCTTCAGATCCGCACCTCTGTGCGTCCTGGCTCCCCCCAAACCAAAACGGTACAGAAGGAGAAAGCTCCCACTAAGCTTAAGAGGCAGGAGCCGCGAGGGCCAGCCCAGCCGGACGGCGGGCTGCCCACAGCCCCTCTGGCTGCAGGGCGCTACCTGATGTCCCAAAGGTGGTGGTGTTACGTACACGTTTCTCATCGACATCGGCCGAATGCGAGCACAAAGCACTTGTAAATCTGTCCAGGCTGTTTTAGGAAGCAGTAGGAGTATCATTCCCTTCACGCTTCCCAAAACACCGAGTTCCTGGATTTTTATCAGACGTTGGCAGGAAGAAGGCCTACTTCTCTGCTGATTGCGGCAGAAAGATGTGCTCCACACCAGAGGGCCAATCTGCTGGTTCCATTGGAATGCAAATGATGCAAAAGTCTCTGCAGAGGGGAAAATTCTATTCCTCCAGCACAAAGGAGCCAATACTGCAAACTGCTTTCACGCACTCCCAAAGTTAGAGAATTGACTCAATTTATCCCTTTCACTCCAATATTACCGCATTTGACAGTAAGAACAACAGGATCAGACCTACAGATAAGTTTGCTAAAAAATAACTAGATGCAGCAATAGAATACAAGGCTTGGTGCTCACGGATGTTATTAGTGGGGACTAGGGGAGGGGGAAAGCTGAGAAAGGAGAGAAAGAGAAACACTTCCATGAAGTTCATGCTCCACTGGTTCGCCTCAACCATCATCTTTTGATATCAGTCCAAAGCAGGGAGGGACGGGGCTTGTAAAAATGAGATTTATAAAACCTGATGCTTTACATTACTGTAAACGTAAAGCGGCTGACACCGCGCCTTCCAGTCTGCGCCAGGCAGGAATCCCCAAGTACACATGCAAGGATGAGGAAGGAAGAGGAAATGTGAAATTTCATAGTTATCTAGATATTAAGGCCAGAAGGGAACATGAGCCCATCGAGACTGACCTCCCCACATAATACCAGGCCATTAATTACATTTATCATGACAAGCAGTGAGTTTCCATCTCAAGGTAACCAATTGCCAATTAATTCGCGTTAGCTGACATTTGCACATGCTCGTCTGGATGCTTTGCAAGCCTTTGTTTCCCTGCATCTTGTTTGTGTGGCATACAGACTAACACGCACAAGTATTTAGCCAAACTCAATCTAATTAGCTATTAATTATCTTAAAAAACTCAAGTGGAGGCAAACCCATTTGCCATTCGTAAAGTGTGGTGCAGTCCTACAGTCCAGGGTTTGGGGGTATCAGGTCAACAACTACATCCCTTCCTACCATTTTTTTGCACTAGAATTTAAGACAGCTTGAGAATAAACCTGGAACACTAATAGTGTCCAACACATATGGCTATGGAGATAACCTATAAAATGGGAGCATTTCAATTTTAGCACGTCTCTACAAGAGAAGCGCACACAAATTCTGCTCAGAAAGACTAAATACCACAGGCTAACAGCCTTGACAATCAGTGAGGAAGGGCAAGTGGTTTTTCCTCTGAGGGGAAAAAAAAAAAAAAATACACAAAACCAACCCCACCATGTCAAATAAATATCTTGTGCTTCTCCACTACCTCCCACACGGAACTGCTGATTCAGACAGCAAGGACAGGCCATCAAACCCTGCCCTGGTACCTCGCGCAGCCCAGACCCTGCACTGGGACGGACGCGCCCAACACCTGGCACCAGCTACACACCCCACAACCAGAGCAGAGCTCTGAAGCTCTGCGCCCTTGTCTACAGCTTTGCACTTTGTATCTCTTCTCTCTTTCCTGTTGCCGCTTATGCCAAACAGCTACCCATGAGCAGATCCCTACAGACCCTAATTCTGAGCAAACGCTCTCCAAGGCATGGGATCCTCACAACAGGATGGACCAAGCCGGCCTGGTTCAGCCATCTATTTTAGCTGAGAGCAAAGTCTTCATTAACGTCAGCAGGCTTTGGCTCAGTCCCACAAAGAGCTGAAGAGATTCTTCATGAGATCAGAGAGGAAGGTGAAATTTGGGGACACCTGCATCCACATCCATTTAAATCAAATTCAACCCTGCATGAATTGACAGGCACGATGCTTTTGTATTCAAAGTGTCTAGACTAATACAATTCAATTAAAATGAACTACCAGCTTTAAGTGGGCTAGATCTGATCGCGATAATTTACACTCAGGCTTGAAACTCAGTTCTGCTGTCACACATTTGTGCAGGCTCCCAGTAAAATCTTCAAAGCAATAATATATTTAAGTCCACGATCTCGCCTAGCACCAACTAATCCTGTAACTGCTCTATGCCTCTGGAAACCACGTAACCTGCCTGTGCCTCAGTTCCTCCCCACAGCCCCGCGACACCTACCTCGCTCTGCACTACAGCACTCATCTCCAGGTGTACGCAAGGCTACATCTCAGTCTTAAAAGTGATCCATGAACAGAGATGGTAACAAAATTATGACTAGAGTTAGCGGCCGTTGATTCCGGCAGGCTTCTCTGAGAAATCCCAAGCTTACGTTGATAAAGCACATTTCGTGTGCTGCCTGTTCTCTGACTAGGTGTGCAAATGGACAACCAGCTGCAGCTGGGAGCGAGGAGTGAGCCCAGCCCACAGAGCATGCTGCACAGCTGAGACGAGGACATTCTGCCAAACACGTTCACGTTCTCTCCTACAGGCAGTGGGACGGGTTCCCCAGTATCTCAGACTTGATCTTGATCAAGGTTAGCGTCTTGGCCATGACTTACCCAGAGGCTGTACAGAATGCATACTTTAAAGATCTGGAATCACTGAGAACGTACATACAGACGAACCAAACAGAAAGCAAACAGGCTTTCCCTCCGTCTTGAGCTCCTTTTCAGCAAAATATTACGGAAGAAAAGAGATCCTCAGTGCGAAGCACCAGTACAGAAACTCTGTATTCATTCACTATGCCAGAACGTTTGACCAGAAGACGCGAGCCATCTCTGGAGGTCTCATGTCAGCAGCGACTGCAAGTGGGATTCTTAACCCCATCCTTTAGGGCCCTTCTCCACCAGCGTGCTCTGTTCAGTCACAAGGCAGACACCTGGCACTGGGGCAGTGAACCAGCCTGGTGCAGCGAGAGCCCAGCTCAGTGACTATAAAGGTCCGCGCAGCTCCAGGTGGAAGCACAGCCCTTCACTGGGGCACTCACTACAAACAGAACCTATTTCCATCCCAAAAACAGAGACATGTCTAAGCCAGTTCAAGTGTTTGGACTGGACTGCACTTCTTAGGAACAAGAAGTCAACATCTTCATCTCCCAGAAGGCACCAACCACCCAGCCCCGTGAGCTCCAGGCAAGCCCTGCCCAGGTTTGTACGCGCACCCTTTAGTTCTGCTTTTCAATAAAACGGCACCAAACAGCAGCCACTGGAGTGCTGCACCTGGGACACGTAACACCTTCAGGGAATCACTAATCAAGGTGCAACACAGGTTATCCAGCACCTGACTCTGAGTTGAAGAAACTGGCTACAGAAAGACTACGAACAGTCCACACCCACTTCCCATTTCATCTTCCCATGACTCTCTTTTGCACAAAGTTTCTTCACAGCACGCCACTTAAAACACGTGGGATGACTTCAAGGGTGCACGTGCTCTAACACGGTGCAGTTCAAAATCAGCGCAGAGAGCGCACCCTCCGGCCAGGCACAGGGTACCTGCAGGGTGGACAGGGTCGCGCTCCGCAGCGCCGCTGACCGTCCAGCCGCGCTGACTGCGGTGCCCCTCAACTCTGTGTCCAGCACCAGCTCCTCACCTGGCTGTGAATGAGCCACAGAGTTCTTCGGGAGAGATGCTGGAGGGGATCGTACACAGATGCTGTAAGTCTGAGGATAAAAGGCTTTCTTCTGGCTTCTGCGCTGTCCTTGAACACAAGGAATGCTGGAATTGCATCCTGTGCACGGATGCAACGCCGCTAGCCCATGGTCAGAGAAAATACACACAGGGACGAACAACGCGGAGTAGCAGCACCACGACCAGGAAAAGACGACACAGCTGTCTACAGGCAGTACAAATTAATGCTCAGACATCACTGTGAGCTGGGCAAAGGTGCACAAATTTCAGCAGAATTTTAAAAGCTGCATACGATTTTGTAACTTGGCAGCAGACGAGGCGCTGTGCTGAAAGGTTTGGGCCGCTGCCAGGCAGCGCTGCTGCTCCGCCCCAGGCAGGCCTGCGGGGAGCGGCCCGGCAGGCACATGGAGCATCTCGTTTGACTTTTTATCTGACTCACTTTATTCAGGTTTATTTTCTTCTTGATCACAAAACCTTTGCATAACTTCTCCACCACTCTACAAAGTGTAAATTACAGCTGATATTTGTCATCACCACTTTGGTTCCCCTCGTGAGCACATTCACCCTAACAGACCCTGCCTGCCTACCTTCTACCACAGCTGGCGTTTCTTCCTTTTCTTCACAATGCCTCATCTTGAGCTTACCCTAAAGAAACCTGGGACTCCGGTATTTTCTCTTAACCCACTGAGGGACGGAGCCAAAGACAAAACATAACTCAAAAAGTTCAGCCAGCAGTTTACATTTCAGGGCCCTATCTAACTACTGGAAAGTGAAAGGACAGGCATATGAGAAAACGCACAACCCTCATCATTTTACAGCCTTCCCCTGTCCATCAGCATCTTGCCCTCCGCAGGAGACTCCCCTGAGTCTCTGTATGTTTTTCTTTAGTCGTGTCTCCAACTAAAAACTGAAAATAACACATTATTCCCATTATTGCCATTTTTTGGGAAGCATAGAGCATCACTGTCTAACTGCTAGTCCCTGACACATCCCCAGCTAAGTGTTTTTAACCAGCACCGTAAAGAGAAAGTAACTAAAATAGCTAGAACTGGGCTACATGGCCCCGTCGGGGATGCCAGCTACCCAGGCCATACTGAACAGCTTCCAGCCACTGCTGGTAGCGAGAGATCACTTCTCAAAGCTCTTGTTGTCCCCCCTCCCCACAGTCAGCTGCGGCTTTTTGTTACTGAGTCAAGATTTAACAGAACAAGCCCCAGACCTGGGAACCGTTTAATTCCTGACCCCGGATATGGCTTCACCTACGGTGCTTCCACCTCTGCTTTGACTCCTTCTTGCCCTTGAGGTAATTTTTGGTGGCACTTCTATGACACCTCCTTCTAACCTTTCTCCTCCCTGGAAACATACACAGAAACATGAATGGCAAGCATGCAATCTGTGCTGAGACACAGCGCAGAAACTTGCACCTTGCACTCTTTTTCTATGTAAATAATGCAAGGATCCTGCGGGAACATGCCAGGGATTGGAATTTTTAATTAATGGGTCTCTTTAATGTGCAAATCAGGAGCAGATTGCAAATTCTGACTTGCATTGATTATGAAAAACATTAATTGAACGTGCAAGACCCCAAACAGAGGCAACATCTCAAGCCCTGGACTAGACTGGAAGATAGGGTGCGAGAGAATACAAATGTATCTTGGAGAAACAGACCACTGCAGGCAGCAGCACCTCACAAACACAAGCTGTAGGAGTTCACGTGTGCAGTGCATTAAAAATTTGCACCGCATTCAGAGCGCAGCCACTGTGATTGCAGTATTAAAAGACCTCTCAGACTCTCTCCATGGATGCAAAACAGGAAAAAGCATGAGCCCCATGACCACCGTTTGGTCTCCAATTTGTATGTAAAAAGGATGATAGAAAAAAAAAATCTGGAATATAATTAAAGATTAAAAAAAAAAAAAAGGAAAAAAGAAAAAGCACGACAGTGCAAACAAAGCAATGCTGTCTCTTTAAACAGAAATTCATCCTATATAAATTATGGCCATAAACTTTTCCTGCAGTGCAGCCTAATTAATTCTTGTTCTATACACAAAGGGAAATGCTGGGTGACAAATGGGTGTGAAGCCTGAAAGCTGCCAGGTCTGCAAAACATTTTCTACTTCAATTTATAAGCAATTTTGCAGTAAATCATCCACCAGAACCTGAGATCTCAGGAATCCAAGACTGTCCAAGGTACATTGTATCTTTTTTTTTTCCTGAAAGATTACAAAAATAATAAATTAAACACTGGAGTTTTTCTAACATCCCATCTCAGAACTTGGAAAACACGCGTGACCTTACCAGTTCTGCTCACATTTGGTTTTAGAGCTGCAAACGCGTAGATCACCGCTGTCTGCACCTTAACACCATCACGCTCAGTCCCTCAGGGACATCCCCTGCTGCCACCAGCTGCGTGGAGAGCTGTTCCAAGCGGGAGACACCAACAAGGCAAACGCGTGGAAGACTCTTTTCCATTCCCAAAACCTCACCCTTCTGCGAGCACAGAGCAGAAACTTTGTGAGCAGTGGAAGGACTGTGCTAAACTGCTGGGAGCGTTCTGGGGCAGCTTGTAAGGAGACGCAAGGCCTCAGGCGCTGAGAGCTCTGAGCGCTCCTGCCTCCAGCAGGCCACAACTCCAACTCAGAGCCTGGACTGTTGGCACCACCTGCTTTGTGCAGCTTTACGCACCAGATCATCTCCTCTTCTTCAGTGAGGATCACAACAGCATGCCAAATTTATTTAGTGGATTTGGAAAGAAGTGCTGAGGCTTCCCTGAAAGGAGAGGATCATCCATCCCAAAACAGTGCCAATGCCATGATCACGCTAAATCCTGCCCGAGACTGAAGCACGTTACGTGCAACGGAACAACCTCAACACCCAGTGTTCACAAAGTCTTGCCTTAAGCCCATGATAAAATGATTAATCTCTAAACCTCCTTGTGTACAATTCTGTTTTTTTTTAATCCTGTCGGGAGAATGGGATCCTACCCACAAGCTGGTAACACAGCTGGGAGGAGAACTCAGGAGCCCAGAAACGTACACCCAGCCCCACTACATCACCATTTAGAATTGAATACAAAAAGTTTATTTTTACAGAACCACCAAACCACTTGACTGGCTAAAAAAATCAGGCTCTTCCGGGAAGCTGATTTATGAAAAGGGAGATTGCCCTCATAAATCAAGGTCCATCAACTCAAGAAAGGCTTTAATATATTACAACATATATTTTCTGAAAGGAGCTACTTTCACCCACTGAACGCACAGGTCACGCCCCTGCTGTCCAGGCAGAAGCTCCCTAACTGAAAACGTGACACAGCTCAGACCACAGCTGGGCAGAGCCCCAGCCGCGCTGGCAGTCGGGAATCCCTCTCACAGGGCCCAAGGCAGCCCAGGGGGAGAGAAACGGGGGCACTGCCACCCCCCACACTCCTGGTCTCTCACAAGAGCTGCGCGTGTAAATCTGCACCTCAGTTCATGCTCGGCACTGCGCAGCCTCTGGAAAGAGCAGAGAAAGGTGTCTGCTTCAGAAACAGTGCGGTTATCCACAATGACTGCTGTACCCTGCTGTACAATTAGAGCGTATTTAAAAAAATAAAAAAGGAATACGCACTCGTCCCGTCGAGAACACCAGCAAACACCACACAAGGTTGTACCAGAATGCTCCCCACTCACCACCTCCCGTCCACCAGTCTGAGCCTCTCTGCTAACCTCGCCCAGGGCACTCCAGCTGTATTTTTTTTGCTGTCTTCACACATTAAATATGGAACCTGAACCCAGGCTGGCAGGAACATCAGAGCAAACTGATGCAACTTTCCTGTCTGGATTATGAGAACAGGGTGGGCAGGGAATCCCAGGGCAGCTGTTGCCAGCGGATTTTCCTTTAACGCACTGGACAACCGTGAGCCTAGCCTCTCTGCTGTACTGCGGACGGCATTACACTCCACGTTCCGGGATGTATTTTGCTTATGGGAAATATCAAAATGTCAACCATTGTTTCTGTTAAAGGTCTTTAATGATATTGCATTTTAGACCTGTAATGAAACATGGTGCTGGGTGCAGTTTGTAATGCATCTCATTAAATACCTTAATAACATGCATTTCCCCAAAAGGTCAGCTTAGTATTGCTGGGAGTTCGCCTTTTTTTCCTTAATCACCTCATCTACAGCAGCTGAGCTAACTTTAAAATATAAAGTGTCCCACCTGCTCTAACTCCAGATAAGCTGATTAGCTACCACATTGAGATCAGGTGTGAGCTGCAAGAGGACAGTCAAAACCTGGTGCAGGGGCAAGATCCAGGGTCAGGTTCGACCACGGCAGAAGTTCCTAATCCAGTTTTAAGATAACTTGTGCCAGCCTAGGTCAAAATTTCTCAGATGTGCAGGTATCAATACTGCGCGTACAAAGTGGAACATTAATAAATTAAACTGATCCACAGCACGCTGACGTTGAGCACTTTGTGTTTATCAGCTGGAGCGTGCAGATTTTATTTGCCATACTAGAGAATCTACTACAAGTCTCATCAGATCAGCATCTTTAATAGCAATCCTAAAAAATAAACAGATGAGACAGCTCCACACTGAAAAGATGCTCGCTGCTGATTCGACAGCGCAGGCTGCGTTTGTGCTGCATTGCTCCTGGTTAGGGGAAACCACTGCACTCGTGGACCCAGCACAAAACGGTCCCCACGCCGTGTTTCAGGACAAAGCAGCGTCCCAGCTCTGCACCAACCAGCAACACCCAAGCCACTTACTTCTAAGATCCAATATGAAACTGAAATTTGACAAGCAAACTTCAACCCTCACATGAATTAGAAATAACAGCAGGACCCGAGCCGAGGCTTACCAGCACCGCCTAAGTGCCAAGACAGGCCACCACCAAGATCAGCTAGACACAGTGCACAGGGCGACAGCAGACACTTTCTTTGTCTGGGGTAGGAAACACTGTGTTCTACGTTTGCGTGGTACCTCACTGATGATTAAGGCAATACAGACCTACAGCTAGTACTATAAACACAGGGAACTCAAAGCCCTCATTTTCCCATTAACACCCTCACAGGCAGAACGTTGGCTACAGCAGAATCTACACAAAGCGAAGAAGTGTGAAGAATTCTTACAGTTCTCAACAGCATTGTCAAACTCCTGTCCACCTTCCTTCCTGAAGATTGGGAACGTATCTGGCTGTGGAAGCCTGTTGACTGTCATGAGTGCCTTCTGCATCTTGATTCTCCCTTCCAAGAGCAGATCCCACAGCGCTTCATAAGAGAGGGAAAACAAAACAATTATTTAGTGAGCCAAAGCACTTGCTCCTTCATCATCCTATCTGTTATCCTGACTGCAGTTCTATGAATCACAAAAAATTGTCTCTGCTTTACTGGTTAAAAGAACAACCTGCAAACAGAGGTTGGTAATTTGATAGAATAAATCAGAAGAAACTGCAGCATCTGAAAAGAAACAGCAGGATTGGCACCACAGCACAGTGTGAGCAGTGCCGGAAGCCCCCACTCCACCCACACTCCAAGTATACCCAGTACTGGTTTGGTTAAGCCAGTAGATAAACGCACTTTGATGCCGCGATTCTGTGAGCAGTGACACCAGCCTGCACAGCACATTCGGCGGAACGTGCACAAACGACCAGGGCTGCTGCAGCACGCACAAGCACCACGCCGTTAACGTGCTGAAGCAGCTCCTATCATGGGCAGCTTCTGTGGTGTCAGCAGGGTCAGTCTTGCCAAAACACACAGCAAACGTGCACTAACCTAGCTGATTCTTCACCGCTTTTCCTTTTTCTACTTCCTCATTCGCTTGTCCTTTCGAGAATGTCATCACCCCCCCGTCATCCTCATTGTCTTTGGTGTCTTGTATGTCGTCATGGTGTTCACCCTCATATTCCTCTTCATCACTTCCTTCTTCCATGCTGGCATCATCTTCACCTTCCCCTTCACTGCTTCCCACATCATCCATCCCCTCTGCAAATTTCTCAAAGTCTGTGATATTCTGGAAACTGAACTTTGGTGCCTTGGCAGATGGATCTCTCTCTTCATCATCTTCCAGGTCATCCTCCTGGTCACTGCCAGCATCACCGGGCTTCTCCTTTGTTTTACTGCCCAGGCTGCCGTTGCCTTCTGAGTCTTCACTGCCACTGTGCCATTCATCTAAGGCTTCTTCAGCTATTAAATTCAAAGAGCCAAAAGTTAGTTACCTACTTACCAGGAAAACCTGTCACTTTGCAGTACACACCATCGGGGGCTACTGGTTAGAGCTATCTGAGCTCCAGACTCTTTCTTTCTGCTTTGATTAACTAACGGAAACACGAGGCCATATCCACACAAAGATCTCAGCTCCCACTTTCTGTAACAACGACCAACACGCCTATGGCTTAGTTAAGGGCCGCTCCCACCAAACAGCGACATCATGCACACAGGGCAGTCAGCATCTGCTATGTGCATCTTTAAAACTACACATATGCGCAGTCCTGGAGAGGCACTGGCTTTAAAAGGCCAACTGTTTCTTTTCCTCCACACAACCTTCAGGCAGTGCTCCAGCTGAGCCTCACGCTTCCTCACAGCTCTTCCTCAGTCTGAGGAAGCGGACCTCTTTTTTGGAATTTCCCCCTTCTCTGAGGCCAAAAAACACGGCCCAAATTTCAGGAAGGCACTTCAAAAACACGTCCAACCTAACAGTAACTTGTTCATTGCCCTGTAACAAGGATCTAAAGTTCCTCACCTCAGCTCAGGCGGTACTAACTCAGTCTAACACGCTAACATCGTATTCTAAGTAGTGAAAAGGGGAAAGAATTGAGATTTCTTACCAGATCCTTCTTCAGACAGATCATCTCCCCAGAGTTCTTCTTGCAAGGCTTTGCGAGACGTAGCTTTTCCACTGTACCTTTTATCGGCTTCTAAGAGAGAGGCTGAAGCTTTTTTCCGTATATTACCAACAGGCAAAATGTCATCTGCAGTTTCATCCTCAAATTTGTCAATCACTTTAGCAACTGTAGCTGTAGAAAGAGAAAAAAAAAAAGAGAAAAGATGTCTAAACTGAATTGAATTTCAAACTAGAAGTAGCTGCAGCAAGGACCCATCCTTCTCCAAGGAAAACTCTTCATTCTCCACAAACAAAAATGTGCTGCAAAGGTGAGCAAGACAGCAACGCTTCTTTATTGGAATGAATGAACGCTGCCTACATTCACACCTTCCTCCTCTTTATTCCACGGAGCCCACAAGACGCACTAGACAAGCTAAGCCCACTCAAGCCCTTCCACAGACACCTGAACTTCATGGAGGTCTCACGAAAAGCACTGTCCTCTGGCAGAGGACTCAGCAGAGCTGGAATGCCTTCAGTCACTCCACACTTACAGATTCAAAGAGGAAGACTGCAATTCAGATGCACTTTGGCCTCTTGCTATTTCTCTGAGTCACACAAATATGTAAACATTTTAGAACAGCTAAGCAGAGAAAATAATTTCACTGTGATTACTACTCTCATATCCATCTTCCTTGGGACACAAAAATGGAGTAGACCACCAAAAAGAACTCAACACATCATATTCCCTTCTTATTTTCATTCATGTGCAAGACACCCCATATGCAAAATTACAGGGTTAGCTTTGTTCAGCCAGCTGAGTGATCCAGGTGGCTGAACATCTCTAAGTGCTCTATTAAAGCCTGTTAGCAAATGTTAATGCCTCCCAGATAGTGTTTACGTGGGGCTCTGGAGAGGGACAAAAACAACCTCAAGAGATCTTGAGGTGCTGAACATCTCGCCGTCCTCTGCAGACCATTCGGACAGCCTCAGTCTTTGCACCACTGTTCTAAAGCCTGAAACTAAATCATAATTATTAAAAACAGGAAAATGTCTCTGCTGGCCACATCCATTTCCTCAGCAGGTATTGCAACGTTCCTTCTTACGAGCTACCACTGCTCTGCCATACGCTTGTAAGGAAGAACCAGGCCGGCTGACACAACGCTTACCACCACTGGTGCCCAGCACCTCCTCCAGCCAACGCCTGTCAGCGTGCGACGGTCAGCTCGCTGCTGCAGACAGTGCGTGCAGTAAGCGTGCGTCACGCGTGCCCTAGGACAAGTCCAGGCCCCACAGCTTGGCCGGTCTACCGGCCAGTGGGGGACTCTGCTCCGCACCGGGAGCATCAAGGAAATGGCCGGCACCAGCCTGGAAACTTACAAAACGGCACCACCGCCTGCATGCCGCAAGGGACAAATGCCTCCAAACTCACAGGTAAGGCAAAACCAGCTTGATCAAAGAGATAAGTCGACCGGCCACCAGCAAGCACCAAGACAGGTGCAGCGAGCTGTGGCGGGGCTGCCACCAGCCTCTGGGCCTCGGCAGCCACCTGCAGCAGCACCTCGCACTCGGGGAACCCCGGGCAGCGCGGCACAGCGCAGGTGGCCCAGCGCCTGGCTCCACGGCACGCTTTGTTACGGGCGACCAGGGAGCAGATATGCCCCAGTGGTGCACTTTTTTTTTGTCTCTTCTTCTGGAAGTTTCCAGTCAGATCCATCTCAGCCTGTGGTGGGGCCCACACCGGAGCTGCCCTGAGGTAACTTGGGCACTGAGGTGGCCCCGATCCCTGAGGTGGCCCCGATCCCCGAGGTGGCCCCGGGCCCGATCCCCGAGGTGGCCCCGATCCCCGAGGTGGCCCCGGGCCCGATCCCTGAGGTGGCCCCGATCCCTGAGGTGGCCCCGGGCCCGATCCCCGAGGTGGCC
>VXAV01009177.1:89417-99464 GCA_013399715.1 Alectura lathami | reverse complement strand
CACCTCATGGAGTTTTTTTTCATCTCTATTCCTTAGAAGACTTAGTGAGACTATGCGTCACCAGACAAGTGAAGGTTGTCTATGCTGAATCATTTTCTCCATCAAGAAAGAACCCTAGATGTGGTTTAGGACGTGGCAAGAGGGGCACTGTCACAGCTACACCTCAAGTTTTCTCAGTCGTGGCATTGTCGGAGTTGGTTTAATATCAAAAGCTGTATCAGCCCTCAGCCGTTCTGGAAAAGGTCTGGCGTAATGTCATGGTTCCCAAGGTCTGCGTTCACATAAAGAATCGTAAAGATAACTGCAGCCAGCAAATGCGAATCCAGAGTAGTCTCTGGCTACATACAGCCTTTTGTTGGACATTGTGCTGAGTGTTAGGATCATATAATTGAAAAGTTTATAGCTTGGCACAGCTCTGCAAAATTTAGATTTTCAGATAAATAAACAAAGCCCTGTCTCCATCCCTGGGACAAAAACTATTCAATATGTATAAATAACAAGTAACATTTTGGAATCTAATTCTTTAAAGTGCAAGCTTGGTTTAGCACATTTTCCCAGCATGGATGTCACCAGTTTAGTTTAAGAGTTGTTCAGTCTCATCAGTGTAAAACACAAGTTGCTGTAAAAATATTGAAATGTGTTGGAGAAGAGAAGGCTCTGGGGAGTCCTGAGAGCAGCCTTTCAGTATCTAAATGCAGACTATAAGACAGAAGGGGACAGGCTTTTTAGCAGGGTCTGTTGTGATAGAACATGGGGAAATGGTTTCAAACTAAAAGAGGGAAGATTTAGATTAGATATAGGGAAAAAGTTCTTTACGCTAAGGGTGGTGAAGCACTGGCACAGGTTGCCCAGAGAGGTGGTGGATGCCCCGTCCCTGGAGACCTTAAAGGTCAGGCTGGACAGGGATCTGAGCAACCTGACCCAGCTGTAGGTGTCCCTGTTCACTGCAGGGGAGTTGGACTGGATGGCCTTTAAAGGTCCCTTCCAACTCAAACAATTCTATAATTCTCTAGGTATTGAAGCAACAGTAAAATCCCGCATAGCGTAGCAGAATAACTGGTGCCTTTATGACAGTCTTTAGAAGCCTATCTGTAAATGACCGCATTAGTTACACTCATATTCTGACTTTTGTATGGGAGCCTCTTCCACCCCCTGGCTTAACCACCTTTTGGCAGTAACCATAAGAGCATCCACATATATGTGTGTGAAAGGGCCCTGGTTGTTGATGTAATACAACTAAATATTCTGGTGGTGTTGCCTCATGCTTTTCCATCAGCTTTGGTTGCTGATGGATGATGCAAAGATTTAGGCTTGCTTCATTTGTTGCCTTAGTCTTTTGGCCAGAATGTCTGCGATGAGTGGGTACTGGATGGGCACAGTTTGGTCGGTTATACCTATTCTGGTACATAATTTGAATCAAAAATAGAGAAGATTTGATGTCTCTTTTTGGCAAATACTGATGCTGTGGATTTTATAAGCCTTATAGATGTGCCATTGCCATCTTTGATGCTGGTCATGATGGTAGTAATGTGGTGTTGTATAACAAGTGGGCAAAGAGCTCTGAATGTACAGCTCAAAGATCTGCCACTCTCCATGAACAAACTTCACTTTCTGCCATTTGTTATTATTTGAGCTGCGTGGATAGTTCCTAATGAAAGCTGGAATTGTGAGTATTTAGTTGGACTTGGGTTTGTTCTCAAAGGTGAAACTAAATAGGTCTGACACAAAATAACTGGAGGAGGAGAGACTGATTCTCCTTGGATGGTTTTGTACAGAGATTAGCTAAATCTGAATGTTTGCTAATTCCTTTCTCTTAAGACCTCATAGACAGCAGAAAGTATGATGCATCTACATGAGCTGGACCAGGCTCTGGGCTGACACAGACTTTAGGCAATACTAAAATTGCCATTGCTCCAAAACCCCTTGTGTTGTGTCACAATGAGACTAATGAAGTACTGCACATCTGACTCAATACACCTATACACTGATATATTTTCTCCTTTTAAAAAAAGGACAAAATAGAAAGTTGTCTGAAAGGAGTTGGAATTTCAGACACAGAACTGACTCAAGGATGGCATCCCTCTTATAGATTTATTGAACCAAAATATAAATTTCTCTTATAAGGATGGAAATAAAAGATGATGTCTTTGCTTTTTTTTTTTTTTTTTTTTCCTGCATGCAAGTCAATATTATTCAAATCCAAATATCATTTCCTACTAGTCAGGTATATGTCCACAACTGCTATGAGGCCAAAATAAACTGATGTGGGGAAAGGCAGCTGTCTAGGGGCAAGTGGAAGGTATAGATGTTTGATAAGGCCCGGTAGGGGTAGCTCTGGAAAAGGGAACAAGACTTCATGAAAGTTTGGAGGTTGGTATAGATTTAGCATCTCAAGCCAAATGCAACGATTAAGGGGTCACAGAGTTATTTGGTATTCAGGGAGAAAAATGGTTCTGCTAATTATTTATACAGATGTACTATTTTTTTTAATTTGTCACTAGAAAGTATCAGGTTTTATTGTTACAGAACAAGAGTAACATAATGCTTTCCTTAGCCTTGCTCTCTTTTTGGATGTAGTATNTATATATAAAAATATATATATATATAACATCCTGAATACTCTTGCGTTATGAGGAAGGAGCAGCCCTGAAGCACTGAAAGACAAAGAGCGGGTGATGGACCAATAATAGGATCTGTTGTTTATCTCCTCTTTCCCCACAGATGATCAGACTGGTGTGCTGGGCTGGAAGGTGAAAAAAGGGCCAAGTCTCACATTAGCAATGAGTCCTCTAGCTGTTAAAGGTAAAAGTCTTCCTGGGTGAGGTCAGCCTTTCATGGTGACTCAAAGGGATGATCTTGCTTGTGTCAGCAGAAGCTTAGCTATGGTCACAGCTGCACAAGCGTGGGCATCGCTTCTCCAGTGAACCACCTGTAGAACAGACAGGTTGCTGCATGTAGGGAAAAGCAGCAAGAACTCTGAGAAGATGGATGTTGGTTGGACCATCAGCATGAACATTGAGAACCCTTCCTGTCCAAGGATACAAGCAAAGGGGAAGCCGCATTCTGAACTTGGCCCCGCCAGGCATGTTGTGGGAAAGCTTGGGCAGCAGTGGGTCTTTTTCCCTAGTTCAAAGGCCTAACCAACCCACTCTGGGCACTACGAGCATGAGCTGGGAGAGCCCAACAAGTCCCTGCCAGAACTTTGCTGCCCAGTACTGCGTCTGCTTTTTGCTTACAGATGTTCTGCTGTTTCATGTTTCTATAACACCAGGGTACCCAGTCCTTGGCAGATAGTCCTGCGAACTATTTTAAAGCAAATAAATGTTTTGACTTTCAAAATATCCATGAGAACTGAGGGGAAAATATACTCAAGTTTCGGTTTCAAGAGAATCCCACATAAGGTCTGAAGATTCAAAATGTTGAGAGAAATTCAGCTTTTGGGTCCCTGAAATCAAGCAATCTTAGAGCGGTCCTAGCAATTAAACCACTGGCAGCTGATTTCCCATAGTAACAGAAGTGCTAAATACCATGCCAGAGGTTCATTTACAGAGCTGATCCACTGTGGGCAGAAGCTCAGTGTTCCTGCAATGGTCCTTAGGGCAAAACAATTCCCTTCAAAAGGAAAAGATTATTCAGAGTTATTTCACAGAAAATGTGCCTGGTATTTTCTAGGTCTACTCTAGCGAGGAAACAAATCTCCAAGAAAACGAGCATAAAGTGATGGATAAGATACTGCCGAATGCTGGCTCCCATGGATGAGGCATGAGATAATGCAGGCCCTTGATACTGAATAAACTTCAAACTCTGTAGTAGCATCCACTTGCCATGTTATGTTTTCATGGTGAAATGGAGCTGTTTGTCCTGAGAGGAAGCCACAGTAAGCTGACAGCCAAACTGCCCTTCCTTGCACAAAGCTCTACAGTAAATTCTACAGTTAAAATTCTTGCCAAACCAGAGTCGCCACATGAAATTGTTGAATTTGCTTGTTTCCTTGTCCTCTAAGGTAAAAATGCTGTGATAACAGTTCAGATCACAGGGAAATGACAACAGCATTTAGCCATATGCAACACTGATTTTGAAAAATCTTGAACTGTTCTGGATTTATTTCACATAGGATTTAAAGGCAGGTAAGACAGCCAATGTGCTGGCTGTACGCTGGCTGAATACCTGGTTCACCCGTGCCACTATTCAGCCGGTGTCTAAAGATAATTCATCAGGTAGGACTGAGGGCTTGGACAGGATATTGATGAGACATTGAAGTACGTGGACACCATTACTTACCACGTCACATCCTCGAGGACTGTGTGAACACAATGGCTGCCTTTGCCCCATGGTGTGGGAGCTTTCTATCTGCAGCTACCAGGATGGGAAGACGAGTCCCACTCTTTGATCAATGCAGATCAAATTGAGCTATTTACCTACTGAAGTGTTGACGTGCATTGGTGGCATGTGCTGGCAAGGCTTTCTTCTGCCTGGTTTTGTAGTACACAGGTGGATAATGCCAGATCAAATTCTGGAGCTGAAATCAAACATCTCAGTGATCTGTGTGACAGGACTTCAGCTGCTGTTGTCATAAGACGGGGAAAATAATAGAAGCTGTGTACATCAGTGGGGCATTACAAAGTGTGTCAGACCACTTTACAGCCAAACCAGAGTGCTTCTCTTTCCATCTTATTTTGATCCATCCTTCTTTAACGGCCAGTGAACTGCAGTCAATTAAAGGTGACAGATAGGAATTGCAGGGAATACATTCATAAACAAATATGAAAAATAGCCATGTACCTTGTGATCAGGGTATACAAATTACATCATAAGCAGAAAGTAGTTGTGGTTGATTGGAGCAATTAAATGTTTTCTTTAAGAAAAAAAAAAAAAAAAACAACTCTCCAGTGAGAATATTTTAGAAAATGGCTTTTTAATCATCTGTAGAACTGCTAAAATGACTGTCTCCTAATAGTTTTAAAGTGTTCCATGGTTAGAATTAGCTTTAATTCCTTTACAGAACAGTCAAATACTTCCCAAGGAACCTGCTTACATAAAACTTTTAATCACATGATGTCATCCAAATGCTTTTACGTACTCCAAAGGACACCAGAGCAACTTTGAGCACCTTTTCCTGGTGTGCATTCAGCCACGAATTTGGAAGCCATTCCACGTGAGAGAGACCAAGTTCTACAGCCAGGCAGGAGGACATGCACAAAGCAAGATTCACCACCCAAATAAGAAGCATTAATACTGATGGAAAAATCAGGTGTTTCCGGTGCTACCAGATGCATACTAACCAGCATCCTGCCACATTAATCAAGCAGCTAATGCCTTCAGTCTTGGCTGGTTCCTCATCTACCCTAATCCCTGTGGACACCACTAGTTCTGCATGAGTAAGGACACATTTCGGGAGTGGAAGGTCCATGGCAGCATGCTGTGGAAGAGCAGTCTCTGCCTAGCAGTGTGGTGAGCTGCACGCGTGCCACATGCGCAGATGGCAAAGGACAGCTTGGTGGTGCCTCTGTGAGCCAAAAAAGGAGCTCCTGGGCATGGTACAACCCAGTGCTCCACTTCTGCCTGCCCTTAGATGGGAACACTGCCTGCCTGCACAGCCTGGGCACGGGCAGTGAGGAATCAGCCCCTGCCAGCAGCACCTACCAGCACCCAGCACAGAATGGACGAGCACACCAGATGGGAGCACACAAATCGGAAACTGGCTTTTAGAAATGGTAGCCCTGAAAATGATCTTGTCTGAACAGAGAGAACACATGCCTAATAGATATACTCTACCAATTGCCTAGTTTAACACCGACCACACAGCTTAGGATGTCATGCAAGTTCACACCCTCTCTCAACGAGACTTGTGATGCTGGAAAAGATAAAGGGTGAAAATCCTGAAAACAGTCTGCTTTAGTCAAAGAAACCCAGAACATTTTTCATATAATACAATTATTATTACTTGTTTTTAATCTCAGCGGAAAATTCACAATATTCATCATTTTTCTCCCAACTTTAACTGCACATCCCCTTTGTGCCTGCAAAACAAAGATAATTATTTTTTACTCACCTGCATAAAATGCTTGAAGAACTCCAGATGACTGAAGATATAAAAGTGGAGACGAAGAGTGTGTATATGCATGTTTATATATAATCATTATTATTGTTACAGTCTGCCAGGAAAACAAAGGTTATTACTAGCAGAGCTGTGGATTTTTAATTTATTTCTATTTTTTTTAAAAACTTTGGAAGCTGTTTAATAACTAGTGATCAGATGAAGCAAATTCTTTTGAAATCAGTGAGAACTGGATTATGTGCTGGAGAGAAGGAAGCTTTGGCGGAACATGTTTATATTGCTGGTTATTTGTTATCTTAGATAATCATCATTTCTGCCTATGTTTCCACCAAATTCATTCTGTTGCTCTGAAAAATATATAATGATTTGAAGATGATTTTAGAGGCCAAGACCACTGAAAAATTTAAACCATGATCTAAATGCTTGCAAATAGTATATATTTTAATCATCTGACCTCAGTGACTACAATACAATTGTTCTGTTTTCTTTTTTTTTTTTTTAATTCTTCTTTAGATTTGGGATTTGAAATTACTTCTCTTTGAATGCAGATGATATAAATCATTCAATGAAGTCAATAGAATTGCTTTTAAACATTGCTTAATTACGTCTCTGTGCTTCAAAACATACAGCAACTAAAGAAATTACCCCTGCGTTCTAAGTGCTTTCTACCATCCAGTTCCAGGAAAGCTAGAACAGGGTGTGCTTTTTCATGTAGATACCATAAAATGGTATCTTTAGGTTGGATGTTAGGAAGAAATTCTTCACTGAGAGAGTGGTGAGGCGCTGGCACAGGCTGCCCAGAGAAGCTGTGGATGCCCCATCCCTAGATGTGTCCAAGGCCTGGCTGGGTGGGTTCCTGGGCAGTTTGATCTAGTGAGCTAGTGGCTGGCAGCCCTGTCCTCAGCAGGGGGGTTGGAACTAGATGATCTCTGAGGTCCCTTCCAACCCAAGCCATTCTATGGTTCTATGACATACCATTAAAATGAACATTGGCAATTTATACAGTCATACATTTTGCCTCTTAATTGTGACCTCACCCTTGAAGTGCCTTTGTCGCACCAAAACTGCAAATTATTCTGTGATTCCGTCATTCTGTGATAGCTCTACTGCACCCCTCAGTGCCACAGTGGACACGTTAACAGCTGAGTCTGTCCTTACACACACACACTGCTTCATGAACTGCCTCTCTGCTACTCTTCACTGCAGGAGAAAGGCAGGTGCTAGCTTACATTGCCATCGGTATTAACTGTTAACTAACCTATCTACACTCAAACAGAAGTTGGAGTCAAACAGAATCATTCAGCATTTCTCAAGTGGTATTTTAAGTATTGGACTTTCCACCCAAATGGCATAAAGTCCTCTGTACTGTTCAGGTACTAGACTTGTGATTTGGGCCCTCAGCCATCGTTCTTAACGCCTCTTAGGATTTGGTGATGTGAATGACATTTTAATGTAGGGCACAATTGCCCACCAGTTTGAGCTCAAGGCCATATGGATGTAGTCGCTAATATTGTGGGGAAGATTAGTGTACAGAAGATTGCAGTAACACCCTCAGAAGGAAAGCATTGGGCTAATACTAGGAATAAGAGTCTGGAAGAGTGCCCAGATTCGTAAAAAAATATATATATATATAGTTTCCAATACAGCTTGTCAATGAATATTGAAAAAAGATGAGTGATGATTAAGAGTTTAAAATAATCTCCTTTCCACCCTTTCACCTGCCTCCAGTCATATGATAAAGCCAGCCATGTTCCTGGCTTACATTATAATAGAATTATTTTTCATGGAATTCTGACCAATCAGCAGCCAATAGTGAAGAAATGACAAACGTGTGCACAAGGGAGGGCCTTTGGGAAGAAAAAAGAAAGAAAAAAGAAAATTTATTATTGCGAGTCTACTGATGAATGCAGGCATTAGAATAGCAGATGTAGAGTATATAAGGGGCTCGAGAGCAAAAAGCTAAGTGTTGCCTGAGAGCACCAGGAAATGGAGCCAGGATTGTGAAAGCCATCAAGCTGCCCGTGCTGTGCATTCTTTAATGTACAATGCAATGCTTTGATAACTGAAACCAAACACCCTAAAAACAGCAAGTGCTTCCTGCAAGAGCCTTTGAAATAAGTTTTGCTGCTCATGTAGGGTAGTCATCCGCATGAGGGAGGAAGATGGGGAAAACTGGAATTCTGCATGCTAGAATTCAGACGTTTGCCTCAGCACATGGGACTGCTGCTTGGAATACACCAAGCAGCAAGAAAAGGACTAGGAAGGATGCAGTCTTAGCTCCAAAGTAATGGATAATCCAGAAACAGCTGTTTCTCTTCCTCAGCCTTTTTTAAACTGCCACAAGAGACCTCTTTCCACTCAGAGCTCAGTTATTCTTCGGCATCGACTTCTCAACACACCACTTTGGCTTTCACAAGTAATCTGTTGTACAGGCTAGGAAACCTGCACTGAATTCCCTTGTCTCCAATGTTTGGCTTCAGTTAGGAGAAGATTTGCCCCAAGACTAAACATGTGTAATATCAAGCATAACCTTTTCTTAGCTTTATTGCACTTGCTCCTAAATCTAAATTATGTATACCTTGTGTGTGTTTATGTGTATGTGAGTGAGAGAGATAAACTCAAAACAGGAATGGAAAATGTGGACTCCATTCATCCTGCATCCAGTATAATATGAACAGACTCACAGAGGTGTGTGGGCATATATAGACTTAACCACATCTACTGTAAAGAGGGGAAAAAATGCTGAGAAGCATTTTGTCATGTTTTCCACTTGAAGTGTGTGAGCTGTGGAAACTCAAAGTTATAACATTAATGTTTCCTCTGGTAGGCTTTTTCCTGTGCTATTTATTTGCTATCATGTTTTTTGGGAGCTTGACGAGTTTGTGAGATGTTTCCCCCCCTGCTTTTCCCCATATCTAGAAAATATGCACACATTTGAATTATGACTTTCCTACAGGAACTAACAGCTGTATGTGCAAATCATGCATATAAATCAATTACCAAGGCCTATGTACTATAAATGCACCCATTAATTAAGCAATGTCAGATGCTATGAACCATGAAGTTCATTACATCTTTAGCATTCAAACCAAGGATTATTTGAAGAAGCAATACTACGTTTACCTAATAGTTAATGAAATTAAGCCGGGTTTTTGCCAACATTCTTATTTTATGCCTAATTCGGTGTTTAAATGTTTATGAATAAAACACTAACTGCTGAAAGCAGAAATGTTGAAATGTAATTACTGGTAAGTTATAACGCACTTGAGGACTCATTATACCAGACTTGGGAGTTTTAAGATCACCAGTGTAACGCACTCTCCAAAAACACTGGATTTTTATGGGCTAAAAGCTGGAAAGACATAAATGCTGTTGAATTTGTCCTGGCTGAGTGGAAATTTTGATGATCGTGGTAGTATGATTTATGGGTATAACATTTTCCAGTCATTACGTGGTTGCATTTCAACATTGTGACATGATTTGCATATGTGAATATCCCTGCAAATTAACTTCTGATGAGAGCTACATCTGCCTGGATTAAGAAGCTCCTGTCTTAAAACCAATCCAGCTGCTACCCTGAAGGACATAGTTGGGGAAAAAAATAAAAATAAAAAAATTCTGCAGTGTCATCATGTGTAGTTTTTCCATATGTATATCCCAATTTAAATATAAATCTTGCACAGCGGCATTGGTTACTTTGTCAGGGTTTATTCTGCCAGCTAAGAGGCACTCAGTGATGTCAGCATCTAGACTGTCTGCTCAGTAGCACTCTGCTTCCCTCCGTTCCATTAACTCACCTGCAGACACACAAGTATCAAAAGCTGTAGTAGGATTCATAACTGCTGTTCAAAGTCAGTCTTGACCCCATGCACAATTCAAAATCCAGAAAAAAAAACTATGCAAAGGAAAGAAACAAAACCATAATCCTCCCCAAAAATAACAGAATAAGAGAACAGCAAAGACCTTCAGATGAACAACACCTGCTGCCA
>VXAV01009177.1:56317-68028 GCA_013399715.1 Alectura lathami | reverse complement strand
ATACAGGGGATATATAGATATATACAGGCCTGTCTGTTAGTGTTGGTTAATCCTCCTACAAATCTGATCATTCCCATACCCAGCATGCCTGACCAAAACAACAGAAACCCTTTGCTACACTCATGGTGCTACTGTTTACTTGTGTACGTTAAATTGAAGCTTGTACGGATGTCAGATTTTTAGACTTGATCAGATGTTGTGCAGAGTTCTGTTATTAAATTACAGTGCAAGTTGTTGTTTCTGAAAGTGACTTAAATAGCAGTAACCTTATGGTTAATCAACTGTGTAGGAAAGTTCACTATGCACTTACCACAGTGTAATTATAAAGAGAGCAAAAATATAATTGATGCATTTTGTCAATCTGTGTAGCTGCAAGGTAATTTTTCAAAGGTTATTTTTTACTCAGGTGAAGTAAGTTAATGCTGTTTTGGCAATTATCCTTTGACTTCAGAGATTTTACTGCTGATTCAGGTAAAACTACATTTTAAAATCACACAAAAGATTTATTTAAAAATACATTCTGCAATAATCAGAGGCTGTACACTCACAGCATACAGCCATTCAGAAAATCACTGAAAATGCAGCGAATCTAAGTATTAAAGTGTGTTAGAAGTGAAAGCGAAGAGTTTCAGTATAAAATAGAACCTTTAAAGTACCCTTTAATTATCAGCACTAATGTTTGCTATGTAGCCCAACTACAGAGATATGACAACATTTTTCTCATGAGTGTTTGCTCAGACTGAATGGATGTGCTTTGGCAGAAGTTGCTCCCATCTATTCTGTGATCTTTCGGATAAAATAGCTCTAACTCCTCAGGCTCCCATGGAAAAATAAATGTAAATATCCATGCCCATAAAATATCTGTGTGTGTGTTGGCTAGCTACATAACTCTTCCTCTTCACCCTGTGCTCTCTTCAGTAATAAAGGAGCCAGCTTGAGTTCAAATTGCAGATTCATATGTAGAACAAGGCTGTAATGCTGCAGTGTAGGTAATTCTGTCATTTGCTGGTTATCTGAAAGCCTGTGCGTCCTGCTGAGAGCCAGTGGTAGACCTGTCTCATCGCTCTTCTGTGTTCTGTTGGACCAGAGTCCCAGCCGCAGGTACGCAGGACTTGGTGGAAATGCATCTTGTTCCCTGTGGCTCTGTGGATTTCTGTAGATCAAGCCTGGGATGTGAAGACAACTGGAGAGGGGAGAAATGGCCATGTGCTGCCTCCTGCATTTCCATCCTGCTGCATGCAGCAGCATAAGCTTGACAGTAGCTGACAATGTATTAAGCCACATTTTCCATTTAAGACTGTAACTCAATTTACTGGGAAAAAAAAAATAAAAGTAACCAGAAATGAACTCAGTCTTACACATGAAAGGGGGAACAATACAAAGCGGCACATATTCAGATGTAACTTCTCAGTTGAGATGTAGTGTGTGCATCCTTTTCACACGTAGCAATGTGTGGGTTAGCCACCAAGAAGACATGGAACAACAGACAGGGTCCTTTTCAGGACAGGACTGACATGTTGTGTGCAAGATTAATTCGATCAATTTAAGAAAAGAGCATACGAATTCAAGGTTTCTCTGGGAAGCCTTTTTCACTGTTCTCACCTTTTCACTGGGGTGGAAAGAACCACGTGGACTTCTCCCACCTGGACATCACCTGGCCATGACCCTCAGCTGAAGGGCTGTAAGTTTATAGGCTGTACTAACTTGATTGCCTATGCCAATGGGAGTATCCCGCTCCTGACTTTTATCATGTTTGATTCCCAACTGAATCTCAGTGCATATTGATACGAAACAGTAGTGATCACCCTCCTGTTGAACACAGGTGCAAATATTAATTGGTTTCAACAGGACAAGAGTAGATCTCAGAGCCAGTAGGGCAGCACGTGGCGAGGCCCGTCGAGCCCAGCAAGCTGTGCACAGACGATGCATTTATGTGGATGGAATTGCTCTTGCTCCACAGCCTGGGGTAAACCTGTGCCACTAACGTATAGTTGTACAGGGATCTCCAGGAAACTAACTCACTGTGAACTGGCTGTGTTTGCAAATGACAGCTGAAGCCAGCTATTGTGAGGCAATTTGCACTAAAGAATCCCCCCTTTGATCAGTCCCCACCAACAAAGGCTTCACTGCCCACCTTGGCTTACCCAGTTCATAGTATGGAAAAGCCAGAGATTTCCTGCTCCCTCTGCAAGGTCTGGTGAGATGATGAAGCCATCTGATGATGATGTCATTAGGTAATATATCAGGTTCAGTCACTGAGCTGAGCAATCCTTCTTTCCCTTCTCCATAAATCTTCAGTGACCGCTGCCGTGAGACCCCTTATGAAAACAGTGTGTGGGGATTTTGCGGTCAGCTTGGCCAATTTATTCCCTTAAAGAAGTTAGAGCCAGAAAAATCTGCACTCAGATACATGCATAAACTCCACTGGAGTCAACTGTATTGCTTATGCGCATATGGGAGAAAAAATAGGCCCCAATATTCATGGTAACACTGCGTATATAAAAAGAATTTGTGGAATTAAGAATAAAACATGAGGCAATTTGCTGATTTGCCCAGGGAACATACGGGAGCAACAAATTTGTAGATTACTCTAAGGTTGTTTTTTAGTGTCATTATCAGATCCAAGAACTGTGCATAAAAGCAGGCAGTCCTTCACATGCTAAAAGTATAGTTTGCTCAAACAATTGTAAAATATTCAGTATTCTTGAGATTAAATATCTGAATATTGCTTCTGAAGGAACAGCTGTCAGCTTAAATCTAAAGTCTAGTTTGTTTACTGGCTGTATTTTATATCTGTTAGAAAATGACACCAAATGGCAATAAAATTGTTGTAAGTATTCTACTGGGGAATATAAATGCCCTTTGGTTACAGTGTACATATCTTTATACATAATGCCAGTATATTTTCCCTAGAATTATGTTAAATATGTAAAAAGCCTTTTCTCATAAAGGTAAAAATGCTAGATGTTTCCAAGCTGTAATTTAGCATTAGTGTCAAGATTGCTTCAGAAAATAAGCTACGGTTACTGTTTCATTCTTTTTAAGTGTCACTCAGCATACCATATCTGATCTTGTATTCAAAATAAACTTATATGATTTTATTCACTTTTCTAGAAATGCAAAAGAGTTTAGACATAATTTATAACATATGGATTGATGTAAATAGCTTAAACTAAGTAATTGGCTAGTCACCTGTGCTGTCTTATCCTATTACTACCAGGTACTTTTCAGGCAATTAAGGAAAACAGACCTCTTTTATCCAGGAAGTTTAAATTGGAAGAATCCCTGACATTTGTGTAGGTTTATTTGATAGATAAGATCATATTATATAAAAAGTTTCTCTACAACGCTGAGCTTTACTAGGCCTATAATAAGAAACTGATTTTTTGCTCAGTTAAAGTGACTTATCTGTGACCTTTTAATAAGAAACCAACTCCAGTCAGCAGAAGTCGAGATAAAAATCACGGAGTTGGTGTTATCACCATGTAGACAGCAAACACTTATCACTATCATTAGTTAATGATAGTGCATGGATTTCAAATGCATTTAAAATGCTAAAACTCAACAATTTCCTATATATTACAATAATATAAGATTAATGAATGCGGGAGAGCATGAAAGGTGATTTATTTTGGGAAGGTCACTTCTTGGTTAGCCAACACCTAAATTGGATACTATAAAGGAGAAATATATTATAGGTAAAACAGAAAATGGGTTTTACTGCATAGGAATTCTTCGAGTTTTACAATGCTTCTGATAAAAGGACTGCACTTACAAGTTTAACCTCCATAATTTTTATGCTGCACATTTAAAAAAAAAAAATCTTTTTATTTAATATTTTTACGGCAATTTATACATGTCACCTTGTACTTAATGTTCCTTTTAAAACAGTTATTTTTGCATCATGCGTATGAAACCTATGAAACTACTTTTCATACCCAAAGATGTATTTATATATATTATATACCAGCAAAGTTAGATCTTTAATGGGAATACCATCCCATGTTAATGCACAGAGAGCCATTTACTTCTGCATAGTGTACTCCTGTACACAGAACTTAGCAGCAGCACTCACTGTAAAAAAAACAGAAAGCAATATTCAAGTGAGTGAGTTTTGGCTACTTGGCTTATGTGAAGTCCACACTTAAGTTCTTTGCTGAATTAAGGCTATACAAAAATCTTGCTTTCACTGAAGTGAAAACTGCAGATATAGAAAGATTGGTCTGAGACATTGATGTTGAAGCCACTAGGAACTGGACACAAGATTTTGAAGAATGATGTAAATAATGTCCTTGATGAGAGTGGTACTGCTGCCTCCATAACCCAGAGCTCAATAGCTTGTACGCACACCTCAGTTAGTTGAATGCTATGAAACTATGGCTCACGCTTTCAGCAGTATCTACATGTGCACTTAGTTTTCAAAGCTGTTATCATTTCTGTGTTGTCTTCTGCCCAACAGTTCATTTTGTCGTAGTATTAAAATAAATGTACTATTACTGAAGAAGACCAAAGTGTTACCCATCTGATGGATGAAAGTGAGTCCCCAAATGTTTGAATTAATTAAAATTGATGTTTGAATTAACTATAGTAGTTAAGAAGAGGTGTTACAGCTTTTATGGGTATGATTCCAGAAAGTCATTGAAATTAAATAGCCAAAGCCTTTTCATTTTGCTGTCTTTAGAGTTATGCATCTTCAGAGTTTCTTAATAAAACTGCACAAACAAACAAGAATTTACATGGAAATAATTAAGTTTTCACCCTCAGTGGCTTACTGTAATAAAAAGCATGACTGGAAAAAAAAAAGCAGGAAGGAGGTTCATGCAACCCCCAGTTCCTAGATGCTGTAGAATTACCCTTTGCATTCTGCAGTTACACAGTAGTACAGAATCTGATTACAAAAGAAAGAAAAAAAGAAGTGAAAATTGGTTGTTTTTTGCCCTGTGAACTCTACAGATGAGGCAGATGTATATGCAAAGGCAGGTCAAGTCACAGTTGCCACCAATTGTCCATGATCACACAAGCCATGTTTGTACAGTCCCAAGATGGCATTCTGCACAAATACCTGATCTCTGTTGGGAGGAAAGAGGCTTGCTGATCATAAAGAAAGGGGAAAGGCAGATGTTGTTCATCAGACAGGGAGAGAATAGGTGACAATCTATGTCTTTGCCATTGTGGAAGATACTTTCCTCCTTCACTGCTGCTGGCAGAGTGAGGCGGGAAATGAAGAGCAAAAGGAGAACTTCTTCTGGTGAAGTGTTGGACCCTTTCTGGCAGAAAATGGATAAGATTATGCTCTGTAAATAGATTAAACAGGAAAATTCCTGGAAGGGAGTACTCCAAAGAATGGTGCAAATAAACACATACAGACTGATAACAAATAATTGAGGCTGGGGAACAGGAGAGAACTTCTGAATAAATGGCCAGTAAGGATCTGAAAAAATCTTCACATGAGATCACTGAGGACAAAATAACTAACTGCAAAGTTTCAAACTGAAAATGTTTACACATTATGCAGTTGCCCACAGGAAAAAAACAGCAGACTGGACTCACCCCAAAAGCCTATTTTAGCCTTCATTTCCTACACTCTTAAAAGCTGTACTTGGGGGGGTCCTATGCAACCTTTTAGCTGCCAACAGATTTTCTAACCCCATTCAAGCACCACTGCTTATCTAGTCACAACAGAGGCAAACAAACAAATAAACAAAAAAAACTGTTTGTGATCTGCAATAGCAGCTCACAACCCAAGAGTATTTGCCCTGTAACAGACCCACAGTGGGGTTTTCTCACTCTGTCCTTGCTATTGCCCTTTCTGTTGTACAAGAGAGAAAACAGAACTTTTCCCATAGAGATTTTGAGACAATATGGAAAATGGGAGACTTTTAAAATTCCCTCTCGGTGTATAAATGGAAGCTAACTTCTTACTTGTGAGTGCATAGTTATAACATTCATTAACTTATAGAACATTCCTAACCTGGGACCGAAGAAGAAAGTTGTGACCTGTGAAACACACAAATGCCTAATTACATCCATTATCAGCAATGTGTAACTTTTGGATGCCAGTGTTACTGAAATGATCAGCTAAGCACGTTTCTTACATGCAATTGTATTTAGGTCTACCAGTATAAGTGCAGCAAAGCATGCATTAATCTCTTAACTTAGAGGCACCTCCTTCAACATGCTGGATTAAGACAGAGCCATGCAGATTTTAGGCAAAGGCTCCGTTGTGGTATGGTGTGGGAAACTATACAACAGTGGCTTGAGCCATTCACACCGTGCAGTGCTCACTTTGTGGATGCTGACCAGCATCAGTTCAGAAGCTGGAGAATTCTGGAAAGCTCACCTGGGAAGCCTAATTTAAATCATATGGGACTGTATTTCCCCTCTGTCAGAAATACAAAAAGGAGAAATGAACTGAACCACTGTACCGAGTTAAGATTCCCTCAGGTGTTCAAAGCCCTTCCTACTATAGCCCCGTGGAACGTGAACGAAACCCAATGTCCAAAAAGCTGAGAACTTCACTGGAAAAAAAAAAAAAAAAAATACATTCTGCACAGAACTACTGTTTGTAACAGGTGGAAAGTAGGCATGGGGCTGCACTGTTTCCCTCAAACAGGGAAAACGCATTCTAGCAAAAATCTGGCCAAGGCTTTGTAAGAGGAGCTTTGGTAACAGACTCTGGCATGGACCTGGATTTTCAGGTTTCTTTGTGTTAATAATTAATTTCTGCTTCATGTAGGCCACATCCCTTCTCTTGTTTTCTTTGGCCAGCTCTAAGAATTTAGTGTCTTCACTGTGGTGAATCATAAGTTCCTGGGGCAGAGAATTACTCCTTGAGGAAAGTTTTCTTTAAATTAAATTTTCTTTAAAAAGGCGAGTAGGGCAAAGACATTAAGAATAAAATGTTTTAATGAAGAAAACAGCCTTGAATCATTAGGCAAAGAGCAGAAGCAGTGTTCTCATTCTGGAAAGACATACTTGAACCTTTCAGTTTAGAAGTGAGCAACTGAAATCTTTATATTTCAAGATCATTTGTGGGGGCTTTCTATGGTAAGCAGAACTCTATGTTGATGCTCCCACTTCTTATCTGGATAGGTGAAGTAATATTCTTTCACTGTCCTTTCTCTTAGATGTCAGTTTTTTTAAAAGGTCTCTCTACTCAAGACCAAAGGCTACAACAGAATGCACCTCTTCAAAGCACTTGGAACAAAATATTCCAGTGGACAAAATACAGCCTATGAAGCAGGTAATGGACTATACTTCTTTAAAATACTACCCTGCAACGCATTTTATTGCACAAGCTGCTTGCAGCAATCCTACAAATTTTGCCTGGAGAAGTGGTGGGAGCTGTGTCCCTGGATTCATTCAAGATCAGGCTGGACAGGGCTCTGGGCAACATGATCCAGCTGTACTTGTCCCTGCTCATTGCAGGGGAGTTGGACTAGATGGACTTTAAAGGTCCCTTCCAACTCAAGCAATTCTGTGATTCTATGAAATATGACAACATCCAGGATTCAGTTTAAAACTTGCAAGATGACAGTAAGTCATATGATAACTGTGCCTCAACTTCATGTATCTGAGGAAAAACTAAGCGAGTGGTAGAGTAAATGTGCACAGTACTTACACTGTATATTTTTATATCTTAATTCCTGTAGAGAATGACTGTATGTATTCTTAGCAATATGTATTTATAAAATAATTTACGTGTGTAGTTTCAATGTACATCTTACCCAAATTCCCTCAAATTGTTCTGTAAACTACACTAAATTGTTTTTTTGCATGGCACATGCATTAACTCAGTGATTTTTCATTGCTGTTTAGGAATGAAGTCTTCCTATGGAAGGTCTCTGTGTATACTTTGTGAAGGGGCAGACAGGTCTGTTTTCCTGATTTGACACTGACCTACTTCTCAAATCCACATGTAAAGAATCTGAGTGGACCTACCTCAATGATAGCCCCATCAGGCAGCCTGAGGAAGTGTCTGTAGAGCTGCTGGAAGCCACTGAGGTGCACAGTGAACACTGACACGTGGACGGTGGTACCTCTTGAGGTAGCTGCCGAGTCGAGGATTGCATCCTGGGGCTGGAGGTCACAGCTGGAGACACCAGACTGGCTGGCATGGTCCTTCCAGATGTAATCATACACTGCCACCTAGTGAGACAGAAGGCCCCCCCATATACACACACACAGAGCCCCCCACCCCCCACCAAAGGAACATATTTAATTAACTTCTGGCAAGAGCTTAACCGATTTAAAATGATTTTACAATAAATCTGCAAAGCCTGTACCATATGCAGTGCTTGCACACGGTTCTCTGCTACATATTTTTTACGACATAGATCTAAATAGAGGAGATAGACAAATCCCTGGTGTATATTCTATAAAGTTAATTCTGCACAGATGAAGCTGTAATTGACTCCCGTATTAACCAAAAGTAGGGAGATCAAGCAGGGTAGGTTAAACAGTAAAATGGCAATGCTGATTAAAAAAAAAAAAAAAAAAAGGTTACTGAGAATTTTGTGAACGAGTATTTGTATTTCTCTGTCTTTGAGAAGCCTTTGTGCTTTTACCCACAAGCAGTTTTTAGTCTCTGATATCTGTAGAGCATTAAAATAACCTTGTGCTGTAAACTGAACTGTAGATGAGGCAGAGTAAATAAGGTGTGTTTTGGTGTGTTGCATAAAGCCAGTTTATTGACACAGTTACCTAGTTTCCTGTTTTGCTCTAAATGCATTTGCTTAGGTAGGTTTGGTACCTTCTTGTGTCAGTCAGAACTCTCATTTAACCATTTTCGTGTAAATTCTTTACACAGGCTGGGCAGAACTCAAGACTTCAGCTGGAACACAGCACACAGTTTAAGCACCTCATATCTTTAACTAGAACTGATGATGAAAAGCATTACTTTTTAGAGTCCCACTCATGTGCAGGTGTTGTAACCCTTCACTTTTGCAAGACCTTTGCATAACTCATTTTTTTTCCATGAGATGCCACTCCTGTTTACAGTAGGAAGGGTTTGGTGAGATATAGTTATATCTTCACTGTACACCAGCATGCTCTTCCTAAACATTTCTACTTAATGCAGAGGAAATAAGCCTAGTACATTTCCCTTCAACAAAATGTATGTTATTGGCTGAAATAATTACAACTCACCTATGAAGGTGAGTTCTAATTATTATGTCTGGTGAACTTACCAGACATAGGAAACCTCAAGTTTAAGACAGCTGCATCAAAACATTCTTCTGCTTAGTTTTCTTCCCTCTTTTTTTTTTTTTTTTTTCACTGAAAGAATGAGCTCAGATTCTTACAAGAGATCCCAAAATTTCAAGATACAATTTTTTCCCCCACTAGGGAAAACTACAGTTTAGTTCAGTTCACTGATGTTCCAGTTCACATTTCCTCAGCTGTTCTTACACAGTGCCACAATCCTGACACGCAAGCTGCTGCTCTGAGCAACTGCCTTCGGACAGGATTGGTTTTAGGTGAGTTAAGAAAGTGGGAACACACACTGGAAAGTATCTCCAGTTCTTTTCCAGGAATGACAAAATGATAGGAAACTTCCTTTTAGTGCCAGCTTTAATATATGTCAGTCTTAAACAATTTTACACATTTTAAAACAAGGAAAGGTCATCTGAAATGTAAGGTGAAATATGCATGGTCTGAATTTTCCACACCAAATTTTCTGGTGTTTAAAGCTTTTATTCAGAATAGTTTGTTAGGAACACAGAGCAGCTACAAGAAATGTCCTTCATCAGGACAAGCCCTGCATTTTCTTCTGCCTAAAACACAATTGTGTCTTACATGCCTGCCACGTACGACTGATCTCTAAGAATCAAGGTGGCCAATGCTCTCACTCCAGCAGCAAGGCAGCTTCTGCTGGAGTGAGCAGAAATTGTTGGCCAGAGCTGGGACAAGCAGCTGCAAGAGCAGCCACACCACAGCTTGTGAAATGGGAAGGAAGATCTCACCACGGAAGCCAACTCCAAGTTTCTCAAACCTTTATGCTTGAGCAAACTTTTGCTTTCCCAGGGTGAAGACCTGTTTCAGGACCTCCCTCAGAGGACACTCGTGATTAGCCACTACCAATTTGCACACACTCTCCTCCCAAAAAGCACAATTTGATCATCAAACAACCAAGAATGAAAAAGCACCATCAAAACTGACAGGTTCTGCAATATGAAGCTGCGTATAACAACCAAAAATCAACCCCAGGAAAGGAAAGAGCAGACACCAGGATGCTGAGCTGGCAGTGGGTTTAGACACCCCAGGTCTGAAGGACCATTCAAATTCCGTCCTAGCTAACACCATCCTAAAATATTTGGCAGACAGATGTCCACTGCCTTGAAACTTTCAAAATGCATTCCTGTGAAGTGATAGGTCACTAGAGAGCTGAGGTGGCCTACATAACCTGCAATAAGCTCTGAAAGTAAACTCTGCTGTCGTCTGAAATCTCTATCATTAAGTTAATCAAAAATGTCCATTCATTTCTACAGGAATACAATATGAGTTAATAAATCCTCTGAGACAGGCTAGTCAAGAGACTGTGCATATAGGACATGTCAGAGGAACTGAAGTTAGCTATGATCTAGATTCACAAGGGCTGACAAGAAACCACAAAATGCCAGAGCAGCGTACAGTAATCCTTATATGAAATTCATCTTTCAGCAGAAAAACACATTAAGGATGGTAATTCAATGATAAAAGAGGCAGGCCAGAACAGGTTCAAATGCTGAATATTTCACAACATAACTTAATTAAACCAGGAGTGTGAGGCTGTTAATCGCTTTATTATAGTTCAGCTTGAAATGAGGTCTGATATGAATGAACTTATAGTTTATTTGTTTATAATACTACATCTCAAAAAGTTACATAGCCTTAATGCAAATATACAGCTTTCACCAGTCTTCATTGTATTGTTTTTTTTCACCTTTCCATCTTCCTGTCTTTGTGCAAGTACTCAGAAGAAAGAACTGGGAGGAAGGGTCATAAATTTAGGTCAGATCAGATGATTTAGTAAGTCCCATGTGGATTTAAGTCTTATTAATAATTTTAATACATTCTTCCTTGACAACAATGATTTCAATCACTACTCCTTTAACGTACAGTGTGACGTAAGAATACAAAGACTTTTAAAGGAATAGAACACACTTCTCACGCAAAGAAGGTTAATTATATCACCCTTTGGAAGTTATAGTACATAACCTAGAGCAAAAGCCAAAAATATATCTGTAAGTATAAATACAAATGTATTTTATCATATGTCATGCCAGATCCAGAGCTTTAAAGTTACTATGAGGCTTGCTGTTGTCTGACAGCTTTTGCAAAAATAAGAAAAGAATGAAGAATTTCTCAGTTTTACTGACCTACAGTTGGCATGTGAGGAATGCTGATTTTCAGTGTCTCAAAATAGACTTTATCATTAAAATAATTCTTAAAACTTAGAGAAATACATATATCCATGTGTGTCCAAACACTTTATTGCAATTGGTACCAATTCTTACTTGCTTGCAACATTATTATTAACAATATGATGTGAATGAATTCCAGATTCATGCATTGCAAAATGTATGAAAAATGTTTGAAAGCAGCATTCAAAGAAAAGGCAAAAAATGAGCAATACCAACCACACCAACCAGCTGAGAATCGGCAGAACTGCAAGCTCGTCATGACAAAACACTAGCAAAAGTTACAAGCTGCTAACTTTAGGAAAATGGCAA
>VXAV01009176.1:124714-154751 GCA_013399715.1 Alectura lathami | reverse complement strand
TTTTTTAATTGAAGACAACAGCTTCTGTGGAGACCTTCTGTGAAATTCTGTAGGCAAAGTTATTGTTTAATTTTCTGGATCACAGAATGCATTACAACCTGGAAAGATGAAAAGGTACCTTTAGCCTACCTGCATTTTCATCAAGTGCATTTCAATAGAATTAGTCATCTTTACATACTCTGGCATGAAAACTTTAGTACGTGACTATACTTCTAAAACCATGAATATTAATTCCTTTGTCCAGAGAAATGTGCATTCTTTTCAGAGCTAGCGATTAATAAATAATTCTGAAAGCATATTTATATCTTGAGGCTCAGACTTCTCCAGAATTTCATAGAAGTGAAACTCCTGATATGGAATAGTTTTCATGAGAATTATTCTTTCTACCTGCATGACTAAGTTGGCAAGAATTTTGTACTGTAAGTTCTTGAAAAGTAATTAAACCATACGTGAATTCATGGTAAGTCTGCAGCAACTTTTGTATTCGAAAATTGTATTTTGTATTTTCATGTACAGAATAAGGTCCCTAAACAAAAGTAAAGTCGAGGCATATGTCTGACCTGAGAATGAGTGAAGATAGATGTTAGTACATGACTGTAACTAAATCTGAAATATGCTATGATTTGCAATATGAATTTCACTTTTCTGATATAAAACAGTTAACTCACTGACATTTGTCAAGAATGAATATTGTCCTATGAGCAATAGTTTTTCATAAATCTTGGCTGGGTTCTGTTAGGTAGCCATTGGATAGCTTCCAGCCATGTGGACAGCATTTTACCTTCAATGAAGGAATAATTGTGTGACTGTAGGAGAACAGCATGTCAGGAATATAAGTATTACATATTTTGGGTATTGTGGAAGATGGGGAGTAAAGAAAATATCCTTCTTTGAACAAAAAGATGTTTTGACATCAAAGACACTGTGGTGGTTTAACACACGATAGCTCCCAACAGTCTCTTGCTCACCACCTTCAGTCTGCAGAGGCCCAGTCCTGCCGGCGTACTGCCAGCAGCCGGTATCAGCGGGATGGAGGAGTGAAGTGAGAAAAGAAAAAAAAGGTAGAACTCAAGAATTCAGATAAAAACTATTTTCCTAAAATAGCTAAGGAACAAGAGTTAATAAAAATGTAAATTGTGAGAAAAGGGTAATAATACTAATAATTAGAAACGGTGACTCACAAGAAAGGTGATTTCTCACCCACATGCAAGCCTATCCTGGAAGGGGAAAAAGAGACACGCAAGCCGCAGCTTTTCCCCCTCATCGGAAAGCAGGGGAAGGGCCATGACATGATGTATATGGTATGGAATACCTCATGGGTCAATTTAAGTCAGATGTCCTAACTCTGTTCCCCCCACAACTTCCTGATTCCTTCTCTTCCAGCATTCACAGATTCAACTATGCTAGAAACCATGACAGAAGCATATCAAACTTTTCTGTTTTACTGTCTGGAGTATCACAGATGTTCTTCAACGAAGACTTTTGCATAAGTTCCTAATTGTGGAAGAACTAATTACATATGCTGTATTAAATACAGTCAGCAATCTGGAAGATCTTCTCATTGCCTACTAGCATTAAGTTCTAAAGGAACAGGAGTCTTCAGATATTAGTATATTAGTATTTTAAAATGTATCTCATGGGAGTGGGATAGAACTTAACCTACTGTACTAGGAGATTTACTTTACAAAGAAAATCAAGAATATTCTTAAAAAGTATTAAAATTCACTCAATCATAATTATAAATTTGTTTGATAAAAACATTCAGAGAATTCTTAACCTGAAAGACAGTGAAAGGGCAGTGCCATTCAGTGTGCTGGTTAGTGAGGATAAAGATGCTTGGTTTTCATAGAATCATATAGGTTGGGAAAGACCTTAAGATCATCAGGTTCAACCACCCACCTAACTTTACAAGTCTACTGTGAAACGATGTCCCTAAGTACCATGTCCACATGTGTTGTAATAGCTCTAGGGATGGCAGCTCCCTGGGCAGCCTGTTCCAGTGCCTACCTACCCTTTCCTGTAAAGAAATTCTTCCAGATTTCCAATCTAAACATCCTCTGGCACAACTTGAGACAATTGCCTCACGTCTTATGGTTTGTCACCTAAGAAAAGAGACTGATACTCTCCTCACTGCAACATCCTTTGAGACAGTTGAACCAGGACCCACAAGTCCTTTACTGCCAGGCAACTTTTTGATAGAACATAAAAGTGCACTCTTCAGTTTGCTTTCTTAGTTAACGTGCATTGGTTTTGGATACTTTATTTCTATTATCTATGAATAAATGTATATATATATATATATAGTAGCATATATTTTTGTAGAAATATGAAATGCTTTCCAAGCGCATTTCAACCCTAAACTCTGAATTAACCTGAATAAACACTGAACTGAATGCTTTATTACTAAGCAGGAACAAAAGGAATGATGTTAATTTTGAGGGTTATTTCCAGACATTGCAAGAAACTAGCAGGAATGGGAGACCAGAATAAGAGATGTACAAAGGTAATTTTGGGCCAGACAGTCAAATTCTCTTCACAGTTGTAATTCTGTCTCTTCAAGCCACTGTCAGTACAGCTCTACTTCTGGCCTACTATTTTCACAATAGCTTTCACAAACTGTAAGGACTGTAGGTCTAATTGCAGGTGGCAGAATGGATTTCTGTCAGTGCATGTGGAGCCTTTGTTTTGAACAATGAATTAAGTTTAGAAAGGGAAATTTGTGGCCTTATTTTGTTCTGATCTCATTGAAAAGTGTTCCACTGAGACAGTTAGTCTGTGGTAGGAAACTTTACAGCATGAACATGTCTTGACTGTAACCTGTTTGGTTAATTTTGTTTGTTTTGTTTTATTTTAAATACCCGGATTAACACATTATCTGCTGTACTGCCTTTTTATTGAATGAGTTGCAGGTAGCTGAGGGCCTCTGGAAGTTATCTAGTCTAACATTTCTGCTTTAGGGAGAGCCAGCTCGAAAAGGTTGCTCAGACCATATTCCAGTTGGTTTTTGAATATCTGTAAGGATGGGAACTCCACAACCTGTTCCAGTCTTTGACCACGTCACTGTGAAATATTTTTTCTTACACTTAGATGGAATTTCCTGGTTTTTGGTTTGTGCTCATTGCCTCTCCAACTGTGAAAGGTGATACCTAGAAACATCTGGCACCATCTTCTTTAGCCCTCATCAGTTATCTATATACGTTGATAAGTTCCCTACAGGCCCCAATATGCTTTGAGCATTCTAGGGATTTCTGTTTGTTAAAACTGTAGGGATTGTTACCATAGAAACAGTTCTATAAGTTTATTTGGGCAACACTTTTGATCTCTTTTTTTAAAATCTATGACAAAGTCGTTTAAAAAAAAGGTGATGCAAGGAGTTAAAATTAAAATTTCGATAATATTTTCAAAATTATACACATTACAGACTTTTGTCAAAATCATTCCAGTTCTTTAAAGTTTTACAAATAAAAAAAGAAAAAAAAAAAACAACTTTGTTTGTCCTTAAGTGAGTTTGTTTTCATCTTTTGAGTTTTCAGAAGCCTGCACGTAGAGGTATTCAGTTACTAGGTATTCCCCACTCCATACCAGATGAAAAAATACCAAAAGTATTAAAATTTACTTGTTATTTACTTTATTAAGCATCATCATGCAGGAATCCTTACATTCCTTGAAATTGGAAGTAAAAGGTTAGCTGAGGTTTGGGCTTTCTTACAACAGTAGGGAAAGTAGTTGCAATTGTAAAATTTTCTTTTTTTACTTTATAGAAAGCGCTCGTATACATTTCCTATAAAGTGCCTGTAGCATGCCCAAGGGATGTAAAAAGAGTGCATTTCAAACATTTGAGACCAGAGGAAAGAGACTCCAGGCAGGGAACAGTGATCAGAAGTGTCATATCACACAGTGATGCAAGGATAGGAGCAAGCTGAGACAAAAATCCATCAAAGCTTTGCACAATCATTAACATGTACCTATACTGGAACTTTCTGTATGTGTACTGATGTACTGACTGTATATGCATGCATTTCATTGCATTATTCGCTAACTCTTCCTATGGCATTTTCATTGGACATTTTGTTATTTTTATTTTCCAGTTGTTACTTTTTGACTTTGGGCTAACATTCTAGTATCTGAGCCATCTACAATAAGTTTCTGTTTTAATTTGCTATGCTTACAGAAGATTAGACTCAAAAAAAGATTTGAAGATTGAAACACCGAACTTTTAGGTGTCATGGTTGTCTACCTATGCTAAAACAGTTTTCACCTTGGTCTGACTGATACAGATTTCCATACCAAGCATTAGTTTGTATAACAACATGGGATGAAAATCATCTCCACTAGCTTTAAAAACCTAAATCTTAGTCATCTAGGTTAACTTTTCAAGTAGCTGTTTCTCTTCACTGACTGCAAAATGGGCCTAGTTCAAGTTTAGATAACATTTAGGTCATGCAATTTCCACTTTTAGGCTTTCTTTCATCTTAAGGGAGAACTCAGTGAGGTTTTCAGCTAGTATTCAACATTATGTTTCTAAGGAGAGAGCTGTATTATTTTGTTCTTTGCAGGAAGCACAAATCCTAGAATTAACTTTTTATTTTAAATTTTTTTTTTTTTTTTTTCTCGTATTTTAAAACATGTGTTTGATATGATTTTTGATTTCTCTACATGTTCGGCTGTTGATTTGTTTTTTTAAGTCTGTTCATTTGGTTATCCTGTGCTTTCCCAAACCATTTTCTCCTACAACTAGTTCCTAAAATGACTGCACTCTGATCTCTCCTGAAGATACTAGCCTTCTGACAGTTTAGAAAAGTATCAAAATGTACATAATAATACCATTATTTATTTTTTATATACATGCACAGATTCTTCATATCTTGCAAAAAGAGATGACTATGATAAAGCACATGAGCTTTCTGATTGCTATGAACAGCACTCAGCCTGTGACACTACCGGTAGATATTCTTTCTCCTCAGCTGCTGAAGTCTCTTGCAAGCCTCCTAAGTGGGAAATATTTAAAATGTTTTTCTTCTTTAGATGGAGATACTGAAATCTTATGCATAAGAGTTTTCATGCCATCCCAGAATCTCATTTACTGTATTCTCCTGGGTATAATTCACACTGCAGTATTCAACAAGGACCTTCTCTTATTCTGCAGTAGTGCCATATTTCTGCACATAAAAAAGTGTTAGTCATGTATTTTAACAGTTTAGGGTTGAAAATGTCTTGACTCATGTTAAATCGCAAACGCATGATTTGATATTGAATTCCTTCCTTACTTCACAAGATTTAACCTTATACCTTGTACATATATTATGAATTTGCTGCAACAGAATAGGAGTTAATGTCTTTATATATTTGATGTCTGTGGGTGTAAAAAGTACAACTGCACACATTAGCATTTAATTTCCTCCAAATGTCTGCCAGTTAAAGATCCCTCAGGATTTTGTTTAATTTGTAAGTGAAAGCTGGAAGCCATTCTGTTTTCCTTGTGTCTGTCCTCCATACCAGCATTCAATTAAACATCTCCCCTATGGTTTCCTTCACCTGAAAATGCAAAGCAAATGTACTAAGAGAAAAGGGACCTGCATCTGAACTAGGCAGATGCATGTGGGCTAGGTGGATATATATATGCAAGCTGGCAGTGAAGCTGTCGTTCCTCACCCTTGCCTCCAGTGGAAATGAATCTCCTCTGTTTACTTTCACTGACTGAATCATCCAAAGCAGCATTTTTCTGTTGATTATAACAGCTAAGTCTTTTATCTTTAAGTGTTGGAAGGTCATGGACAATTCTTTTTGTTTTGTATTTGTTAAGTGCTTTCATATAGAGCATAGATGCTCTATATGTCAATAGACATTTTCAGTGCGGAGTTACTGCACCTTCACAGATTAACCTTATTTATTTCATATGTTGAGGCACAAGTAAAAGTTGTGACAAATTACAAAAATGAAGACAAAAAGTATATACCACAAAAACAGAGGTGTTTTAAGGGCTGGAATTCCTGATCAAAATTGAGCAAGAAAAGATATAAATATGAATATTTTAAAACTAGAGAGCCTTATTATACAGCAGCAAATTATAATTCTGCAGGTAAGCAAGTAAGAAAGCTTCTTCAGGTAAAAAATAATCTGATTAAGCCAATAAAAACAAAAAATAGAACTTGCAGGATGATTGAAAAGATATTTGTATGAGTTAATATGCAATGTAGTACTTTTATTATGTGCACTGGCAATCCTCTGAGCCACAAAATGGTATAGAAATGCCTACTATCCCAGTTGTTTTTTTCCTCTGATGTTGTTGTGGTTTAACCTGGCAAGCAGTTAAGCACCACACAGTTGGTTGCTTACTCCCCTGCTCCCAGTGATATGGGGGAGATAATCAGGGGAAAAAAAAAAGTAGAACTCCTGGGTTGAATTAAAAACTATTACTAAGATAGAAAAGGAAGAGAAAAATAACAGTAATGATAAGAAGATATATATTTATGTATGCATATATATTTTTACGAAATAAGTGATGCACAATGCAATTGCTCACCGCCTGCTGACAGATGCCCAGCCAGTCCCCAAGCAGCCCTCCAGCCAACTCCTCACAGTTTTATAATTTTCTCATGATGTCATATGGTATGGGATATCCCTTTGGCCAGTTTGGGTCTGCCTGGTTTTGCCCTCTCCCAGCTACTTGCGCACCCCCAGCCCCCTCACTTGCAGGGTAGCGTGGATAACCATGACTGTGCAGCACTGCTCAGCAACAGCTATAACATTTGTGTGTTATCAACATTGTTTTTTTCCTAAAGCCCAAACATAGCACGAGACGCTATGAAGAATATCAGCCCTGTCCCAGCTGAAGTCAGGACAGATGGTACTACTGTCACATCCAGCATTTTAAAGTTTGAGGCCAGCAGGTCTATATGTGTTTTTAAGAGCAGAAGTGTTTTTGTAAATGTATAGGAAAAAATAAAAAGGGAGAACATTTGTACTGTGGGAGAATTAAGAGGTCCTCTGATCTGTGGAAAGAAAGTATAAAGATAGGCCAGGAGGGGACGTGATGCTGGATGGGTAGCATTTCTAATATCAGTAGATCAAGGGGTTCCCTACCTATGTATCAATTAAGGAGTTGCAAAATCAATTGGTAGTAAGTGTGGAAGAAAATGCTACATTATTCATCCTAATGTCGTACAAGTAAAGTTAACTGAAAATAAAAAGATAAGTAGATAAGTATTCATGTTTAAAACTTTTAAATGCCTGATGGTTAGCGAAACTTATGATAGTCTAAGACTGAACTTGGGCATTTTTTATGATTTACAATGACAGTATGGTTTTGTCTGAGAATTTTTAGCCTGAAGGATTAACATTTGCAAAACTCATGAGCAGTAGAAAAACATTATATAGAATCAAACAGAATGTGTATGAGGTGATGAGACTAATACTTACTTTGATAATATTTGAGTACGTGTAATTCAGGTACCTACAACTTCTTTGCTTTGAGAATATGTAGACTGTAATGAATAGTGCATATGCCACTGCATAAATATTTACTTCCTGTCTTGAAGATTCTGTCAGGCTAAATGACATATATAAGTTTTATGCTGTGGATGAAACTGCTTATTTTCCTTAGAAAATCTTTGAAAGAAGATCATTTGCTCAGTCTGAAGACCGAATGACTTAAGAAAGGAAGCAAAATTTCAGTAAATAAGTATTTGTCTTTAAAAAGACTAATGAAATTTAGGGGCTAAGTGGAATTATTGAATTGATATGCGAATGCTACCCTAGGTAAATAAGAGTTGATATATTTTTCTTTTCTTTTCTTTTCTTTTCTTTTCTTTTCTTTTCTTTTCTTTTCTTTTCTTTTCTTTTCTTTTCTTTTCTTTTCTTTTCTTTTCTTTTCTTTTCATGTACGAAACATAAAAATGTAATGTATGACAACTGTTACAGTAGAAGTTAATCCAAGACTTCCACTACTAAAGGGAAGAGGTTTAAGAAAAGTGTAGCACTTTTCAGACAAGCTAACTATATACTTTTGGATTTCCCACAGTTCCCTATTTTGACAGATAATGTAGGCACTCAGCATAGCTTCACCTTGCCTAAGCTTGCCGGTTCGAAAGTTCTGTGTGTAGCATTTAGTCGTCTAGGCTCATGTGTAATTAGTAGTGAGAGACAGGCATTATTAAGATACCATTCATTTCTTTATAATACAGATATGCTGAACAGCTTTTGGAGTAGCCTTCCAAAATATTGAGGCATAGCTGATACACTGGATGGTTGTGCTACCATTCAGGGACAGGCTTGACAGGCTGGAGGAATGAATTGATAGGACTTTTATGAAGTTCAGCAATGGGAAAGACAAAGTCATTTTCCAGGGGAAGAATAACCCCATACACTTCTGCACACTGGGGGCAGACTGGCTGGAAGGCAACTAGGCAGAAGAAAAAACTTGATGTCTTCATGACAGAAACTGAACATGTAGCAAAGACAAAGAAAGCTCTTGGGCTTCTGTAGGAAAAGAGTTGCCACCAGGATAAGGGAGGAGATCTGTTCTCTCTGCTCAGCACTGATGAGGCCACACTTGGAGTGCTGTCTCCAGTTCTGGGCTTTATGTATGAGAGAGACATAGATATACCAGAGTAATATAATACACTGTGAAAATGATGAAGGGATTGGAAAATGAATCTATCATAAAAAATAAGATGAGAGAGTTGGAATTGTTCAACTTGGAAATGACAAGGCTCAGGAAGATCTTCTTAGTGTGTACTATGTGGTGTGAGGGTAGTAAAGAGTCAGTCTCTCAGTGGCAGAACAAGAGGACAAAATAAATTACAGGAAAATCTATTTAAATCTATGTAAGATTTATTATTATTATTATTATTTTATTATTTTCTCTAAAAGTAGTCAAGCACTGTAACAACTTTTCTAGAGACATTGTGGAGTCTCCATCCTTGGGTATATTTAAGGTATATTAAGGAAAAGGTACTGAAGAAATTGTTCTAGTAGACCCTACTTTTAGCATCTAGTTGGTCCAGGTTATTTCTGGAATATCCTTTCAATGAGACCGATTCTGTGATTCTGTGAAAACAAGAACCCACAGCTAAACACTTTTTAATGTTTCATGTGATAACATTCTCCTTCAAAGGCTAAGCTATTGAATTCACTTACCAAAACCTCACCAATAAGTAAAACAAAGTATAATACATAATCTATGTTAATCATACATAATTAATACAATATATGCAAAATTTTTATATAAACTTTTCTGTTTGTGCCAGGGCCAAGAGCTTTGGAGCGATTGCATGACAAAAATTGGCAGGATTTCTTATGCTTCTCCAGAGTTGTTATGAGTGGACCTCTCCCTTGATTGTCTTGGCTCTTAGTTGAATAGGAGTGAGAGTCTTGTGAATTTATGTACCTACAGTAAATAACCCTGTTCAGCCCCCAGAAACCTATGCAAGCAAGGTTTTTGTGGCATTGGTGTGTGTACAACTTATCAAGGCATACATTGTCTAGTCTTTAATTCTGACGTAAAAGAATATAAACATGACTTACAACATAATGAAAAGTTTTGTACCTTCCTCTGATTGGGCAAAATATGAAATTGAAAAATCTTTATATATTTAACTGTAGAAAAATTATTCCATAAGATATTTAGATTTATTTTTCATGGATAACTTTTATGTAGCATATAGTCTTTATTTGTGAAGGTTCAAATCAGTAGTTATAGATGTTAAATGTTAATATCTGTAAGTCCGGAAAATATTTTACTGCTGTCAAGTAGAAACAAAACAAATCTTCATCTTTCAAGTTCCAGTTCGATATTTTTCACATGACTATATAAAGGTAACCGTAGCGATAAATTCATGCCTATGTTTATCTCCATGAGGAAGATAAATAGGGCTTGTTACATCTCACTTATTTGGTAAAATTATATTTAAACATAAATTGGCAATGGAGATATAGATGTATTTAGAAAGTACAGTGACAAGCTTGTTAGTAAGTAGTGTATGGAGCTCAGTTATTGGATTTAATATTATCTACTCAGAGAAAACATTGATGTTTACAGTGTAGAATTTCTATTTGTGTAACAATCCCATAGAATCATAGAATCATAGAATCATAGAATGGCTTGGGTTGGAAGGGACCTCAAAGATCATCTAGTTCCAACCCCCCTGCCGTGGACAGGGCTGCCAGCCACTAGCTCACTAGAACAAACTGCCCAGGAACCCATCCAGCCTGGCCTTGAACACAGCCAGGGATGGGGCATCCACAGCTTCTCTGGGCAGCCTGTTCCGGTGCCTCACCACTCTCTCAGGGAAGAATTTCTTCCTGATGTCCAACCTAAACCTCCCCTCTTTCAGTTTCAGCCCATTCCCCCTTGTCCTACCATTATCCACCCGGGCAAAAAGTCGGTCCCCCTCCTGCCTGTAAATTCCTTTCAAGTATTGGAAGGCCGCAATGAGGTCTCCCCGGAGCCTTCTCTTTTCCACGCTGAACAGTCCCAACTCCCTCAACCTTTCCTCATAGGAGAGGTACTTCAGTCCATACAAACTTAAACTTTCTGAACACTAAAAATCACTATAGGACATCCTTCAGAGGGATTTTATTTTACATAGTTTTACTGTAGTAGTTCAAAGTTAATATTCTCATAAACATTAAAATTCATAATCTTTTGCTTGCAGTATACTTGTAGTATATACAAAGTTCCATCTCAATGCACACTGCCTTCACAATTACTTCATAACTATACAATAGCATACTGGGGGTATATCGCAGAAGTAGTAGAGGGAAAATCAGTGAGTCTTATTTGCATAAGTTGTGCCACCCCTGAGCATTCTGAATTTATGCAAATATATGAAAATATACCTGCATATATAAAGACAATTTTAACCACTAATAGTAATATTATATGTGCTTCTGTCTCTGCATGTTTAGCCAAAGAGCAGTTGTTTAGTTTAACCATAACACTAAAAAATAATTTGTTTTCCTTATGAGTAAACACTGAATTTTAAAAAGTCCCGATATCCCTTAATTTCTATGAAGGAAAACATCATTCATTCTTCCAGGTATAAAAACAGAATAAGCTAAATGAATGCCTGAGCAACATACACTTGTTCCACTTTTGGATACTAGATAATAACTATTAGTGTTACCTTTTTTTTCCCATCCAGGGTTGCATAATAGTTCAAAATTGCTAAAGGTCTGCCCTTATCTAATTAAATGCAGTAGAGTTAAGTGATTTCATCATATTTATTTTAATTTCTTTTCCTAAAACACAGGAAGTTTATTCCCAACAATTACATTTAACTGAGTGGTTCTGTGGATTAGTACCTTTTTTGTTTGCTTTTAATTTTTAGGTATAGTAATTACATGAACATAGTATAAGAAGAAGGCATGAGCTAATGAGTTATAGCACATAATTAAAGTAATTTGGTTATTTACTTTCTTTTGTGAGGTGGTATAATTTTTTCTGATGTGATTTTTCTCCTGTGCAGGGGCGAAACATACAGACGTTGAAGAAAGTATTGCTGATGAAGAAATGTAGTCAGAACAGTCTTGTAAAATGACCATGCTAGAAATATTAATATAACTGTTTATGGCAAACCTTATCTTTTTCCCTTACTCCCCCAACCCAATTCAATTTATTAACAATATTTTTTCAGATTAGAGAACTTGATCTGTTAGGTTATAGATAGAGTCTCATTTTTATCAAGTGGGGTGTCTGGAATTTGGTTTGCCTGCAGTGTGAATGGAAAAGTTTAAAAGTACTGTTCATGACTGAATTTTGCTGTAGTCTGAAGAACATTCACTGTATTAGCATGAAGATATAAATATAACCCTAAAAATCTGTTTTATTTTCAATTCTTCAAGAGATTTTATTCTACAGATTCTTTTTCAGTTGTCTGTTTCATCTATCGATTTTCTTTAATTGCTGAAAAGTATATATATTGCAGGAGACACATATCTGTACCAAGGCAATATTTTTACTGAAGTTGCTGAAAAACACAGGTCTAATTGATTTTCAGCAGGACTTATAGTCTGATTTAAAAAATCCATTTAATATTTATTTTTTGTATGTTTGTCCAAATTATTAATTTTAGAATAGAATAGCAAAACAGTTAGTGGGAGAGTCATTAATGTCTTCAGGAATATCAGGAAAAGAAACTGTCTTTTAAAGTTCCACTTTTAAGCTAATGTAATCTTTTTAAGTGTTGCTCTTGTACCTATTTATATACATATATTTAAATTAAGTATAGTAAGTGTGTACATCTGGTATATAGCAAAAAAAGTAGACCTGAAGTGTTACTGTATTTTTTTTTTTTTTGTAGTATATTAGACAATATTGGTTTTGCTACACTCAATAGCACAGCTAGCTGCTGAGTCTTCGTTATATGTTTTACAACTCAAACAAGAACCTGCTTTTTAACAGAAGTCAAAGGAGGACTGGTGGAAGAAGAGGTGTGTCTACACAAGTGCTGTAGGAGCATAAGACTAAGTCCGTTTTATATGAAATTAGCTGGCATGCTGGAAGCCATCCATTGTAATTAGCAATGATGCTCTGTCTCAGATAATATAATTTGCTTATCAGCAGTATATTTATTTTGCCTGAATCACTGTATTAACATAGCTTTGTTTAGATCTTGGGCTGGTGATAGCATGCCTATGCATGCTGTTGGATAGGACATGCCCAAAGTTCTTCTACATTAAAAGCCTAGATCCGTTCCATTTACCTTTAAATATTTAACCAAACCACTTAAATTGGGAATGGTCTTATACTATCTCTCTAATTAGGCAAATACGCTTGGCTACTCAGGGAGGGGGAAATTTTTAGAGGGTTTCTTCCTTGCATGTTTCTCACACTTGGTTGATTTTTGAGGGAGTCTTGATAAAAGTCACCTCATCTTGTACTTCAGATTAAATAGTGATTCAAGCATAGTGGCATAGGGCTTCTTATCACTGCTGTAAGAAGGATGAGATCATGAAATGTAAATGACTGAGTGGGAATCTGTTCTGGTTTCAGCTGGGACAGAGTTGATTTTCTTTGTAGTGTCTGGAATGATGCTGTGTTTTGGCTTTGAGAGAGAAACAATGTTGATAGCACACCCATTTTTTAGATGTTGCTGAGCAGTGCTGCACAGAGCTAAGGATGTTTCAGTTTCTCAGATTCTCATACTGTCCTGACAGCTGGGGGGTTGTAGGGGTGGGGGGACACAAGTTGCTGGGAGGGCACAGAACCAGGACAGCTGACCTAAACTGGCCAAAGGAATATGCTATAGCATATGACATCATATAAAAAAAAACTATAAAGTGGAGGAAACTGAGGTCTCCGGGGAGACCTCATTGCGGCCTTCCAATACTTGAAAGGAGCTTACAGGCAGGAGGGGGACCGACTTTTTACACAGGTGGATAATGGTAGGACAAGGGGGAATGGGCTAAAATTGAAAGAGGGGAGGCTTAGGTTGGACATCAGGAAGAAATTCTTCACTGAGAGAATGGTGAGGCGCTGGCACAGGCTGCCCAGAGAAGCTGTGGATGCCCCATCCCTGGCTGTGTTCAAAGCCAGGCTGGATGGGTTCCTGGGCAGTTTGATCTAGTGAGCTAGTGGCTGGCAGCCCTGTCCATGGCAGGGGAGTTGGAACTAGATGATCTTTGAGGTCCCTTCCAACCCAAGCCATTCTATGATTCTATGATTCCATGATTCTATGATTCTATGATTCTATGATTCTATGATTCTATGATTCTATGATTCTATGATTCTATGATTCTATGAAAGTTGGCCGGGGGGCAGGCACTGCCAGGGGTCTGGCTGGGTATTTCTCAGCATATGGTGAGCAATTGCATTGTGCATCACTTGTTTCGTAAATATATATGTATATGTGTACACACTTATCATACTGTCTTCCTTTTCTGTTTTAAGAAATAGTTTTTATCTCAGCCTGTGAGATTTACTTTTTTTCCAGTTCTCTCTCCCAGCTCACTGGGAGAGGGAAGAAGTGAGCAAAAGGCTGTGTGGTGCTCAGCTGATTGTCGAGTTAAACAACAACAGGATCCTACCCAGTGAACTGCTTCAAATGTTCTCTGTACCTCCTGATTTCCAAAATAAGATGATTCGTTTTGTATGGCTTGCAACAGCTCTCAACATTCATCCTGATGTAAAACAACAGAAATTAATGTTGTTTATTACAAAATAAGCTATGATCTGGCCTTTTGTTTAGTATATTATTACATTCTTTTCTCTAGTTGGACTGTTGAAGAAAATTCTAGTTCTTTCTTCCATGGATACAGAACTAACTAGCAATTAGAAATTTAATTTCTAAGAATTATTCTTAGAATAATATATATTATATGTAAAATAAAATATAAGAATTATTATTAGAATAAGAAATTTCATAGAACAAGAAGAAGTATTATTTCTTCTGGAGGGTCATCTGTAACTGGAAATTTGCTAGGGGTGCTTGGGGATCATTTTAAGAGTTCCTATATTCCCCGTTTATTTCTTCCTTATAAACAGACCTTGTTTATGCAAATAGCTACTGCAAGTGAATGAGACAAATCATTTTTCATGTTGTCTAACTGTTAAGTGTTCATGATAACCTCTTTAGGGTACTATCTTAGAAACATCTCTCTAGCAGCTAAGAATAGGTATGCAGTTTTGCATCTGAACAAAAGCAATTACTTTTAACTGTTAGATCATTTGAATATATTTTACATAACATTTGCTAATTCATTAAGTAAAATGATGGACTCTGAGTCACAGCTGTCTTTACCTAAGGTTGTCCTGTAGCTAACTGCTTCCCTGCACAAATTGTTTTTAAGGGATATACTTAGTTGTGTTTCATTAGTTGTTAACTATCATTTAAAGAGAGAGAAATGTTTTGTGGCTTAAAGAACTGAGATTCCTATGGTTTTATTTTTGTTGTTGTTTTCCAAGTAGAGACTTTAATCAAGACACCAGATGAGAATTCTGCAATAGAAATATGTCAGTTTATCCTTCCATATTTGTCTGAAAGGCAAGGCCTGTTTGGCCTGGAACATATTCTGTGGGCTAGCTTTGACCTCACATGATAGCCTCTGACTACCTTCTTCCCTTTTTAACACAGAAGTGAAGCCCGTGGTGATTATGAGTACCAGTGTGTGGTAATCTAAACTGAACTTTAAAGCACTAGGAAGCCTTCGGGAGTAAAGCTCAAGAACTGTAGCGAAGTTAGAAAATAATTAGAAAGGAGACAACAGTAGGAATTCAGAAGCTGGATGGTGACATTTCTCTTTCGCCCCCAGCAAACTCATTGCTTCTCTATAATGTCAACCCGCTTTTAGCTTCTTTGTGATTAAGAAATTTTACATTTTTCATATATATAGGCCCATATTGCATATTGTTTGAAACCTGTGAGTTATAGTTGGTCAGGAACTAGCTTTCACTCACAAAAGTAACATAATCTATTGCTAGATACATCTTGAGGTTTTCCTTTTCTTTGTTGAGAGTTGTAATATTGCTCTACAGTGTAGCATTACAGAAATAAAAGTTTCTTAAAATACAGAAAAAAATTATTAATAGCTGGTAATCAAATAATATATATATAATTTATCAATTTTGCATAGATTTACTGTTTTTCAGTGTAGATACATGACCACACCTGTAATTACCAGGAGCATCATTTAAGTTCCCCTAGTGCAAACTCCCTGAAGTCAGGAGAATCTCCCTACTAAATTGACAGTTTAACATTTCTAACCTATATTCCTATGTCACAATCAAATTGCAGTGTCTTCCAAAAAAAGCTTAACTGATAGGAATACCTCCAATTACTTCATCAGGATTATGATTCCCCTACAATGCCTTTGCAACATTTTAAATGTGTCCATTTACACTTAACCATGTGTGCTATTTTGTTCATTTTAAATATGAAAATTGGTTGAAATAATTGTTTTGTACTAACGTAAGTTAAAACTGGGTATCATCTTTAGTAATTGAGCACCATTGACTTCAAATCTCATTTTCAGTGTTTCAAAAGCCATAATAAAATATATGTTTTGGTGTCCTTAAAAACCTTCATGTTAATATCTTATGCTAATGGTAAAAAGTCAATATGAATGTAAAACGCTGATGGAAATAATCTGTTGTGAGATGTTTGATTTCATTTATTTTGAAAAGCTTTTAAAAATTCTGTGTTCCATGTATATTACACAAACACTGGAAGTCAGAACAGATGTATTGCTATTTATTTACAAGTCTCTCCTGTGTGCTCATTTAAACATTGTGTGTGAACTCCATGCCATTCCCTGTTGATAGTTAAATTTGGAAAAAAATGCGCCTATTTGGTAGTAACAGAATCTTCACTGCTATTATTTACACGTTATTTGCTCAATATTTAAACATACGAGCGTAATTAGTGTTTCAGCATGAACATATAGGCTAGGAATGTGCCATGTGGATCACTGAGTCCTGATCCCCACAGCCAACAACCATATGACAGATGCCTGGGTTAGAAGGATCTTACGGAGCATCTGTTCCACTCTCCACAGGACATCAGTGCCCTTTAGGAAGTGAATGTTTTCTTCCCTAAAACTGACCAGAGTAGCATTATTGCATCATTAAAACGAAAAATCTATTCCCAACAATTGGACTGGGTTTTATGATTGACTGAAAGTCTCTTTCATTTCAGGAAATGTACTTTTTAGATCTTTTGATGTTTGTCTTTGGTATTGTTAACACAATAATGCAGATCAGATAGCTTTCTGTCTTTTATACTGACGTTGTTAGTACAAGCTTATAGCCTAACAGTACCAATGGGTGGCTTTAATAGCATGGAGCTTACCTTATAGTTCCGCAGAGTACAGAGAAAATCCTGAACTGAGACATCCTAGTTTGGGAAAGCTTTGATTGTTTTATTTTAGCTTTTATCCACATGTTCAATCATGGAAAAGCAATGATCACACAAATATATGGATGCACACAGGGACTGCATTATTTCTCGTTAAAACTTTTTTACTTTCCATTTTCAATAATAAGTTGAATAAAAGCTTAGTAGAAATTTCTAGTTTCCACTATTGCTGACTAAATGAGTGCATGAATTTATTGGAGAAGTTTTTTATGATCTAAAATAGTATATTTAGTACAGTGCTTTGAAGTTTAGGCAACAGCTGGGAACATCTGTCATTTAATCTGTTTTACTTCACTTGACATCACCATCAGAAGTTAAGAGACTGGGAATTTGTTGCTAACTACAATACTAACATATTGAATGCTCTGAAATAAAACTTCATAAAAAAAAAGAAATCATATCTTTTGTATATATTATGTCATTTTATTGTTATCTTTCAAGTTTGGAATTTAGTGTATTAATTTGAGTAACATGGGTTTGAGCAGACTTCCTACTAATTGCCATAGTAAGAATATTTGAAATCAAAAGATCATTTGAACACTGAAGTTTTAGTGATTTCCATTAGTTGTTGCTAAAGAATTTGGGGTTGTATTTCACATTACCGTATATGCATTTTTATGCAGGTTTTTAGAAAGTCAGCTTTCCAAAGGTATAAGCAATGATTTATAAGTTATGATAAATTAGCAAAAACTCTTTTACAACATTTTATATTCAGTAATAACAGGAAAATTGAAAATAAAAAACTATTTCATAGCATAAAAGAATATCATTAGATGTCTTGAAGATTAAATTCAGTTGGATGAGGTAGTCTTTTGGAGCACAGTTTAAACAGACACTTCACATTTCAATTTTACAGACATTATTTCTTTCATGGAGTACTGGGTTGAATAATATTGTAATTTGTACCTAATACTGTAATTACAAGGTATTGAAAGTGAGCGCAATTTTTCTCCAAACTTTTTCAGGCAAAATATGAAAATTAAGCAGAAGTCAGTGTCATGAATATTTATGAATTTGACCAAATTTCTGATTCTGAAAAAAAGATTAAAAATAATGTAACATATTCAAAATTAAAGATTATCCTTTCCCAGTTTGAAATGACTTTTATTTCACTTTTTGTTAATTTAATGAATTTTCACTAAACACACAGCTCAAAATTGAGATGGACCATTTCACTTGGTCCATACAATAGAATTCAGTAAACTTTTCACACTTTTTTCATTTTTCTTTTTTTTTTTGTTTACCATTTTTAAAATTGTTTTCACTGCAAGATGACTTTATTTCAAAGTCACCAAAAAGAAACCACCCCCAAAACCAAACAAAGGAAAAAAAACACCAAAAAGTCAGTACATTAAAAGTGTACATGGACAAGTATTGTGTTGTTGTTCTTCTAAGAACATACCATCTAAGGATTTGATTCATTGGACTTCTCACACCAGAACAGACACTGACCTCAAATAAGAGATATGTGTGAACTGCTTGAAGGCAAGTCCTGGTGGTGACAGACATTTCGCCATACAAGAAAATGTATCTGGAAGTATGCAAAATTGTATTTGGGGTATGTAACATGGCAAAATATTTGAGAGATTTTTTGAAGAAATTCAAGAAAGTATTTGAGAGCTTTTAAGTTACATTTTACCATCAAATGTTGTTGAAATCCCTGTGTTGTTGAAAATCTGACTTCATCATAAAAAAAAAGAAGGAAGGAGGGTAGTATTTAAATATGTTGTTATTGCTGTTATTATCAAAGTTCAAAGTTGCAAAAATCAGAGCAAGAGTAGTCAAGCGAGGATAAAAGCTCATCTGCCTTCCATCACCATTACAAGTATTATCTTGTCAGTTTAGTTTAGAGGTTTCTCCATGCCCATAACAGTCTCAGTTGTATACTCTGTCAATAAAATAAGCAACACACACTTGAGCTTATTATTATCACTCTGATGCAAAACTAATTAAGTATAATATTTTCAGTAGACTGCACAGATTTTCACTCTTGAAATGTATATTTGGCCCTTCCTGTCTTTGGCTTGTAATGAAATACATAACCACGTTTTCCTTCACCTCCTGGATATATATCCTTCCCAACCGCTATTTAAAAATATGGGACTAGTACTCTTCTTACCCTGCCTTTCACTGAGCTGTCACATTTTGAGTTGGTATCAAATGACAAAGCTTCTGAAAGAGGCAGTATTTCCTGTCCCCTGCCCAGCACAGCTACTTCTTTTGTGCCAGATGTACATTCATCTGACCACACAGTGACCTGCGTCAGGCATCAGATGCAAGTTAAAACTGACATATTTGGAGGTTTTCTTTTAGCACTGGTTAATTTTCAGATTCAGCTCTCTGCCTGGCAGCACAAGCTCTGTGAGGGCAAAATAAACAGTGGTAAAGTCAGGGAGAAGGCAGAGGCAAGGTTGCATTTTTTAGTATCAGTGTAAGATGATGATGATTAAAGTGTTTGTGATGCTGATGTCAGGATGAGAATATACAAGATCTGTATTAGTTTCACCTTTTTTTCTCCTATGTCTTATGGAATAGGCAATTGTATCACCTTGTGTTGAATGCACACGAGCCACAGAATCAGCAGAAAGTAGTTGGAATATGTGGCCAAAAGCAGAGGGACAGGTGGCAGACCAGGGCTTTCTCAATCTTCTTTCTTTAGGTGGGACCAGACTGTTAGCTCTGACACATCTAATACCTTTCTTATTTTGAGTTTCAGAGGAAGCTGAAAGCCCCTGAGAGCAGCCCTTCGAAGTCATAATGATCCTTACTGTCTGCCTTGCTATTTCACTTTTTCTAGAGCTGATGGTAACAGGACTTCAGAGTAAATTCAGCTGTTTAAAACCTTATCATTTCCCCACCAAAAAAAAAAAAAAAAAAAAAACAAAAACAACAACTTTCTGTCATGATGTGGTACAGCCAGCTGCTTCCTAGTGCCAGGGTGCTGGGAGTGGAAGGGTCTACCCATGGGGCAAGGCCTGGCAGCCAGGGTCTGTCCCACCACCCCAGCCAGGACCAGGTCATCCAGGAGCACTGGGGGCAGCCCCAGCCTGGGGCATTGGATACCTCCCTGGGTAAAGGGGTGAGCTAAGGCTGGGCTGGGATGTGGGCCTGCAGGTGGGCCCAGCTTGGTGGGGCCCATGGCTGGGCATGGCAGGGCTCTGAGTAGCTGGAGACCAGCCCTGCTGCAGCCCCACTGGGACAGGGACTGACAGCCCTGGGAACAGAAATGGGGTCCTGGGCTTTGGGCAACTGAGAGAGGCTGGGCAGGGACAGGGAGGCCTGGTAGTACACTCAGGGCTCTGGCAATTTCTCCTGGACCAGCAGTTTCAGTTAATTTACTCTTCAGCTTCATAGTAGTTAGATCCGACCCAGATGGTAGTGGGAGCCTGCATCTGAGGAGCTGATAGGAAGAGGGTTGTCCTTTGGACACAGCCTGTCCCTGTGTGTGAGTATCTGTAACATCAGTCTAACCCTGAGACCTCACTTTTGCAGCAGCTGTAAAATCAAACCTGTCGGAATAACACCTTTCCTTACCAAAGCACACCCATCTGTAGAAAAGTTGATGGCTGCAGAAAAAAGTCTCTAGAAAATTGACATTTGGTATAGCTAGGTATGTATGCTATATCAAGCTTTATCAGGCCTTTGACTATTAAATCATTAGCAAAGCCCTACCACAGCCTAGAAAAGTGTGTGTTGTAATTGAAATATCACCTGAGACCTAGTGGCAGTACAAATATATGGATACCATCAGTCATCTTATTTCAATAGTCAGGCTGAGTATTGTGGCTGATGCAGGCAGGCAGACTGTGCCTTCTTTCCCTCTCCCTCCCCTTCTTTATTTTTGCCAGACAGACTGGCTGATCCTGTAAGTCACTGATAGATTAGCTACTGCTTAAATTTTAAGCTACACTGGCCCTTTAGAATGGTTTATTGTAAATCAATTTGCATTTTGATAGTATGTGCTGTGCTGTCTTTTTCTTCTCTAAAATCTTGTGTGACTCGTTTCTTTCTCTCCCTACAGTTATACTTTGCAAGAATGGGCAGCCTTCTTAGAAGTCATGAGCCTTCAGGGCCTCACATCTAGATGGGTGCATAGCTGGAAGAAGTAAGCAGCAACTGGTGCTGATTACTGGTCTTGAGGGGCTTCTGATTTGGCTGCCATTTGACCAAAATTTTTCACATCAGACTGACCTGAAACCTACCTCCAGTCTGAATGGGTCAACCTCTGGGTGCGGTGGGGAGAATAAAATACTACTGATCTTTTCCCTTTATGGGATTTTGCAAGCCTGGGGCAAAACACAGATTATACTGTGCGTAGGAAGGGGTTAGAGAGACCTTCCTCACATCATCTACCTACATGCGTATGTATGTATTGATTGGGAAATAAATAAATAAATAAATAAATAAATAAGCCTTTTATTTGGCAGATGTAGTGTTCTGTTAATAGGCTGCCTGTTTTTTGTTGTTGTTGTTTGTTTGTTTGTTTGTGTTTGTGTCGGTATTAAAAGAAGAGCAGACTTCCTGTTAGAAGGAAGCAAATAGTGGAGAATAAGGTTTCAGGGCCATTGATGGCAGCAGTGCTGCTTCTGGACTAACTATACAAATGTTACATGCTGTCATTTGTCTCCTTTCCTGATGATCAGAACAACTGGCAGCAGTTTTCCAAGGTTAACTAGAAGTTGAACTAGGCATTTTGATTTCACGTATATGGCATGGTTCTCAAGACTTTTCTCAGAAATAAAGCAAGGTGTAATAAGTCATGGTAATTCTCATGGTTTTAGGGATGCAGGCATGATAGCCATCCCTGAGAGTCCTTCAGCATCTGGTCAGTTGCCTGAAGGTGTGTGATTAGCTTTGCAGGAGTTCAGTCTTGGCTGAAAACTACAGGTATCCAGATAAGGGTGTATGGCTTAAAACAGCAAGAGAATACAGTTCACAGTGCACACTGGCGTTTTGATAACATGGAGGCTGATGTTCTTTGACAGAAATGGAAGCTGCAATCTCTCTGCTGGAAGACCTGAGAGCTGAGAGAAACTGGTTGTCTTGAATCTAACACTATTTTGTGTCTATGAGTCCCCTACTGACTGCCTAGAGTTGAGGAATTCACCCCAGGTGAAGGACTGTCTGATAATGTAGATGTGATTTTTGCAAACTGTAGAAGTCTAATGACATGACAAATTACTTTTTTTTTAGACTTTGATTACCATGAAGGCCAGGCTGAATTTGGTCACCTCACAAGGCTGTCTGTTGCTCGTTAAGAATCAGGTAGATTTATTGAGTGGGGGCCATTTCTCTATAGACAGGGGTTCTCAAAATGTGGATATTAATGCTGAAGTGTGTGTGTTGACTTCTAGAAAAGAACCTGAAGAGTTGCCATTCCTAATTTAGAGCTTTGCAGTTGCTACTGTTGGACAGAATAAGAGATACATATAGGAAGAGATATCCTGTATGCCATATCTCATGTCAGTATTAGAGGGAATTCCTGACTCAGAGAATACTGTGAAGTGTTCCAGTAAGGTGTTCCCTGACATCCTGCCAGTTGCCCAACTTGTTTCTTCAGGATACCAGACCCATCCTTTCAGTAAAGACTCTTTCTGGAGTAATACTATCAAAAGAGACTGTCTCTATGGCGAATGTAAATGTTAACAGCAGAAATAGCAAGACTATGTATTCAAAGTGAATGTTGAAGAGAAGTACATGTGTTGAATGCTTCCTTACATGATGCGTGAGGGTTAGATCATTGACACTGTGATCTAGTAGAAATGCTGGTACTATGCGAAGTTTTGCTGGATATTTTGTTGTGCAAGAGTGTGGCTGATACATATTCTCCAGTATATAATTTAGATATGGACTGTCCAGGTCAGTGTCCTGTCAGGACTTAGCCTGTAGGCTTGGGGACAAGGGCATACTGCTTAGTACAAACAATGAAGTCAGTATAGATATAGCACTTTTTGCTTTGGAGAACATAATTGCCTATTCCCCATTTCAAAATGGTAGTGTGTCCTTTACCCATATATTATGGGACTATGCCTCCTGTAAATTGAAGACTATATGCCAAAATAAATAAATAAATAAATCTGCCAAGTATGCAAGATGACTTGTACGCGCTATAGCTAACAGATATTAACTGCCCTGCCTTCCTCTCTTCCACAGACTACTGGTGAGCAAAAAGGAAGCTTGCAGTAGTTGCAGTCTCAGTTTAACAAACAAACTACTTAGCTGTGCAAAAGAGAAACTGCTTTTTCTTGGAGGAGGCTTGGAATGTAACCGTCATGGACTGAGGAGATGAAGGTCTGGTAGGACAGTGGAGGTTTTGGGAAGATAATGATATGTGAGAAAAGAGTAGATGATGAGGAGATATAGACTACAGAAGGAAAAAAAAATCAGATTTGTCTCTAGAGATTTATCATTTTATTCAAACAGGACCTAATTATGTAAAAAAAAAAAAAAAAGGTTATTTAGTTTTGGAAGCAAAATTTTAAAAACCACATTATGATAGAGGAAAGTAACTGTATAAACAGAAGAAGTTACTCACTTCAAGCATACATCATTTTAAGTTAATTTCTTTTTCTCCAGAAAGAATCGTAGGTCTGTTGGTCTGCTGTGTTTCTTTGAAATAATTACATGTGGGGTTTTTTTGTTTTTGTTTTTGTTTTGTTTTGTTTTGTTTTGTTTTGTTTTCAGTTAGTTTGTTTTTAACTCAGACCAGCAGCTCCATAACTCCATTTAACTTCAAATTGAGAGCATGCAATCAAACATGTAGTATTTATTCTCAGGTTCATGTTACTGATGACCCAACAAATTGAAGTACTTTATTTTGTTATTCAGTTGTGTTTTGTGGTTAAACTAGGAAGCCCTAATTATTTGATATGATAATGACTTCAAAACTTTCTTCAGTATTTATGTCTTTGCTGGTAATCTTGGCTTGATGAATTCATAATCAGTGGTTAAAATAAATATCCTGAACACTAAGTTTTTTTGAAAATATTCATATATGTCTATATCTATTTATTTAGTTTTATGCACAATGAACTAATAAGAAAGGTGTGCACAGATTAACAGGAAAAAAAAATTATGAGACTGAGTAAGAGGAGCAGAGAGGAGTCAGCATAACTTTAATTTACTCAAATAGCAATCTTGGGAGGCAATAATTTGTTCCTTTACAATTCTGGCAACTGAATAGTAGTTATTTACCTGTATTAGGAAGCCCTTTTTCCCCAAAGAGATCATACATTTTGTATCAGTTTCTGCTTAAATAGGCATCTTAGAATAGTTCTTTCTCCTTATTTAGATACGGAAAGGCAGAGAGGAGAATTAATTTTGGATGGCTTTAAGCAAATGTTAGAAAGGTTAACATTCACAGACTTCCAAATATCTTTTGGGTAGCTGACATTTTCAAATACTAAGCTTTTTCCTTTAGCTTAATTACCATGCTGGGTGGAAACCAATGGATGTGTGAAATGAAATATGCCATTCAAATACAGAAAAGAAGGAGAAAACTGCTTGTAACTATTACAGAGAATAAAAGGTAAAATTGAAAGCCTCTGCTACAAGCTGAGTGTTCTGTTTGAGGCGTTTCACAAGGACTTGATATATTTTATGTATGAGAAATGCTTGGAAACTTTTTTCTCTCACCAAAATATCTCCAAGAGTAATTTATTTTCACATGAGGAAATTGTCTGTTGAAAAGGTAGGAAGATGTGGTTTAAAATTCCACAAAACACATTGCAAAGCTGAACCTGAACAGCAGACAGTGTTATAACTGGACTAACATTTTTGGAGTACCATTTTGGATTCAAGCTGGAGTCAATCTGCCAATTCTTTTGCTTTAAAACTGATCTACCTGTAGAATACATCCCTATGGTATGAAACCTGAGTATGTGTCACCAACATGCATATCATTATTGCTGGGATCCAAAAACATTATCAAAGATTAGATTTCTGACTACAGTATAGATACATGGCAATCATTGACCAAATTAAATACAGTGTGATAAGGGGTTTCCTAGTAGAACTGCATGTAGGTATTTTGAATGAAACCATATTTGAAACAGAAAGTAGTTTTTTAGAGAAACATGATGCTTCCAGTAAAATGGATTTGCTAATCAGTCATGAACATTTTTGTAGCCTCCTAAAAATCTGGAGTCTGCGCAGTGACTCTGCCAATACTCCTGGTAACTTCTGGACGTTGTAGTCTTCAACAGCCACATTTAACAAAAGAATAGATGTCACTCAACCATACGACATGATTTTGAGTAACTTGATTCATGTACCAAAAAGGAAGGTAGGGAGCTAGTAATACGGAAGATGGAGGAACTACAGCTGGAGTGAACTGAGAATATCATAGGGAGGATTTGGTGATGAAAGACTGCTAAATTCCAGCAAGCTGGGGACCTGGATATAGGGAGAACAGGACAGTACTGCTGGGGGATCGGGAACTTCCAAAGGAGAACAGAAATGCAGTGCGGTTGTTGTAAGGATAGGGTGGAGGTGAAGGTGAGATGCAGTTTTATTCCAGTGAACATACAGAGGGAACACATGCAAAAATAGGCATAAGTCCATGGCAAACCAGTTTTAACCATGGTTTTATGGTTAGCAGAACAATTTAGAAGACTCAGTTAAGACAGAGAAAAGAGTACAAGCAGTACAATTTCCATCATTATGATATTGCTTTCTGTGAAGGTCTTTTAAAGATGTGTTCCTCTCCTGCATTCATGGAATCTGGCTGTAATGTGTCCAATCAGGAAACATGGGCAGTTCATATAGACATTAAGATAAGCAACTCAGCATTTCAGTTTTTTATTTCAGGAATATTAGTCCTTGTTTTAAACATCACTACATAAAAACAGACACGCATCCCTTGCAGCAAGAGCTCATATCAGATGTCTTAGCTGTAAATACTAGTCTGACCTTTTCATGTCTTTGCTCATCCTGTTCCTTAAGTTCTTTGCTGAGCAGTGAAAACAGTGCCAAGAGGAGCATGATGAGTCCCGTGCACATAGGATGCAGTACCACAGAACCTAGGAGAGAGGGAGTGCTCTAGTTACTTGTTTATCTAAAAGAATAATTGTAAATATCTGAAAGGTGATTTTTGGTAATGAAATCCACAGTGGATATTAAACTCTGGAAAAAAGGATTCCGTTTCACACTTCTTTTTTTCTCTCTGCACATTTCCTCTATGAGCTGTGCCGTTTGTCAAGTGACATATCTGTGCTCAGGGTTTTAGGTCCCTGTTTATTGTTACGTGTTCTGTGCAGAGCTCAGTTGCCCAACTCGGTATCAGTTTCTTTGGTTGATTTGGCCCTGTATGTCTTTTGTAGAACTTCATTTATAATATTCAAACTGTTTTTTTGGCAGCATTAGGCTATCACCAGCAGGTCAAGAGAAGAGACCCTTTGTCTCTACTCAGCATGGAGGGGGGGTCACACCATTATATCCAGTTCTGGGCCCCTCACTACAAGAGAGACCTGGACATGCTGGAAATACTGCAACGTTTGGCCACTGAGATGACCAAAGGACTGGAGCACCTCTCCTATGTGGAGATGCTGAGAGAGCTGGTATTGTTCAGCCTGGAGGAGGCTCACAGGGAATTTCATTTATGTCCATAAATACTTCAAGGGAGGGTGCAAATAAGACAGAGCTGCGCTCTTTTCCATGGTGCCCAGTGCCATAATAAGAGGCAATGGGCACAAACTGAAACGCAAATGGTTTCCTCTGAACATCAGATAGCACTCCTTTATGGTGTGGGTGACTGAGCCCTGGAAAGGTTGCTCAGAGAGGCTGTGGTGTCTCCTCCTTGGAGATCTTCATGGTCCTGGGCAATGTGCTGTAGGTAGCTTTGCTTGAACAGAAGTGTTGAACCTCCAGGTGACCTAAAGAGGTCCCTTCCACCTCCATTATTCTGTGATTCTGTGATAGCACAATCAGACGAACCCTGTGAGAAAAATACTGTATTCTGTCATTTCACAAATGCTTCCAGTTACTTTTTACAGGAACCTATTTAGACTGTTAAACTTAGGAGACCAGAGACTTCCTCCTTCCTTCCTTGCTATATCAAAATGAAAGACAAATAGGCTGAAGTTTCATCCTCATTAGTTTTTATGTTTCTTTTATGGCTGATTGTGATTCACTGTTTGTGTACTTACTTCTTTGAAATTAAAAATAAATTGAGCTTTTGACTGTGACTTGACAATATGTCAGCTAGTATTTCTTCTCAATATTTTTTTCTCAGCAATACTAATTTGAAAGAAGATTTGATAAATACATTTGTTTATAGAAACCTGTATTTCATGTCAAAAAACAAAGAATACTGCCCATATAAAAGCTGAGAAATACTTTATAGCTAATATCTTCTAAGTTATTTAAGCACATAACTCATAGCAATAGATTTAAGGCACAAAAATATTTTGTTGAATTATCCTCTGAGTATCACTGAACATATGTCTGGTTCTTAGGAGAAAGAGCATTAGAGAGTGACAGCAAGCTAGACTTAGAAATCAGGTACTAACTTTCCGATCAGAATAGCTCAGTGAAGACAATGTGCATGTAATCAAAGTAGGTTTGTGTGACAAAAGCTTTTGTGGTCATTGTTGGGGAATGAAAAGGAGAAATAATTCTTTAGACTATTTTGGTGTTATGGCAAATGTAGACTTTTAATAAACTACGGGAATACTTAATGACATAATATCCCATATGACATTAAAAATTTCTATCCACTGTGCTCTTCAGTAAAAATAAATAAATAAATAAATAAATAAATAAATAGATAGATAAAGAAAGACCTATTTCCTACATTAAAACATGATCTCATTTTGTACATGAATAAAAGCAATTCCTTTAATGGGATTCATTTTCTGTGACAAAGCATTGAATGTTTGCCTTTCAAACAGTTGTCCTAATTATTAGAGTATTCAGCTGAACATGGGCTGTTCACCTTCCTGTCTCTTGTCTGCTCATCTCAGAGAAGTCTTGAACCTCAGTCCATATTCTACCTGAATACAAGAATTATCGACTAGAATTTTGGTGTCTGAATAGAATGTATAATATTTTTGTAGTTTCAGGGCCAAAGAAAAGAGTAAGGATGTAGTATATGGACTCAGATTTTTTTGTTTTGTAAGTATCTAGCAGAGTTCTACGAAGTTCTCTAGTAAATGAGGTTGCATTATTTTAGGAGTCATTTTTTTCCTAGTATATATGGTGAGCTATGAGTTTTCTGATAAAGTCTTTAGAATCACAGCATAGTGGAGGTTGGAAAGGACCTCTGGAGATCTAACCCTCCTGCTCCAGAGGGGCCATCCAGAGGAGGATGCCCAGGCCCATGTCTAGGCAACTTTTGGATATCTCCAAGGAGGAGACCCCACAGCTTCTGGGTTGCCTGTGCCAGTGCTCTGCCATCTGCATAGCACAGCAGTGCTCCTGGTATTCAGAGGGAGCCTCCTGTGCTCCAGTTTGTGCCCATTGACTCTTGTCCTGGCACTGGGCGCCACTGAAAAAAGTCTGGCTGCATATTCTTTACATGCTCCCTTTAGGTATTTATAAATTAGATTCCCCCTGAGCCTCCTCCAGGCTGAACAGTTCCAGCTCTCACAGCCTCTCCCCTGTAGGAGAGATGCTCCAATCTTCTGATCACCTTGGTGGGCCTGCGTTGAACTCTTTCCAGAATGTCCATCTGTCTCTTGCAGTGAGGGGCCCAGAACTGGATGTGCTTTTGACAAGACCACAGGAAGAAGAGTTCTCTTTGGAATAGGATTTATTTCTTGAAATATATATGATATCAAATTGATATGTCCTATCTGACAAGAATGCTGTAGATGAAGCTGGTAAGAAATTGACATACAGTGGATATACTTTATTATTGAGAATGTATTATTACAATTTTAAAAGTATTTCTGAATGGATTAAGCATTCAATACAGGATTTGTTTCTGTAGTGTTCTACTTAGCCTGGTTTTTCTAATTTTATGTTCCGGTGGAGCTATTATAGGAAGTTTACGCAGTCTAAGTAATTTCTTACTTCTTTCCATTTCTATTTATGTTTTGAGTGTTTTAATTTATATATGTTATTTGTGCTGGAGAGACTAGATATGTGAGGGAGACTAGAGCAGTTGAGATACTAAGAATGAAGCCCAACCTTTGAGTTTAATTTTTGTTGAAAAGATTGCAATATCCCAAAACATAAAACAGTATTTTAGGAGCAGTAATGATTTCAAATTGATTGCCCTTAATAATATTCAAGATCATTTTGTTCTATTGCAATTTGTATTTTCACACTTCGTCTAGTAATTAAAGAGTGTTCTGGCACTTGCTAGGCAAGATCTGAATGGCATTAGTACCTGGGCTGTATTTTTAGGATGACCAGAATGTGCTGACTTCCCAAACCATCTGAGCTGTTGTTCAAGACAATAAATAATATTTAAGGGAGTTTGTGTTTTGCTCAAACATCTTATTAGGGATAGGCTAGACAGCCTACTAACTCTGTTCTTGAAATAATATTATGACTTCATTTTAAACGATCTGTTGCTCCATCCTTTTTTGCATGACAGCTCCATGTTTTTTGCATTTTTTTTTACAAAAAGTTGTTTTTAGGAATTCTAATGCATTGTTGACTAAATGTGTTTGGATTGTCTATTTCAAATCTCACCAAAGAAAATACCTTTCCTCCTGCCCTGAGGCCATAAGGAAATGTCTCCTATGGTCATATTTTTTGTATGATTGCCCCTTGCACAAAAGCATTCAACAGAATCCTGTAAGAACTGATGATCATTTTTGTCATTTAGTTTAGAGTTCAAAGTTGGGAACTGAGAGGTTACTGACCTAGACAGTGTTGTGTTTTTAATTTTGACATTGAGTTTGCTCAAATGTTCACCCCAGGTATATGAGTTTAGAGGTTGTATATAATGGTAATTCATTCAATTTTGAGTATTTGAGTCCTGCTCAGATTTGAGATTTTTCTACTTTAATTGATTTCCAGTAGGTGGCATCCATGCATAATAAAGATCCCTGAGCCTTTTCTAGTCGGAGTGCTTTTATATTTATTCAAGAGAAAATAACATTTTAGTAGTAACCCAGATTGCTAATTAAAAATGGAAATATTTTACTTGAATGTCAACTTCTCAAAATATTGTTTTTGATTTCTCATCTTTCTAGACTCCAACAGTTTCTTGGACAATTATTTCTTTTTTTTTT
>VXAV01009176.1:92870-117920 GCA_013399715.1 Alectura lathami | reverse complement strand
AAACACTGGACAAATTAATGTGGGGAAGAATGTGAAAGACTCGAGGAATGGAATTCCTGAGATCTGATCTTTTCTTTCAAATTTCTCAAGAGAAAATATCTCAAGTGTAAATTATTCCTAGAATTCATAAATGTTATGGTTGTGTGTCTCAAGGCATATTGGTCAAAGATAACTTCCTCTGGTCTAATCTGTCTTCATCCCTTTCACTCAGATTTCATTTTCAATCCAAATGCTCAAATGCTGTTTCAAATTCAAATCAGAGTCACTTCTATGCAAATGTTTGCCTTGTATTTGGGTCCCTGTGTGCTTATCATTCAAATGTCTGAATCTCAGTACGGTGGTTATGCGCAACAAAATCTATGTCATCAAGTCCTATATGCATTTGTACCAACACAGAGAGCAACCCTGTTTATGATCCCAGGCTTGGAATCAGGATGTGATGTTATTTAGAAATTACACTGACAACTTCTAAATATTAAAATATATAGAAATATATCATCTTTTTTATTGTAGCCCTGAATCAGAGGTGTTCTTCCTCCTTTCAAAGAAGCTTTTTTTTATTTTTATTTTTTTTACCACCAATTTATATTGTGTTAATCAATCCTATGTATAAGATTTTCTGTTCTGTTATTCCCTCCAAATGTATATTGCTTTACTGTCAAATGATTAAGAACACCAGAAATATCCTTTCCATTTAGACCAGTGACCTGCTGAGTATATCTCTGTCTCTAACAGTAGCATTAGCAGATGCTGTCTGGGGAGAGTATTATCCTGGTCACCATCTTTGCTCCATTCCTGTTACATTCTTCCAGCATTCACAGTAGTTGTATTACAGCTATTAAAGACACGTTCCTACCTACCCTGTTTGATACCTCTTAATAAACATGTTGTCTGTTTCAGGTTATCCCCAAATTTGTTTAATTCCTCTGTGAAACTTCTAATACTGTCTGCATTCACAGTCTCCTATTGCAAAAATTTCCACAAATTAACTTCCTGTTCTGCACAAAGTACTTTCTTCTATCTATCTCAAATAATCTATTATTATATTTTACTACAATCTTGTGTACCTTTAACATTGAAGATTGTGGTGAATAATATCTTTGCATTCAGCATATCCACAATCTTTATGCCTCTGTCCCCTCAGTTACACTTCTGTTTGTCAGCTCGATTCACCTCAGTCACAAATCTGCTCACCTGCCCTCTTTGCAAATTGTAGAGTGCCAGCTTATTCAGCACCTCTCAACATGGCAATTGCTCCATCCTTTTTATCCTTTATCTGTACCTTCCCTACCTCTATTTGTTTGTTTTTTTCTAGACATAGGGAGAATAGAACTGCAAGCATGCAAGATGCCAAAGTGACATTTGATGTGGCAATAAAATGGCACCTAGGTCACTAGACCATTTCTAACAATACTTGAAATATCATCAGAATTTTCCTGATGTTGAGAGCGAAAATTTTCAAGATCTGTCAACATTAACTTAAAAATCTTCTGTTTGGATCGTGAGTCCTGAGCATCATATAGGCGTGATTTAGATGATTTTTTTTTTTTCTAGCAATATTTTTTTCTTTTACTTCTATTGGTTTGTATTGGCTAATCACTAAGCCTCACAAGATCCAGATTTCTGGAATGCCTTGCCATTGACAATGCATTTGAATAGCAGAATTCTGCTATTCTGTATTCAAATCTACAGAACTGAAAATTAAGTAGCAATTATATTGTTTGTTTTCTTTTTTTTTTTCTTTTTTTTTTTTTCCACCCCCTATGTATTGACTGAATGAAAGACAAGACCAAAACCAAAATAATTGTCATTTTTCTTCAGTAAGTTGATACCTGTAAAATTTTATGCTTTGATGAAGAATATGATTCCAAAATACGTAAATGTTGAATGCTGTTTTGTTGTATATGCTGGCAGATCTCAGTTACATGTTTCTAGCTTTATATTGCAGGCATATTAATATACTCCCATATATTCTTTTGCAGATTTCACAATAATTGTTGTAGCTAAAATTCTGATTATGTTTTCCTTCAGAAACCCTTTCTAGGAATTTTTTTTTTTAGGCACTTCACACTATGCCTGCTGGGTGCAAAAAAAAGATCAGACAATGTTGGTATAGTAAGTAAATCCTAACAGGGTGTGCAGTCATCTCACTTTTGAATACCAAATATGTTCTTCATACAAAGCATTCATGACCTGTAAAAACAGAGAAGTCCAAAGGAGTTCCTTCTCATTTAAAAAAATGTATAACATAGTTTGTCATGTATATACCATATAAGAATGTACTGCCTGATGAACACCATATTCTATTCATTTCATGTGCATGGCATCTCGATGACCAGTCTTCTACTGAGCTGCCTCCTGCACATTACCGATCGATTATGAAGGCTTTCTGTGAGGACTGTTAATCGTAACAAATGCCATTTGCATGAATGTATTTTTTACATGTGCAAAGAACACTCTTTCTCCAATATGTAGTCCATGATTACTTCACTCTAGGGAGTGCTTTGTTTAGGTTGTACATTCATGTAAGTCTGGCTCCTTGGGTCTCTGCAGACCTTCATCAGTGCCTCAGAAGGCTTTACACCATCCTGCACCATCACATGCTCAAGCCACAACTGGGAAGTTGCCACAAGTATTCTCCCTGTAAGGCATAAAAAGCACAAAGAAGATGGGCTGGCACAGCTCTCTCATGCTATTCTAAACACTGAAGTTCAAAGTAGCCACACAAAATAATTGTTACCTCTATGAGTCATAGCTTGCTTAAAGCACTATGAAGGATAGAGGAGGGATTGGTTCTCAGTCTTTAGCAGTAACAAGGTCGTAGTCTTTTTCAGGTTATTTTTCAGTCAATACCCTTCACATGGGAGACTCCTTCACTATTTGCCTTTTCATGTTTTCTACGGTGTGACATGACTCAGTATAATCTCAATGAAGAAGTGCTTTCAGTCTTGTTAGTTACAGCAGAGAAGGGTAGGAAGGGAGACTGTTGCAGCTGATCCTGACAAGGCAATTTATCTCGTGAGAGTTTCCCACATTAGATGGCATTGCTTCATTGTGTCATGTGGTCCTCAGACACACATCAGTCTAAAAGGAGAAGGAAGGTGATTCTTTGCCTTGAGAAACAGCCTCTGCCCTTTACTGCTGCCTCTGGCCTGATGCAATAATTTTAACTGGGAATTCCTAAAGTGTGGATAACCAGGAGACAGTACAAGTGGCAGTGACAGAGGTTGTTAAAAATGTGGATCTGCATTAAACAATAATGTTAACTGCCAGGTTAGTTTGCCAGTGTTGTTGTTCTGAATGTGTCTGGGTGAGTGATTAGATGGTTGTCCCAGTCATCATCAACATGTGAATACGTGTGTTCCCCTTGAAGTGTGCATGCATGTACATTATGAGAGCTTTTTGTTACTTACCATGGTGTTTTTTCCTGTCCCCTCTACACTCACAAGAGTGTAGGGATTATCTTGGAAGGCAGTTCAGAATATTCACACAGAATATTAACTCTGGAACAGTAAGCACAGAGCCTATTCTTTTGTTGTAAGTGTTTGTCACTTTCCTTCTGCACTAAAGAGGCAAATTGCCATCAGAACATATGTTTCTCCTCTAAATGCTTTTTTCAGTAGTAACATCACCAGTGGTCCATGCTTTTTCCTTAACTGAAGCAGATGGCTTAAAGGTCCTGGCATTAGCTGCAGTGACTAAAATTAATAAATAAATGCATGCTACTATCCTGACTTCTTTGGCTTCATGCCTGTAAGCAATACAGAGAGAAGGGGACAGACGCTTTAGCAGGGTCTGTTGTGATAGGACTAGGGGAAATGGTTTTAAACTGAGAAAGGGGAGATTTAGACTGGGTATAATGAAAAAGTTCTTTACAATAAGAGTGGTGAAGCGCTGGCACAGGTTGCCCAGAGAGGTGGTGGATGCCTTGTCCATGGAGACCTTCAAGGTCAGGCTGGGCAGGGCTCTGAGCAACCTGATCCAGCTGTAGGTGTCCCTGTTCACTGCAGGGAAGTGGGGCTAGATGGCCTTTAAAGGTCTCTTCCAACTCAGATGATTCTGTGATTCTAGGATAATAATGACTGATTACAAAGTATTAAAGTGAGAACTATATGAACCATGAATTCCAAACTGAGCTTGTGTTGCGACTTACTTAGAACTCAAACAATGAATTTGAAAATAAAAGTTTATTTGACAGTGAAAAAGAAAATACCAACTTTCACTAGTATTTTCTCATGTTTTGTCTAAACAATCGCATATAATTCGATTTTCAACCCTTTTGCTAGGAGACGGTTGCATATTTTTAATATAATGTGTGTCATATCCTGAAATGTCTGCCTGTGATTCCTCTCCAATCTATCGATTTTTACTTCTGACAATTGTGTCTAGTCTGAGTTCCACATAGTAAATGATTCATTTGCCTTTACAGAGGACATATTTAAAACAATTGTGCTCTTGAATTTACAACTTTCACTGTGTCAGACTATGTGCCACACTTCTGGAGTCTGATTCACAAGACTCTGTAATCTGATAAAGTTGTTTAGTTGTTTTTAACAAGCTTTGTATCAAGCCTTTTACTTTTAAAATTTTAGAAATAGATTCTCAATGAGACTAAGCATTGCAGTGAAGAGTGTCAAGATTTATGGTTGTAGACTTTGCCCTTTTCTCTTTTGTATGAATTTGAGCTTAGAAACTTTGTGTGTTCTAATCCTAGGTGTCAACAGCTATGTATGTGATAATTACTGCCTCAGTCTTCTGTTTGTCAATATCCTTTTTGTAATATAGCACTTAGCACTGGTAGACTAAATGTTACCCTGGGTGGCTGTATCCACACTGGTAAATTGCTCAGGGCCAGCCTAAGGACTCTCAAAAGATCAACTACAGTGTTTAAATGTTAATATGCTCTTTGGGGATTACAGCCATTGCCAACTGATACAGTCTGGAGGATAGAGAAGATGAAGGACTGACTGAGAAAGCAGCATTCTAGGGGAAGAGAGGGAGATTAGGGCTGACAGCTGAGCAATGGCCATGGCCCATTTGATTAACTGGTACAGACATCCTTGCATGGATCCTACAGAATACAAGTAAATTACACAAGTGAATCATAACAATACACTGAATGGGGAGAAAATTCTTAACCCCAAAATGAAATTAATATCAAGACAACACCAGTCTTCCAAATATTTTTTGATAGATCACTGAAGTCATTCACATTTTACTTATTTCAGAAAAATCTATTCCATAGATTCCATGTCAGCCTTTGAAAGTGTTCAGCTAATTTTCTGCACCAGCACTGAAAATAGTCCTCAGCATGTAGACTATTTAATGTACCATTGATACAGCCATAATTCAGCTTTGTCAGTATGTAGTGAGTTTTATATTTAGAATAACAAATAGTGTAATTGCTTAGTATCAGTAATCAGTTGTTAATTTTTCACAACATTCTATACATGCTGTCACTCTCTACATTTCTTACTTTCATCTCATACAAAAATGTGATAATTCACTTTAATGCCCTGAATCCAAAGCACAAAAAATGCAGTTGCTCAGAATTTGATTGCAGTCTGTAATAGTTACCCATTATTTCCTCTGACAGTGAAAGAGTAAAATTAGTCATAAACTTATTGTTTTCCTTGAATCTCTTAGCCTGTTAATTGTTTTGTAGAAAGTCTTTGAAGTGAGCATGGGTCACGTTCAGGAAAAGTGTTTATCTATACACATCTGTAGTGTTTAGATGTGAGGGTAAAGATTTTTGGTAAAAATCTAAGAATTATTCTATGTTCATGTATTTCAGTTATTTTTAAGGGTGGAGTGTTATGAACTATGAAACTGGAAGGGATGCAACCAGCAGTTGTGTTTGCCAAAATGTTACTCCATTGTTAAATTGGGACTTCTGGAATAAACACAGCATCCCAAGGAGATATTTGCAAGGGTTAAGCCAGGGTTCTCTGTATGTTTTGTTGTACTGGCGTGTAACATTGGCATGTTTGCCTTCATTTTTATAATCATTTTGCACATTTCTGTTTTATCCCTTTATTTCCAAAAATATTTTTTTTCTTCTTACTGATGAAAGGTGGCTCTGATGTCACTCTGTAACCTTGGAGAAGTAAGCAATGGCCCTTTCAACTGCATTTGAAAGTAAATGTATGTAATTTCTATCTTTCCTCAGTTGTCCACATATACTGTGGACTTCGAGGGCATTAGTGTGCATTTGTTGCTGCTTCTAAAGCACCCTCTAGCAATCATTTAATGAAGCAGCCAAACAAACCGCTGTGTAATCTGTTAATATCGCAATTTACAATGTAATTAAGATAAAGTGTTTGAAAATGAATGTCTCATAGTTTTATGTCTAATTAGTTTCTGCTGATTACCACAAAGCACTTAAAACTCTAATAGCTAAACAGAATAATTAAAATCATGAAATGTGGCCCTAGTGTCTACACTACATAGGTGAAATTTTATTCTCCTAGATCATCTGTTGCTCTGAGGTCAGTGGATAGAAAATATGTCTGCTTTAATATCCAGCCTTCATTTTGATAATCCTGACTTATGCTACTTTGAAGCTGTGAATCAGGGACAAAAGATCCAGTGAATGAAAATAAGACAGTGACTCAATTAAATAATAGAAGTAGTAATATTGTGAAAGCATTGTGAAAGCAGATAGTTTTTATTAGGACAGAATAAATTCTATCTCAAAATCTGGTGGGCTACTGCAAGCTGCATTGTTTGCCACATTTCTGATTACTCTGTTGGAGTTGAGTGTTTGAACTGCTCTAATGAACAATTTGTCTGAATATTTTACATTGTGTATCCTCATCATCTTCTGTGACTGCAAATTGGAGAGTAAAGGCTTTTTGTTTAACACAGTAAAAACAGACAAAACAAAACCACTTTCCATCCAAGTTGTACCTCTTTTGCAAAGACAGAGAAGATTTGGATAATTGCATTCTCAAGTCATTCTCCTGCTCATGCTTTTCTCCTTATGCACTCGCTATTACAATATCATCCACAAGCAACATGGATAGGCTCTTGTAAAAATATACAAATATCTATCTGATGGCACACAGTGTTGTTATTGCAAATGAGTGTATATTCAGTGCTATTTTCAGGCTCTTAAAATTGTATCTGCATCACTGTTTAAATGTATGTCAGGAGTCCTCTTGATTGTTACCACTTGCACTGCAGAGAAGACTGAGAATATATGGACTTGATTCCTTTTAGATAAATTTTGTCTAGAAGATGCACTCCTGGAGCAAGTCTAATGCAGTGTAGACACAAAGAAGAATCCAGTCCAAGGGAGTTTCTCAAAAGCACAAAATGGAATGTATAGTTAGGAGTAGGTTGCCAACACTAACTGCTTTGCTGTTTAAGCCTTGCTAATGTAAGTATAGCCTTACAGCTGCATCTATAATTCAAGTTGGGAACTTCTGGCTCAGACACAGGAATGAATTGTTATATGTCAACTGAACCAGTTACTGTATACAGTGATTATGAACATACAAATTCATAATCCAGGACAAGAGAGAGTTAGTATAGCCTTTACTGATAGAAAGCTAGCCTAATTCAATAGTGTATTAGCTAAAATCATTCTCATAAACACTTACCATGGATTTGCTGATATTTAGGGTGGGATTCATCTCAATTCTGTGTATTGCAGTTGTTATGAGATGCAGGCCTTGATTACAGCAGCAATTACCATTAAGAGAAAGATTCAATCTCTTCATCTGCTTTAGCTCATGGTATTGCTACTTCAATAATGTTTGTAATGGGGATACAAATCTATAACATTCAGGTATTATCACTTCACTAATCCGAATATGATTATTGCTCTCTCTTTTTTTTTCCCCCTCTATTATTGTGTCTGTGATAACAGGGATAATCTTCAAGAAGCTGATTTTTCTTTATGTACTAATCAAGAAATGAGCTGACATTAGCTCTGAGGAAAATGGGATTTAATATTGCGTACTGTTATTATATTGATGCACTTGAACTGAAAGAAGCTCATGAGCATCTTAAAGGGGTCTTGTGTAAATATTGAAAGCTAGGGAGGTAGATTCTAGTTTTCAAATCTAAAAAACGCTTAGGAAGAGTTCTGAAGTTACGAAGTTGACAGGAAAGAAAATCTGGCAGTCTGTTCTCAGAAAGATGAACTGTTCTCTAGTGCTGAGGGTAAGTGCCATGGAACAGGTTGTTTTCGTACAGATACTCTTGCACTCCTCAAAACACAGAAGCTACATGTAAACCAACAATCTAGTGGTTGTTTTTATAGTTCTTTTGTGGCCCAAACCTTGGGTACATGGGCATCTACATGATGTACTTTTGCAACCATGTCCTTTACCGAGGCAGAAGCCTGTTCCTTCCACAGTGCAGCAGCCCAGATGGGTCTGCCCCTGTGCTGCCAGTTGTTCTGCTTCCACTGTTGTGTAACTACCCCCACAGGGCATTTGTCACCATCCATGAGTCAATATAGAGATAGAGCACTGGCAACTTTCCTTGTTTAGCAGTATCTAAAGCCAGCTGGATGGCCTTCACTTCTGCAAATTGTCTCGATTCACCTTCTCCTTCAGTAACATCTGCAGCTTCTCATGTAGGGCTCCATACAGGAGCCTTCCGCCCCTGACGCTTCCCCATAGAGAACAGGACCCATTAGCACACAAGGTGTATTGCTTCTAATTCTTTGGCACTTTATTATACAGTGGGGCCTCTTCACTGCACATCATTTCCACCTTTAGTGATATTCTGAAATCTTTGCCTTCAGGTCAGTCCTTGACCACTTCCAAGATTCCTGGGCGACTGGGCTTTCTTGTCTGGTCTGTTGTGTGATCAGTGCAACCCACTTACTCCACATAGCATCTTTTTTTTGAGATTCCACTGTTGTTCGGTGGTGAAATCCAAAACTGTCAGAGGTGACAATCTTGATAGATACCTGCCCGTATCCTCCCATACACCTCACTATGAATGAAATTAAGTCTGTCCCAGCTGAAACTATGACATATTCGTATTCTGATTTCAGTTGAAAAAGCTTTGACATATAGGCAGACACAAGACTATACTGCATCCTGTGGTCTGCCTGACCTGGACAATTAGGACACCAGGACAGGATGCACTGTGGAATACATCTTCTCTGCAGTTTAGAAGCAGCTACTGGGATTACAGTCCTGTTCTACATGCAATGTCTTTTACAGCTTGTGAGAGTTTATAAAATACTGTCAACATTTAATAGGATTTATTATGTGATGATAATGTTTTTTCATTTTTTTTGTTTGCTTTATATGTATTATTTATGTGATATTCAAAAAAATCAGGCATTCACAAATAGCAAATATAAGAAATGGAATAAATATTTAGACAAAAAATCACAGCATTTTGTCAAATCAACTCTGTGAAATATCTCTTCTTTAGATATCCCTAAATCTGAAAATATGCTGTGCCATTTGTACATTTTTACATTTATAGGCATCTGGAGAGTGTTGCTTTCAAGGCCTTACTGATAAGTAAGGGGAAGTACTATTTTTTAAAGCCTTCTAATGTTTTATAAAAAACCCAATTCCTAAATTATATTAATGTAATCATTATTACAATGTTGATAATATTTATTTGTTTATTTGTTCAAGAAGCATAGACTGATTATGTATGTAAGGGGTGGATGAAGTTGGATGACTAATAAAATGTTGGTGAAATGATAATTTTGCAGTTATGGCTTCTTCCCTTTGCAGACTTTATCCTTATATGGAGGACTCTTTCTTTATGTTTCAGGATCCAAGGTTATTCATTCTTCATATCTGCATAATGAAAGGAATCTCCAAAGACAAAGCAATACCAAACTGCTGTATAATAAATTAATTTAGCTGTGCAGGTAATACAGATAAATGCCTGAACAGAAATGTGGACACTGACAAAACTATAGGACTTGAAAGCTTGCACTGAACAACACTTCTTCATATCTCAATATACTGTTTTGTAATTAACTAGATGGCAAACACAAATGAAAAGCCTCCGGAGCCCTTGGTAATTATTTTGTTCTTCATTTTCTTGAATTAGAATTTGAATATGTATTTCAGTCATGAGTAGTGAAGTGAATCTGTACACTTGACTATGTGATCTCTAAATCTCTAATTCCTGTGTAATAAGTGCTTTTTTTTTTTTTTTTTAATCACACCAGTAACTATTATTTAATGATTTTTTTAAAAAATTGTACGTATGTCATCAGCTATGAAAGAACACACTACTTAATATGTTATTGACTGCATTTTTATTTTTCTCTGTTAACTTATCATTTAAGCATCCAAAATATGAAATATATTTAGAGCTACTACTTATGGTTAATTGATGGTCAAAGCTTTTAGGAACTGATGTGAGCACACCAGAAGTTTAGGAAACACTTACCTTAAGCTACGTCTGTTAATTCCCTGTGTAGGAGGATAGGGAAAGAATCTGTGGTTGATGTTAAAAACCCAACTGTGAGGCAAATTGTAGACAGACGACTAAAATGCAGCCACTGTGCACAGAAGTAGAATGTGGACTAGACTTTCTTTTATAATATATATCTTCAAAATGTTCTTAATGCATTTCAGCATTATGGAGCTGAAGGAAATTGCTTGGATTATTTAGGAATCATATAGCACAACCTTTGAGTCACATAAATTTTCCAGAGACCAGTGTAAAAGACTTGAGGAGAAGACTGCACTCCTAGAGCAGCAAAGAGTTAGTGGTCTGCCCTGAAAACAAGGGGGTTAAGTCCACTTCCAAATGCTGACACATCTGGAAGCACAAAGCTTCAAACAGGCAAGTATAGGATCCATTAGAAAAGTCAAGAAGGGCAAAAAAAAATTAAAGTTTTAGATGCAAGTAAAAACAGAGCTTTTGTTCCAATGATTTGCTAATTCTGGAACCCTGTCCATATTTCTCCAAGGGATGTCAAGAGGTAGATATACATTAAATGACTTTCCTTTATCTGAACCCTGTGATCCTCCAATTGCAATAATGACAGTTCAATTTCATTAATGGGGGCAGAGGAAGGGTAATTAATAATAAAATCCTGCTCCACAAATGAACGTATATATTTTTTTCCCTTTTATACCAACTGCAAACACATGGCTCTCTGATACCTTCACAGAAAATTTGAACAAATAAAGCTAAGTTTAGAGAACAGAATTTTCTTAGGTAAGGAAGAAATTTGCTGAGCTATACATGCCAAGAATATTTTGCAAACAACTAGAGAAATAAGGATTGAAGCAACTAACCCATTGAACACCTAACTTTGACAACTATAACTTGGCCTACAGACCCAGAAACAGTTACAATATTGTTTGAAGATTAAGCTAGTTTCTCCTTTTCTGTAAATTATAGGTGACAAATATTTCAAGATGTTTTGTGAATCTTTGAAACGTTTGAAAGAATCTATGCTGAATTTGTGCAGGTATGTCCTTCTTGCATTTGTTTGGGTAAGACTCTATCCCAAGTGTAAAGAATATTAGGAACATTAGGAACAGCAGGAAATCATCGTCTGCATGGCATATCTTTCTTTCTTTTCCAGTTTACTACATTGAGTCTGTCTATGCATGAGGAGAATGTCTCAGACTAGCATACTAAGGAAAACTAGATTGGAGACTCTTAATTATTTTACAGCCCTGTATCTTTCTCAATTCTGTAAACTTCTTTACTTGGCATTAATATAAAGATCTTCTAAATTTAATATTGTTATGCATGTGCTGACCCTCAGGTCTCATGGTTAACTGAGTTATGCACAGAGATTTTAGTGTAAAGATTGTGGTGAAATGACTTGTGAAATTGGTCCAAATCTATGCATAAGTCATAACTGACAAAAAAGATGTTTAAGCAATAATATAATAACTTCACTGGAAATAAGTGCTAAAATTCTAATTTAGAATAATCCTGTTGAAAAGTTATTTATCAGGGTTTATTTTAATTTGATTAGACAGAGTTTATTAATTTCCCATCTTTAACAACTCATTTTTAGTGATTATCTGGATGTTATTTAGTACAGCCTATAGACAAAGAACAGGAAATTCTTATTAATGGACTAAGGAAGATATGATTGTTTCAGATTAAAAAGAGCTATGAGAAGCTTAATTCTAAGTAAGTAAAGCTGAAATGTAGGATGAAATATAAATGTCTTTGGGACTTGTGTAGTAAATACAATCAACTCTTCCAAAATTTAAATTCAAATTACTAACATAATGGAGTCTTCTCAAAATGATGTACCTAATAAATTTTTTATTCTGAATCTTAATTGGCTACATAGTAACCCAATTTATGTTGTTTTGATAATCTGTACCAAATAGTGCATAGTCTAGATTTTGTCTGGAACAGGGCAGAGTGTGTTCAGGCAATATTTTTAGTATTCTAACATGACTTTACACTACATATACCCTGCTCTCCAGCTGTCTCATATGCTGTCACATGCGTGCAGCTTGCCTCCTGTTCCCTTCCAGCAGCCAGCTTGCAGACCGTCCCATCTCTCCAGTATCCAGCCCAGACTTATGCCTGCTTCCGTACAAGGCTCCCGGGCCTCTCATCTGACTCTCAAACTAGTCCAGACCAGTGATCACGCTGACATACAGACACACACCATATCAGTGCACTCCTGTGCCTCCAGTCCTTGATCTCTCCGTTTCCCCATCTTTTGTTCTTCCCCTAAGCATCCCATATTAAGTTCCTAGGCATCTGAAATTTAAGTTGTCTATAATCCTAAATGCTCTTCCTCGGCATCACATAATGTGTTCCACAACCCGCAGGGAGTGCCCCCCTTAGTATGTGAGGTGATCTGCAGAAGTCCTCTCCCACTGGGAGTGATGGGTGTTTTCCCAGCACATGGGACTGATGCTCTTCTGAGAAGGTCAAGGCAGGGGCTCATCTCCCTGATGTGATTATTGAGGTTCCCCTCCAGGCACTGTGTCTATGTACTCCTTCATACTGGTGGAGATGATCATTTAGTCATATAATCTGAACAGTAGTGTTCTGACATCTGAGGGAAAAAGTTGCTGCTCCCGAGTTTGATGATGGAAGGGCTAGCTGGCCCTACATATTCCAAAGAACCTGCAAGGTAAGCCTCCAATGAGAGTGCTTTACTGTCAAAGTTATAGGACCTTTGTGAAGGAAGAACTTTGTTTATAGTTCAGTAATAACATTTAGATCCTTTTCTTAACTATGGGATTACAGATTTGTGCTTTCTTTTCTGAACTTTGGGCCCAGAAAATATTAGGGATTCACTCTTCGCTAATGCATTTTTGTAAGAAGAGCTCAAGAACAGATCTTCCTTTTTCTTAAAGAATCTAGAATACAATATGAGAGTTAGACAATTGGAGGAAAGTGGGTATGAATCACAGGGGACAGCAGAAAGCCTTCAAACCAAATCTTTCATTTTCTGCATAGAACTTCTAATAACTAAACTATTATATGAAAGATAATGAGCAATATCTTTCCTTTTGTTGGCTGGAATATAGAAAACAGTGAAACATATAGAGTCTTAATTCTGAGCTTTTTCCCTAATGCTCTGCCTATAAGAATAATCTTTGCATTTTGGGGACATTATGATGGTCTTTTTTCTGCCAAGCTAGGTTACCGATAGTGTCCAGTACTTCATTACACTGTACCAACTCACATTAGAACTGCTTTGTTTTCTAAGTAATTTATAGAGGAGTATAGCCCAGCACCGGATGTAAAAGAACGCTGCAACAAAAACTACACAAGATGATCACATTTTTCTGTATCTGATAGATAGATTATCTTTTAGTGAGTTTTAGTTTACAAAACTAACTGCATTACACTAACATCTATAGTACATGTATTGAACTAGTGTATTACTGAAACGATTGCATGCAGAACTCCAGACTCAAATGTCTTCTAGCCCTATAGTTTATTAAACATTCAATTTTCAAAAGATATAAGGAGAAATGGGAGCACTAAACGCTAGAAACTAAACCCCACACTAAACATTTTTCTATGTTTTGATTCATATTGTATCAAAGGTGGTCTATAGTTTTTTGCATTAATGCTTACTCTCTTAATGATTCTTATTTCTAATTTAGACTACAGAACCATGCAGAAATGAATGCATAGCAATAATGAAAACCATGTCAGGTTAAGTACAGAATAAAAATTCTGCTAGCATTTGAAACAAAATTCAAACTCCATTTGTCATATACTATCTTCAGAGAAGCAAAGATATGTAAATATGTAATTGCATTACGATAAATTGAAAAACACCCAAAGTGTCTTAGAAGAAGTTGTGAGATATTTCTTCTAGGCTTTAACAATGTTTTCTTAATTTTATAGTAAGGCCTTTAATGCTAGATATTTGTGTTTTGAATAAAAAGAAAAAATACATAGCTGCATTGAATAGAATTTCTAATATTTTTTTTTTCCAATTAGATACTCTATGTGAGAGAAAAAGAAATACAGTAAAGATAGCTCATCTCAAAGGAATTCAGAATTTTTTATGTTTCATAAAAGTTGTAGAATGCTGACTACTGCATTTCTAATGTTTAGTTGCTGTGTGCTTTGTGTGAAGGAGTTCATATATGAGGAAAAGCATTCAAAGCTCACTGTAGCTGTGCTAAAGCAATGCCTAAAAACTGCTATAAAATATATATATTAATAACAAGGCAAATGAATAAAACAAATTCTGTTATAATTTCCTCTCAGAACTTTTAAAACACATTTTCTTCTGCCTTTGAGACAGTAAGAGGTCTGCCATCAAAGGGGTAACTTGTCTGTACTTCTGCAAAGACAGATGCCTAAGCTTAGGTTGCTAAAGTTACATGAAGTGACTCCCACCCTAACAGACGAAGGGATACATAAGCAGTTTGTGTGACTAGTGTGACCCCTTAGTCTTCACCTTATGTTTTTGTTTAAGCCTAGCTTAGGGCATCTTTGAAAAGCTCATGTACAACTTCTCAATCAATTTTCTGTATGGTACTTTTTGTAAATGTTACCTATGTAAAAAATGTCTATTTTAACCATAGAATGGCTTGGGTTGGAAGGGACCTCAGAGATCATCTAGTTCCAAGCCCCCTGCCATGGACAGGGCTGCCAGCCACTAGCTCACTAGATCAAACTGCCCAGGAACCCATCCAGCCTGGCCTTGAACTCATCCAGGGATGGGGCATCCACAGCTTCTCTGGGCAGCCTGTGCCAGCGCCTCACCACTCTCTCAGTGTAGAATTTCTTCCTAACATCCAACCTAAACCTCCCCTCTTTCAGTTTTAGCCCATTACCCCTTGTCCTAGCATTATCCACCTCTGAATACAGAATACAGAACATGGCTGTTTATAAGCAAACATATTTTCATGGTATCTGCTGTATTTCATACAAATAAATGCCATGAATTCAAGTGGAACTTACAATCAAGTACTGCTATGTGTACAGGCCTGAATGGGAGAAAAATCAAGATTCCTGCTAGGTACCAATTAGAAAATGATTATTTTGCTAAATTATTAGATGCTGAACTTTATAGATTCTATTTTTTTTTTTAATTTTGTTTTTATATTGCACATTTAAACAAGTATCTTACATGTGTTTTAAAACTAGGATTTCTAAATTCTAAATAAGAAGAAAAGGTGCACTGGATTCATGTGTCGATGAGCAGTGTTGCTGGCTTGATCCTGTTTGTTTTCTGAACTGTTATTCGGGATTGAAATGTTTCTGTTAATACCTGTTGTGTAGGTGGTCAGTGAGGACAGAGTTAATTACAAATAAACAGCACAATGGAAATATTTAATAACTGGGAGCACACGGCCTAACAAAATACAATATGCTGCTGAAGAAAGTTCTCTGATTTCCAAAGTAATCAAAACTGCCCATAATTTATGTGCCACTCATTTCATTGTAGGAGGAAAGTGGTCCCTTTTAAAAACTTCAGAGAACCTAAACGGTAAAGTAGTTTCCATGATAATGGAGATCCTGAGCATGCATGTGCATGTAAAAAAGGTTCCGAAAAGACAAACTAATATACCTGGATTTTTTGCTAGCTATAGGAATATACGTGGCTTTATAAATATTTATGCCGGGTTCAAAGCCATCTGTCAACAATTAAAGTATATGTCACGTTTAATAGCATAGTCTGCATAGATTAGGATTACTATAATTAGAGTATTGCGCACATATTACAGCTGCAAAATGGATGAGCCAGGCTTTCACAGGAATTTCAGAAAAGGCTCCTTCTATTCGATAATATTCTGCATGATATTTGATTGCATCTGAATAAGTAATGTTGCAGACAAGTAGCATAGGCAGCTACTTGAACTTGAAGCTCGCTTTTCTGAGGAGAGTTGCAATCTTATCACACATACAAAGACCCAATGGGATTTAAAGAATAGTTCTATCAAAGCATTGTTAGAAGGCTCTGATTGCAAATGGTCCACTTCTTTATATACCAAAAGCTGTTCTCAGCTAGCATAGTGTCCCCTCCTCCACCACTTTCATACTTCAAGAATACCTTAATTCTCTTGAAGTTTTTGAAAAAAACAGGCAGGATGAATTTTGACAAGACAAGGCAGTAGCAACTATTTTAAGAATAGTTTGGAGGCAAAGAGGATTTAAAAATATAGCCCTTCGAATGTGATAAGTCTCAATTTATGCAAAGCAGCCTTACTATACAATGAGCATAGCCAGAGGAGTATAGATATCTAGAAGTCATGAAAATAAATGGCAACTCAGGAACAGGGGCAGGGGGTAAATTGTGTGGCAGGAAGGTCTTATTTGGCAGGAAACTGGAAAACTTTCACTGTAAGGCTTAAGTGGGGCATATATGATATACTACAGTTTGTACTAGCTTTCTGATTTAAGGGTATATGCTGCAAAGGAAAAGTTATATAAGACCTCAAGGAAAGCTTGATAAATAGTGCAGAAGACTGCTTCATGTATGATTTTCCTATGGTGTTTTGTGTGGCAAAGAAACGTAGCAAACTCTTGGTATAGGACTGGTCCAGGCACAGTCACAGATGAGGACTGGTGGTATACTTTTGTAATTCCTACTTGATCTCACTAAACTAAAGAGGTTCCTACTTATTTATTTTAAGGTTCTGCTCAGTTTATTTCATAGTAGGAGGGGAAATTACTTTTGCACAGAGAATCCCTCCTCACCAAAATTGTTCTATAATCAATATTGTTACAGTTCATCGTGAGATAAATGAATGTTGAAGGTTTTTGTTTCATAGTAATTGAGTTTTGCATTAATTTTTTTTTAGGTGTCTACTCCCACATCATCTCCTATATTGATTTAGAATACTCTGATATATGGAAAAAAGTACATGTGCAGCTGCTGATTGCAGAAATGTATTTTTAGTGTTTACATTTTCTTAACCATAAGGGACCATTTTTAACATAAAATATCTACAGAAAAATGGCTAATGCAAAACTAATGGCTTCTTTTTTCATCTTTCTTATATTTAATTTTGTTTCAAACACGTCTGGTAGCCTACCAATTTTATAAGAATATATTAAGTTTGAATTTTTTTTTTGTCTTTCCACAATACTTACCATTTTTTTTTTTAGAAGCCTATACAATTCTGACTTAATGGAATGTAATTAAGTGTGCCATAGTTTGCTGTTAATAGTTCTGTGATAACTGTACATAAGAGTCTCTTCTCTACATAAATCACTCATGGTAGCACCTATTGTTTGTGTATGCCTCAGTTTGACTGGAGCTGGTGTAAGTTTTCATAAACCATTATTCTGTAACCACTCTCACAGACCTAGATACTATAAGGATCAATGCTTCATATGCACATTTAGGGAAAAAAAAATCTATACTCCCAGTTACGTACAAGTCACACATTTTTAGTGGAGCTACCATCCTACAGCAGTTATTTGTTGGTAGACTTAAGTGTCTTGGAGGTATACTCTGACATTTGTGCAGAGATCTCTGAAATGTTAAGGACTCCTACAAATACCGCTTGTGGCCCAGCTGATTTTTTTCTCTGAGCTGCTCACTTTTACTGTTCTCCTGTGTATATCAGTGATGTGTATGCATATCAAGTCTATATTTTATATGCCAGTAGCCATTGCAGTTTATTTCCAGTTTGCATTATGCAGGACTAAAAAGAGAGGCTTTTTTGTCTTCTTGAGGAATGAAGAGTTGCTACATACTGTTTGTCAATAATTTGTTCATTAGTCTGCATTATATGCTGGACATGAGTGATAATGGTTCCTATCACCTCTCACTGATTGTGCTGATAAACCATGGGTGAATTATTTCATGGTGTCATCATCGGTTGTCAGAGAGAAGGCTTTATAATCATTCATTAACTTCATGGCTTATTCATGTAACACACAGAATCCCTGTCAAAACAACTCAGATGCATAAAGCCTGCAAATTGGCATGATATTAGACTGGCATTATATTTGCACAGAAACAGTTTTCTTTACCAGTTTCTGAGCATCTCATTTCCTGCTGCAATATTATTTTCATCATTTTCTTTTCAGAAACAAATTGATAATTGAAGTGATACAAAATGGAAATGACTACCCTGTGAGATTCTCCTGCATATTTCAGACCAGACTAAGGAGTCCTTCCCTATAGTCTGTTTTAGGAGGAGCTCTCATTCCTCATATCTGCATCTTTCAGACTCCATGTCATGGTTCCAGTGGATTTGTACAAATTCTAACATCAAGGAGATGCTTTCAGATGCAAGGTCTATTTTTTGTTGTTGTTGTTTTTACTGGAAGTTCGGCTTACTTTTCATGTAAAGAAAGACATTTCCTTTGCTACTTGATTTCCTTTTTCTTCACAAAAATCTGGATAAGTGGTATCTCTGAAACTGTCATAGAACAGGAGGAAGAACTTACACTTTAGAAGGTGGCAAAAACAAGGAATTCATTCTGTAACTGCCTTCTTAACATATCTATGCTCTCTACCAATGTATATTTTATCCAAGAAGCTTAATCAGTGCTTTGTGTTAAACAGGTACAATGCCTTACCCGAATGGTGCATACTTTCAATCTCTCACAGGAGATTATTCAATGTATAAAATAGTGGATGTGAAGTTCAATTATAATGTCAAAATAGGTGGAAAAGAGTTTATTTCTCAAGCTGTATACAATAATTAAAAAGAATGTAATTAGCTAGTTGAAAAATTAAGGTACTAAGTCCTCAAGATGAAAAAAATTCAGTCAGTTCTTTGGGGGAAGCTGAATAATTCTAGTGACCTGAGCATATTTGTTCAGTTTTCATAGAACCAAAAGATACAAATAAAATAGGTGCTTCAGGTGTTTTTTTTCTTTTCTTTTGTTGTTGCAGTTGTTTTGTGATTTTGTTTGTTTGTTTTTGCTTTTTTTTTTTTTTTCTTTAAGGAAAAATTCTGTGCCGTGTGCTACAATGAGGAAACACTCATTGAAAGCTTTGTCAACTCACAGGGCTTTCATGCAGTTTTTAAAGCCAGGAGTAAAAGAATGATAACTTAGCAGCAGGTTTAGATGTCTTTGACTTCCCAGGTCAGATGACAACAACTGATTTTCAACTGAATCAGCTAGCCTTTGGCATAATTTTATAGCAAAACTGCATTCCTTATGAGATGCCTTAATTGCTATGCACGCCTTCTCAGCAGTGTGAATTTTTAGGATTCATATAGCTAAATTCATCAATACCTGAACTTGTCTTTCTAACCAATAGAGTGAAATAGGCATGTTCTAGGATTTAGACCATCTCATCCTAAGGATAAGCCTAAAGCAAGTCAGAGGAGAAGGGCTTTAAACATTCCGGTTTCTTTCTCCTGAGTACAGAAGGTACCAGGATGAGTATCTAAGACGTAAACACCTATAATTAATTGACGTGAATTCAATCCAACTATCAGGAAGAGCTTCCTTTTGATTCCTAAATTTGTAGTTGAATGATAAAGCAGAAAAAGACAGAGAAACAACTATTAAAATCCAAACGTCTCCTTAAATGCAGTATTACCAGTACTGCTGAACTTAGCCTTCATGGATTTTACACAGCAACTACTGCTTCTCATCACTAACTCCAGACAGAATCCAGTTACATGGGAGTTGGAAATATTGTGAAGAAAGCAACTTTGTCATGCTTCTGGTGTGTAAGAGAAATCTGTGAATAAATCTGCACTACTGTGAGTCACCTCCACTGGCCAGCCACTGAATTCCATTCACTGAAATAAATTCCTCAGATAAATCACCGTTTCCCTCACTCACAATAGGATAGTAAGAGGAAATTGGTAGGTGACATGTATATTAGTACACTCCTGACAAGGAAGAAGTGTCTAAAATTCACATGAGAATAAAGTAACTGTAAAATTATTTGCAAATTATATGCTACGATCTAGATGGTGGGACTGAGTGCGCCCTCAGCAAGTTTGCTGATGACACCAAGCTGAGTGGTGCAGTTGATAGCCCTGAAGGAAGGGATGCCATCCAGAGGGACCTGGACAGGCTGGAAAAGTGGGCCCACGAGATCCTGATGAGGTTCAACAAGGCCAAGTGCAAGGTGTTGCACTTGGGTCGGGGCAATCCCAGGTATGTGTACACACTGGGAGAAGAACTCCTTGAGGGCAGCCCTGCAAAGAAGAGGGTTCTAGTGGATGAGAGGCCTGACTTGAGGCAGCAGTGTGTGCTTGCAGCCAGGAAGGCCAACTGTATCCTGGACTGCATCAAAAGAGGAGTAGCGAGCAGGGTGAAGAAGGGAAGTGTACACCTCTGTATACGCCTCTGCTCTGCCCTCGTGAGGCCCCACCTGCAGTGTTGTGTCCAGACCTAGGGCCCCAGCACAAGAAAGATGTGGAGCTGCTGGAGCGGGTCTATACTGGGGCCATGAAGATGATCAGAGGGCTGGAGCACCTCTCCGGTGAAGAAAGGCTGAAGGAGATGGGGCGGTTCAGCCTGGAGAAGAGAAGGCTCTGGGGAGACCTCACTGATTCAAGGCCAGGCTGGATGGGCCCTGGGCAGCCTGATCCAGTGGGTGGAAACCCTGCCCACAGCTGGGGGTTGGAACTGGGTGGGCTTTAAGGTTCCTTCTAACCCAAGCCATTCTATATCAAATGGAGAGTGTTATACCAATGACCTTCAAAGAAATACAATGAAACAGGTGAGCAGTAAAGAATGTTGAAATAAAAAATCCGAGCAGATCAAGGCTCTACAGAACAGATGTTAAAATGCTCATATGATAGCTTTAGAAATATTTTAAATGAAATTTTGCTGCTGATGTTTTTTCCCCATTGTTGGTTGTCTGTTTTGAGATTTATGTTTCTCTTTTGTTATAGTTTTCATTTATTTCTGTTTGTAGCTGTGCTGTCTTCATGGATGGCTGAAATGGGCAAAGAACATTAGTCTCTAAACATTAATCACATGTAATGCGACTTTGTTTTGCTGTTTCAGCTACCTAGACAGAAAGAAGAGTACAAGCTAGGGTTCAATTTTGCTCTCATTTGTCTCATGCCTGACTCATTTGCTTAATTTTCTGAAGATGATTTAAATCTACAGTTAGACTTTTTTTCTTCATGACCAAAAAATTAAATACTTTGTGAAACAATCAAGTTGATAGTGTGCATAGCTGGACCAACAGGAGCTGTAACAAGGGACATGAGCCAAGTATTTGCTTCTCTCTTCACTTGGAACCAGTAATAACTGGAAAGAAAAGCAATTGTTCATGACAGAACTCACACGAGAACCTGAGTTTTGGGGTTTTAGCTGTAGAATACACTCAGAAGTGAAGCAAGATTTTTGCAGTGAAGAAGACTTTGTCATTACTAGCATAGCAAAAAGGGAAAGGGTTTTTGTTGAGGGACAGTTACATTTAGGAGTTGATTGAGAAGGCTAGTGCACACTGATTCCTCTCCACAGTACTTACAATTATTTAAAACCACATTTACCTTAGGCAGAATTGATTGCAATAAACCAAAACAGACATAACGTGTAAAGATTGAAAACTATAGACATTCACTGTCTGTTGCTGTAGCAAAAAATGGAAAATGGGTTGATGTACTTTGCACACAGCTGTAGATTTTTTATTAAAAACAAATACATAACTCTTTTATGAAGGACTAAATGACTAACTACCAGTCTTCAGTTTAAACTGGACATCTTCTTAATAATACATATTTTTGTCAAGAATCTCTCACATTACTGGAGATAAAACCCTGCAGGATATTCTGGCCCACAGAGATATGAGTAGATTTGTAATTATGCCACAAAAGGGAAATTCTGTCCTTTTAAGTATTCAGGTATGTAATGCAAAGCAGAGGTTTAAACTTCAGCTTAGTTTATTCTTGTGGTGTGAAAGAGTTCAAAATAATCATGCTTCTAGAAATATTTTTTCTAGGTTTGACTTGATTAGGTAAATTGGATTCACTGCTGGTCTCCTTTGGGATTCTCTCCACCAGTACTTCTGATATGCACATCAGTGAAAGAGAGGAAATATTATGACTGAGCTTAATTTGCACTGACGGCAACAGAATATCATCAAGATATTGTTATTGAAAAAAGAATAAAATAAAATTCATAAAAAGTCAGTGTTTCCCCTGAAGGTGTATGATGTATAAAATAAGTCAATGGGATACTACATTTTTTGTTGAAAGAGAACCAATATCACATCAGTTTCAACAGTGTAAACATTAGTTCCTTTGCCTTTCAGTGTTCATCACTCATGAGAGATGAAATCACTTGTGACTTTCTGCAAGCACAGGACATTCAAAAAGAATCCGGTCTTCCATTTAAACCAGATTTAGTTATGTGGATTCATACATTTCTGAGAGTCAGAAGATACCATTTTGGTCACTTAGTCTTACCTCCTGCATGCCCTAGCCTTGAACCTCTGAATAAATTCCTGCTTTAAGACTAAAATGTCTGTCTGAGTTAGAATATGTAATTTTTTTTTTGAAGAACCTGACCACAGTTGTGAATAAATTATTTTGATATAGAACAATCTTTGCTTGTTTTTTTTTTAATGTATGATATTGATAATGTAGATTTGTTTGATTCAATTTGAATGTATAAATCAAAGTTGTTGATTCATTTGCTATTTTCACGTTGATTAAAAACAAAAGGTTGCTTGTTTGTTTGTTTGTTTGTTTTTCATTTTATCCACTCCAGTAGAACTCAATTCTGTGCTATCTTTTCTGAACAGAAGAAACAAGAACTGGATTTGGGAACAATATAACATACCTAATCTGACTTAGAATTCCTGTCCTCAAAGATATCCTATTAAAGCCTTCGCTAGAACACTACTCTTGATAATTCATAGTCTGCTGGCTATCCAGGACACTCACAATTATTTTACAGACCAGAATATTTTATCTTCTAATATGCATGTAATGCAATATTTAGACTTGCAAATTTACTTTTGTCTGTATTTTATTACGGTATGTGTTTAAAAATTCATTCTATTGCCTGACTTACCAGATGAGGTATCTTATTAGACAGTTTGTCGTTTCTCTTTGTTGCTTAATAGTCTTCTAGTTTTTATAGCAGTGGAAGGTTTGTCAGCACCGCTTGTACCTTATACTGCTTTCTAGATCATTGAAGAAAATCTTAAATAAAGCGGAAATTTACCAGTCCTTGTAGGACTGTACCTTCATTATGCATTCTTCATTATACTTTTCCCAGTTATGCTTACACTTTGAGATTTGTAAGGAAACTTCAAATACCCCTGCAGATGCATCTGTAGCTGCAGTTCTTTTTTCTTACTGACATGTTGTATACTACCAAGTCATATATTTACAGAACACTGTAAGTGCATTATTACAACAAAGTAACTTTTTAAGCAAAACTTAATTTTCATTTTACAAGATGAAATTCACAAAACTTATTAATGCTACTGTATGGTGTTATAACCTTTTTCAGAATTGCTGTTTGTGAAAAGAAAGCATTTCCCTAGACCATCAGTGAAAATCCAAAGGGGCTTTTAGGCAGCTGGGCAGTTAAAGACCTAGCTGGGAGGCCCAGATTTCCAATATGTAGTAAAGACTGGAGCTGGAGCTTCCCTAGGACTTGATTTATGACCAAATCATTCACTTGTGCACATGTATCACAGGAGTGGTAAGAAAATTAAAATTGTCTATTAAAACAAAACGTCGCCAGAAGAGAACATGCTTTTGGTACCAAAATCTTAGTTCAACAAACTTTCACCAAAAATTAAAGATCCAGCAAGTCCAGCCTGGGATAATGGTGTGTCTATTGCAATCTCACACCACTGGAGACACACTCCTTGCCCTAACTCAGTCAAACTAACATTATTGTCAATAATATTGCTGCTATTTTCATTGTAATTGAAAGACAATGATGCATTGTTAAACCCACATTAGTGACAAACATTTGATGAAATGGAAAACTCATTTGGACACCTAAAGGAAAGAGATAATTTTACCCTGCAATACAATGGGAATAACATTTATTGTAGCAGTTTTTACTTGTGTAGCTAGCAGTATATAGTTAGCAAACCTCCTCCTTACTCAGCTGGAAGATCCGATAAATGTATGCAACAAAAAATCTCTAGTTATAACCTGTGTTTCTTTTCCTCTCAGATAATAGATTTATAAGATTTGCCACCCAACAAAGATATTTTAAGTGGCTTTTAACTTTATTTCCAATATGAATCAAGCTAGCTTTGAAGAAGTGTGTGGATTGTACAAATTTAATAAAGAATTTATATTAGAACTAAGCCATGCTTTGTAGAGAACCACCACTGAGATTTGTGAATTTATATGGGGAGAATATTTCATATTTCTGCTTGTACAATTAAGAAGATAGAAGAGCATAACAAAAGCCAAATTACAAAAGAGCTTTTTCAGTTCTTATACTCTACTATTTCAAGTACAGTGAAAATTCTTGAAAAAGATGAAGAATATTTTAAAAATGATGAAACTATGTTAAAAAAAATGTATTGAGAGTTTCTGGATTTTCATATGTCTAATTGTAACTGAATAATGCAAAATAAGTAGGACAAAAGAAAAGGGATGAGAACATAACTATTAGAGGCTGCAATTTAGAGAAGTGAAATATAATGACCTTATTATGCCAATATTATTTTGATAGAGTTACAGAATGAAAAGGGGGGTGCATGTTCTCAGAATGAAAAATATATAT